>CM055275.1:67734019-67897553 GCA_029237695.1 Conchocele bisecta
ATTCAAGCAAAATGATGTACAACACATTCAAAAAAGTAAATTACAATTTTTTTGAATGCCTTAATTTTGTTATATTGGGAATATTTTACTATATGATACGTTGACTTTTTCAGAGAAAATGGCACAGTGAGATTTTTGACGAAAGGAGACAACAACTCTGTGGATGACCGGGGATTGTATGCCCCTGGTCAGTTATGGCTGGAGAAAAACGAGGTGGTGGGTCGTGCTCGAGGGTATGTATATAGAATATCTAGTCTACAGGGAGATGTTTTTGCAATAGGTTCGGGATATTTTACTATTTGAACAGATATTTTCTGCTTGATTTTGTGAAAAATAGCTCCCTCCACTCAAAATAGGGAGAACAGGCATCATTTTGGGAGACAAAATCGCTCTATAACTTGACCCCTGAGTAGAGAATACCAGGCTTTTTGCCTTAATTCTTAACCAAAAAAATCAGTTTTGACAGCACATGAGAATCGTCTCCAGTGGAGACAATTCTCATGCGCTGTCAAAACAGGTTTTTGTTGAGAAATATTGAATATAAAACATTTCCGGCAGACGACAAAATTTAATTCAGCGTAGTAAGGGTTAAACACCATTATTGTACAGGTAATATATGGAATTTAGTACTAAACCCATTGACCCGGCCTTAAATGACCTTAGCTGTTGATAGGCCGTTAAACCCCAGCAAACAAACGAACAAACATCATTAAATCAAATCATTGTAAAACAGATCTCCAGATAAGCTGCGTATTTGCTTAAATACCCAATTAAAATCAGACGTAGCGAGTATCAAAAAGCAATAAAAGATTTGTGGTACCTTTATCATGTTGCAAAAAAACAATAAACAGGCCACAAATATTCACATATTTTTCTTATTTTCCATGAAAACACATCTTGGTATTTCATTAGAATTGTCTCCAAGGAGACAATTCTAATGGAATGCCAAGACATGTTTTCATTTCAAAGCAAACTATTCAATAATTGCTGTCTGTGGATGTGTAATCAGTGATTTTATTTTACCCAATTACAATTTTGAAATACCCAATTGCTTCAGAAATGAGGGAGTGACGATACTCAATTACTAATTCCTTATCTGGAGCCCTGGTAAAATGTACTGGTAATTTTCTGTTCCAGGTTTGTACCATATGTCGGTATAGTCACCATCCTAATGAACGACTATCCAAAATTTAAGGTATGTTTATAGGTTATTTGATTTGTATGTGGATATATGCACGAGTTCCGTAGCATGCGACATTAGGAGCGCAATATCGTTGCGCAGCGGAACGAGTGGCATATACCCATGTACAAATCAAAATAACCTTTTTATTATATACGTACATCATTCGCAATTTATATGTGCTTCAAAAAATATACAAAATGTAAATAAACTAAACAAATTAGTGGTGATTTAGAAGGAACTATTTATCGAGGTGAAGTGTCGTTCCGGCACTGACCAACATGAACTCACGAGACGTCAATATGAAAGAATATTGACGTCTTGCATTCAATTGTGTTTCAATGGGAAACGAAAGCATGTATATAATGAAATGTTTTTATCCCGTCAACACAGTGCATATGTGCCGTGAAACACGATGCCGTAAAACATTTTTGATATCCAGTCAATACTATTTTTGCATTTTACAGTCATTTGTAGGTGTTGACGGGATAAATAGAATAGTAGGTTAGTGCCGTGAATGGGAAAAATATCTGGCGCGGCTCGGAAACGGGATGTGCTCGGCAGAGCCTCGCCCATCCCGTTTCCTGAGCCTTGCCAGATATTGTCTACTGATCCAAGGGTCGTGGGTTCGAGCCTGACTAGCGGCGTGCGTTGTGTCCTTGAGCAAGACACTTTATCCACACTGCTCCAGTTCACCCAGCTGTAAATGGGTACCGATAATTCGTAGTTGCTCTATAAATACGAATTACCGGCTTCTCTCAAAAAGTCTCTACCTCCGTTCATTCTCCCATTCTTGGGAGACGGCATGCAAGGTCCTAGAGCCAGTGCCGCCGTTAAATATAAGCAAAAAAAAAAAAAAGATATGTTTTCCCATTCACGGCACAAACCTACTATTCTCTATCTATTTTCCTTATTTCTGAACCAAAGTATATGTTGTGACCACTCATTTGAACCGTCTCGGCGAGACGGTTCAAATGAGTGGTCACAACATATACTTCTGATGAGAAATAAAGAAATTATTGAGCCTTGTCGGATATTTTTCCCCATTCACGGCACTAACCTACTATTCTCTATTTATCCTCCACTCGTATGCAACAATAGGGGAATCATTTGAGACAGGTGATTTTATACAAAGAAGATGTGCGATAAATGAGGTCGAAAGTTGACGAAAGGTTCAGAGCAACCGCAAAATATATTTCGCCTTTGCTATGAAAATTTTGTCCACTTTCAACGACATTTACGGAAAATATTGCAGTTTCCATGGTTTCTGTAAATATGTTTTATGAAAAGTCGCAAATGTTCTTGGGTACAAAATCACATGGAGTATCTTAAATGCAACAATACAGGTCATTATTTGGGCAAATGCTTTAAGGTTTAAGCAGGACGCAAACTTCAGAGCAAGTCTCTTTTATTATCTCGTTATTTAAACAGTTATCTCAGTAGTTACCGTTCACTTTTCACTCCATTGTATCATAAATTAAATTAAATTTGAAAATCAATGATTATTATCTAATTGTTGTGAGTATTTGTACTGCCATTTTTATACGCACGTTAGAAAAAAACGGGACGTATTATGTATTCACCTTGGGCGGGCGAGCACAGCTTGTACACGCAATAACTAGAGTTTCACTTCAGATTATAACTAAATTTGGTGTACATGTTTATCACGGCAAGACGAAGAAGCCTGTTGATTTTCAAATATTTCGATGCTTATCTCCCCTTGGTAGCCATTTTTAGCTCGCCTGCACGAAGTGCAGAAGAGCTTATGGCATACCCCCGGCATCGTCAGCGTCGTCCAAAAACTTGACGTTGGGTAAATGTCTTATAACTTCTGTTTCCTTTCATGGAACACCTTGTTATTTCATACATGCATTCCTCAGATGACCCTCTATCATGCTGTAGCAAATCCATGACCCACCACCTAGCCCTTACCCCAAGTTCAAGGTCACAAACTTGGCACATTTACATAATACTTAACGTTGGGTGAAATGTCTCTTTATAACTTCTGTTTCCTTTCATGGAACACCTTGTTATTTCATACATGCATTCCTCAGATGACCCTCTAGCATGCTATAGCAAATCCATGACCCACCACCCAGCCCTTACCCCAAGGTCACAAACTTGGCACATTCATAAACTTAACGTTGGGTAAATGTCTGATAACTTCTGTTTCCTTTCATGGAACACCTTGTTATTTCATACATGCATTCCTTAGATGACACTCTATCATGCTGTGGCAAATCCATGACCCACCACCCAGCCCTTACCCCAAGGTCACAAACTTAGCACATTCATAAACTTAACGTTGGGGTAAATGTCTTATAACATCTGTTTCCTTTCATGGAATTGGAACGCCAAGATATTTCATACATACATTCATCTGATGATACTCTATCGTGCTATAGCAAATCCATGACCCACCGCCCACCCAATCGTTACCCCAAGGTCACGGTCACAAACTTGGCATGTTCATAAACTTAACGTTGGGGTAAATGTTGTGTAACTTCTGTTTATTTACAGGGAACGCCTTCATACATGCATTCATCTGATGATACTCTATCGTGCTATAGCAAATCCATGACCCACCGCCCATCCCTTACCACAAGGTCAAGGTCACAAACTTAGTACATTCATAAACTTAATGTTGGGGTAAATGTCTGTTTCCTTTCATGGAACACCTTGCTATTTCATACATTCCTCAGATGACCCTCTGTCATGCTGTAGCAAATCCACAACCCACCAACCAACCCTTACCCAAAAGTCAAGGTCACAAACTTAGCATGTTCATTAAACATAAACTTAACGTTGGGGTAAATGTTGTGTAACTTCTGTTTCTTTACACTTTGAACACCTTGATATTTCATACATGCATTCATCTGATGATACTCTATCGTGCTATAGCAAATCCATGATCAACCCCCACCCCTTTCCCGCAAGATCACGGTCACAAACTTAGCACATTCATAAACTTAACGTTGGGGTAAATGTCTTATAACATCTGTTTCCTTTCATGGAATGCCTTGATATTTCATACATGCATTCATCTGATGATACTCTATCGTGCTATAGCAATTCCATGATCCACCCCTTACCCCAAGGTCAAGGTCACAAACTTGACACATTCATAAACTTAATGTTGGGGTAAATGTCTGATAACAACTGTTTCCTTTGATGGAACGCCTTGATATTTCATACATACATTCCTCAGATGACCCTCAATCATGCTGTAGCAAATCCACAACCCACCACCTAACCCTTACCCCAAGGTCAAGGTCACAAACTTAGCATGTTCATAAACTTTTCATTGGGGTAAATGTTGTGTAACATCCGTTTCTTTACACTTTGAACGCTTTGATATTTCATACATTCATTCATCTGATGATCCTCTATTGTGCTACAGCAAATCCATGACCCACCCCACCCCGTTCCCCAAGATCAACATCATAAACTTAACGTTGGAGTAAATGTCTTTTTACTTCTGTTTCTTTACAGGGAACACCTTCATATTTCATACATGCATTCATCTGATGATACTCTATTGTGCTACAGCAAATCCATGACCCCCCCCCCCCCCCCCACTCTTTTCGCCAAGGCCAAGGTCACAAACTTAGCACATTTATACATGCATTCCTCATGTGAATAGCTATCATGCTATAGAAAATCACCAAATTAGTGTGTTCATAAACTTAACCCTGGGTTAAATTTTGTTTTCCTTCTCTTTTCAGGGAGCGCATTGATATAATAATCATATTTCATACATGCATTCATCTTAATATGCTATATCAAATCCACGACCCACCTTCCACCACTGACCTCAATGGCAAGATCCACCGCACACCCCTTATCCCAAGGTCAAGTTATATAATATTCATGTTTTTTTATACAACTGTGACAAGTTTGAATGAAGGCTGCCAACAGGCGAGCTTCGTTGTCTTCTGACAACTCTTGTTAATTTTCGCACTCTGTATCCTTGTCTATGCAATAACTTAATTTAAACATGACGGATCGTAACTAAATTTGGTATGCATGTTTATCATGGCAAGATGAAGTAGCCTATTGATTAGATTTAAAAACTTCCTATTACTTGTCGGCCATTTTTAATTTTCACACTACCCTTATCCACACAAGAACGCAAGTTCTACTTGACAGATCATAACCACATTCGGTATACATGTTTATCACATAAATATGAAGAACCCTATATTATTGGTTTTCAGTGAGTTATCTCCCATTGTCTCGACGGGCGTATATTGTAACCTTCGGCACTCTTGTTGAAAATCAATGCATATTTGGCTAAAATATGTTGGTAAAATGGACTAAAATACGTGCCTTATGTGGATCACTGTTATAACCGATTCTGTTCTCTTTCAGTACGCCATACTCGCATGTCTAGGACTGTTCGTGCTCATACACAGAGAATAGCGATGGCTGGACTCCTTCATTAGACCATCCGACAGTAGAAGACATCTCATAGTGGGCCGTAGGCGAAATCTGGGGGCCGTTTCACTAAACTTCATACGACTAAAATGTTTGTAAGTGAAAACTTATAATAGTCTAAATTTCACATTCACAACTTTTTCTTCTAAACTATTATTGGATTTACATTTATTCAGCATAGGCTGCATATGCAGCCTTATGTTCAATAAATGTAAATCCATCAATTGAAATTTCCAGACTATTCTAAATTTGCATTTACGAACATTTTAGTTGTACGAAGTTTAGCTAGACGGCCCACAGGGCCCTGATTATGTACAATTCTGAATACAACCTCGAAATGTGGCTGTAACTGGAGAAATGGGACTTATGGGATCTGTCGCCAGTGCAGCTTCCGATCAAATGGCATAATCATGTAGCCCGATAGCGATCTGTATTGCTTGTTAGAAGCACGCTGGGTGTTTCATTGACGTAATAGCGAACAGTGCAGATCCTGATCAGACTGCGAATGCACAGTCTGATCTGGATCTACACTGGTCGAAAAACACATAAGCCCCATTTCTCCAGTCACAGCCACAAATCAAGCAGTTTGATTTGCCAAAACTGGGCATAGCTGAGCCCCTGAGTTTGAACCTTTTACCCGAGCGATTTCACATGACAGTAGTAGACTACATATGTAACACATGCTGTGTGATTTTGTACCTAAGAACATGTGTGATTTTTCATATTATTTACAAAATCTTCCGTAAAAGTTGGCGAAATGTTCATAGCAAATGTTGAATTCTATTCCGCCTTTGCTATGAAAATGTCGTCACTTTCGACATCATTTGCGGAAAATATCACATTTTCTGTAAATTTATTTCGTGAAAAATCACACTTGTTCTTGGGTACAAAATCACACGGCATGTCTCGTATGAGATGCAGCGACATTTAGCAATGTAAGCTCGCCGAAACTGGAGTAAACGATGTGTATTTTTGTGACGGTTTTAAATTGACATAGTGATAGTTGAAACCAATGAAATGCATGATTAATTGATTATAATGTGTTTCTGTTACATAAAACACCACATACGAGACAAGCCATGTAATTTTGTACCTAAGAAAATGTGCAATGTCATGGAATATATTTTTCAAAAATTTATATTTTCCGTCTATGATGTAAAACATTTACAAAAGTTTCATAACGAATGCGGAATTCAATTTTGTCAACCTTCGGCATCATTTACAGAAAATTTCAGTTTCTTTAAATAATTTTCCTGTCGTACAGAGAAACATAATTCCTGTCTAAAACATATCGATGGTCTAGTAACATAAGGTCGTAAGTTTAGCATAGCACTTACGACCTTATGTTACTAGACCATCGATATTAGACAATATGATATTCCATAGACTATGTATATACAAATATTCAATAATCTCGCTCAACATAGCTTAGGCGACAAAAAGTTAATGTTTAGATTCTCATCCAAATTTTGGGGAAAAATTGGGCGGGTGGGACACTTTTTATTATTTTTTTCAGGCAGTACTGAAACGAGATGTTGAACGGCAAGGCGCAGTTGCGTGCAATAGTGTTTTGTAATAAGATGTTCATATTGAAGTATTGCTAATCTGGAGGGGCGGGTTCCGGGGTTGCTGTAGTGCTGTACGTAAAGCACTCGGATAAAAAGCTGTGGGAGCGGTATAATATGCGGCCGCATCATTCTCCTAAATTTTACCAAATGTTTTTTAATTTAAAAAAAAAGAAAAAAGAATCCCTTGGGCGGGCCGTTTTATTAGGGGCGGGGATGAGAATCTAAACATTAATTTTTTGTAGCCTTATCGATAAGCTTGTACTTGTGGTATTAGGTTTATTGGCATTAGTTCTCGATTTTGGATCTGTAATTGTTATGCGTGCATGCACAAGTTCATGTCCGACTGTGACTGGAGAAATGGGGCTTATGGCCTTTGTGAGCAGTGTATATCTGCCCATCACTGCAGTCGGATCTGTGTCTACACTGTTCACCATTCTGTCGACGAAATAATCTGTATATAGTGTTTATTCAACTGCCATTTTGAAATACCGGATTTATTTCCCAGAGAGTCGGAGACATATGGAAATCTGACAAAGAAACGAGTGCGGAGCACACGTTTCTTTGTCGGATTTACAGATGTGTCTGGAAATAAATCCGGTATTTGAAAATGGTAGTTGAATAAATTGTATATTACATGCTCTTCGAAAAATGTGAAATTTACTCTTAGACCAGCTCATAACGTTGTCGGAGTTGACAATTTTGACGTTAGCGTATGAATTGTTTCTTCGCCGGAAATGACGTCAATATTATGACTCGTTAACGTCTAGGAGAAAATAAATCACTCTGGATTCACGGTAAAATCACTGGGCAGCATGTAATCTTTATCAGTCAGCAGAATTTCACGAGCTACACCGACCACAAATGAAATAGGCCCTTTCGGTGGACACATTCATATTTGTGGCTGTGACTAGGGAAATGGGGCTTCGTGACCAGTGTAGATCCCGACCAGAGACCTGGTTTGGCCATCAGGTACGTCTTTGGCATTCATGAGCAGGGATTCCGCTGGGGAAAATAAAAAATCGGCACTTAAAAAAAAAAAAAAAGGAATAACCAATAGGATAAAAATAAACAATTGGCGATAAAAAATTACAATTTTCTACGAAAAAAAAATGTTTTTTTTTCGAAAATTGTAATTTTTTATCGCCGATTGTTTATTTTTATCGCCAATTGCGAAAGTGGCGATCGCCAGCGGAATCCCTGCATGAGAGTTGAAGCTGAATGTGATGGAAGTCCAGGAGCTAGACGGACAACAAATGACGGAAGCCCCATTTCCGCAGTCACCGTTATATCTATGTTTCTCTGTAAATGATTCATCGATCATGTTGAACATTGTAACCTTATTTGTAACTGTTATCCATGTAGGGTTTTCCATGTTGGAGAAAGTGTAACTCACTATGGGGAGGAAGTGTGCATTTGTGCCCGGTTAGCTCAGTCGGTGAGTGATGCTATGGTAAACCAGTAGCCTATTTTAACAAGATTGCAAAGTATACTTTTCTAGCAAAGTATACTTTGAGGGAGAAATTTCAATTTTAGGATAAATTTATTAATTTTTATTATACTGAATTTATTACATTATCACAGCCATTTTGGCTGTGATAATGTAATAAATTCAGTATAATAATTCTGCATACTTTTAATCATCAAATATATGCAGTCGTTAGTTCTATATGAAATAATGCATTTCAGGAACAATAAATGATTACTCCCTCAAAGTATACTTTGCTAGAAAAGTATACTTTGCAATGTTGGTGAAATCGGCTACAGAGGTCCCTGGTTCTGGCCCCAGGCTGGTGCACATTTTTCTCACCCTGTGACGTTTGGCACCAAATCTCACCTCTGGTTCACCGTACCATCGATTTAACCGACTAAGCTAACCTGGCATGAATACACACTTCCTCCCCATAGTGAGTTACATACCGTGACGCATGTATTTGTGTCTATTGTCAAATCACGTCAGATATAACTCTGCCACAACAAAATGGGACTAATTGAATTTTATTAAGTTTGCGACCATTGTAGCCCCTGATCAGCATGTGCTGATCTGGGGCTACATTGTTCGCTATCGAGTTGGATCAGTCTGCAAGGGAGATAACTGATCAGAAGCTACCCTGCTAAAAATTAATAAGTCTCTTTATCTTGTGTCAGAAGGGGTTACTACAATGTATTGTAAATAAAACAAAGACCGTTTATTTATGCATCACAGCGAGTGCTATAACCATGTCCCCAATGACATGCTTTCAAGTTGACCTCGTCCGTCACTAGGGACATGTCCGAGTCCTTTGTAGCAAAACAAAGTGCAAGTGAATGGGTTTAATTAACATCACAGTGCTAAGAGGTGTTCGTGTCGTGTCAATATTGGCACAATCCGTGACAGAAATGAACAGGTGTAATAAAACCGCAATTTCAATGTACAGTCGAACCTGTGCTAAAGACCACCTCCGAATAGCAATCACCTGGCTGTAAAGGCTACAATGTTGTTGTCCCAATGGCACAATTATTATATAAAATGACCCTGCGAATAAAGACCACAAAGGCCAGATTTTTCACTTCCCATGACTGGCCTTTATTCACAGGTTTGACTGTATATGTTTTCTAGTAGGCTCTCATTGTTGTCCTGTAATTTCTTTACTACATGTATTGTGTATGGATCTTGATTTAACTATACGAGACACGGCATGTGATTGTGTACCTTCGGACGTGTGTAATTTCATTAAATACGTTAAATTTACAATATTTTTCATGAAGTCAAAAGTTGACAAAATTTACGGAAACTATTGTAAACGTATTTCATGAAATTATGCAGATGTCCGAAGGTACAAAATCACATGGCGTGTCTCAGATCACGTTATACATGTGCCATCATGGATGTTTCGTAACGATTAGTGTATGTCTGCGTGTCACCGTGAACATTTGTATGCCAGTGTTTCCGTTCGACAGTTTATGCCCTGAATTATGCATTTTCTGTTTAAAGGATTGACATTTAATTTCATTTGTACATATTTGAATGCGAGTCATCTTTATTTATAGAGATAGATAGATTGTAGCATAGAAGTTCGGATATTGGACTTCAAAACCAGAGGGTGCGAGTTCAACCCCCCTCCTAGTCGTCAACAATACTTTCATAGTACCGAAATATTTGGACACAATCTGCTTTGGGAAACCCCTATTAAATAGGGTTTCCCAAAACAAATTGTATCCAAATACATTGTTATTGTGATGAAACCAGTACTGCCATACTAACCCTAAATATTGGCACGCTCAGTGTTGTAGGGAAACCATACATTTTTATGCGTTTCCCCCAAATAAATGGTGTCCAAATATGTAGGGTTATTACAGTACATTGTATTTACATGCCTCTGGTCTTTTGGATGAGACTTGAAACCAAGGTCCCGTCCCTACATCAGTCAGTCTACGTCATTCTAGCTCCCGGGCTCCCGATTATATAATTTTTTAACATGTCCACAATTCTCATTCACAAAATCAGAAAGTTTGATTGGTCGAGGCTGAGCTGTGCTCAGTCTCGACCAATAGAACTGCCTGATTTATCATTAAGTTTGATTAGTTGAGGCCGAGCTGTGCTCAGTCTCTGCCAATCGAGTCCAAACTCGGCCAATATAACTGCCTTGATTTAGCAGGGGGTTGGAACCGTTGGATTGATCAAGGCTGAGCTGTACAACGGGTGATTTATGGGATTCTATCCCCGTACAAAATGACATTAGTTGTTGACAGGCTGTTGAACACATTAAATGCAAATGAAATGTACATATATATACTCGGTCTCGGCCAATATAATTGCCCGATTTGCACAACTAAACCTCCACCAATCAAACTGCCTGATGTTGAGAACACACTCCGATCCCGTTAACTTTTTTAGCCTAATATGTCCGTAGCTGTTAAGCAACATTAACACAACGGGTGAAATATGGAATTCGACCCTGTTAATCCGGCCCAACATAACCGTTAATAGCTTTCAACAGGTCGTTAAACACTATTAAATAAATACACAACATTAAATACAATTGTTTTGTGATATGTCCGTAGCTGTTAAGCAACATTTAACACAACGGGTGAAATATGGGAATATGTTAATCCGGCCCAACATAACCGTTAATAGCTTTTGACAAGTCGTTAAACACTATTAAATAAATACACACCATTAAATACAATTGTTTTGTGATCCATATGTGTATGTGTGTATGTTTATATCGCTGACTGAATCGTGGAATCCTTCATTGGTTTCCTTGTTCCAGTTAGCGACATGGTGAGGGTGCAATAAAAGTCTTGACACACATATTTGTATTGATTTGTATTATATTGCCTTCAGTGATAGACTAATGAGAGACGACAAGTGATTTTGTGTCAATATAGGAATGAATGGCATTTTTGTGGAATTTATCGGGGTATAAACTTGGAAAAGTCGCGGGAATACTGGACGAAGGCCGGAAGCCCTCGTCCAGTATTCCCGCGACTTTTCCAAGTTTATATCCCCGATAAATTCCACAAAAAGGCCATTCATTGCTTATAATTCCAGCATTTGAAATAAATTCATCAAGAAAATGTGTTTATTTTGACAGACGGCAGCCATTTGTTTACATTGACAGCACTGACAGGGCACCTGTAGAAAGTAGTTCGGCGTCGGAATTTACTGGGATATACATTTTGGACAGAGACTTGCTACGGGTCAATCAAATGTTAGGGAATTGTGTAAATATTTTTGTGCTGGAATTATTAGTTTCTGTTAATGACGTCTGAAGTTGACAAAATTATCACAGCGAATGCGGAATTGCATTTGCTATGAAAATTTTGACATTTTTTCCATGTCATTTACATAAAATACCACAGTTTCTGTACATACATTTCATGAAAAATGTCACATGTTCTTAAGTACAAATCACATGGTGTGTCTCAAATTTACGCTGCCGATTAGCACAAGGGGAGATAACTCACCGTAGAATTTTGAAAATCGATACGGTTCTACTTTTTTCTAGTGTGCCAACTTTTGTTAGAACTCGAGTATATATAATTATGTCCCTGTTTTTTGAACATGCATATGAAAGGGAATACTCTTAGTAATTGACATAAAAACCTGGCCAGTCGCCAGTCAAAACAAATTCTGCAAAAGCTGTACAGTCATATGACCTTGGGTATGGCGTCTTGGAATATAGAATCATATTGGGTCGGACGTGGGTTGTATACAAAACGCAAAACAAAGCACCATCCCTAGACACGCATTGTGGCAAAATATTATCAAAATCTGTGAAGCGGTTCGTAAATTATTAAAAAATGATAGTTGTTACGCACATACATGGACTAACACTACATTACCTCGACCTTCACCTTTGACCTTCACCTTTGACCTTCACCTTTGACCTTCACCTTTGACCTTCACCTTTGACCTTCACCTTTGACCTTCACCTTTGACCTTCACCTTTGACCTACCGGGGGATAATAAAGAAGCAAGTGATGGTTGAAGTCGGTGTGAATTGCAGTTGCATAGATATAAGGCTCCAGATAAGGAATTCGTAATCGAGTATTGTCACTCCATCATTTCTGAATCAATTGGATATTTCAAAATTTTAATCGTGTAAATAGAATCACACTATCGTTTACACATCAGCAGACCGCACTTATTGAATAGTTTGCTTCTAAATGAAAACACAGCTTGGTATTTCATTAGAATTGTCTCCTTGGAGACAATTCTAATGAAATACCAAGATGTGTTTTCATGGAAAAATAAGAAAATATGCTATATTTGTGGTCTGCTTATTGTTTTCTGTAGCATGATAAAGATACCTCAAATTTTTCATTGCTTTTTGATACTCACTACTTCTGATTTCAATTGGGTTTTTGGCAATTTTAATTGGGTATTTACGCAAATACGCACCTTATCTGGAGCTCGGCATAGATATAAGGCTTGAACACAAGTTTCAACTTGAACACAAATTTCAGATGGACATTCACAAGGACGTCACTGTGTTCACCATGCTCGGCTTTCCGCAAACGTGTTCAATAAATATGTCCCTGAGTACTAAAATGTCATTCACAAAATCATGCAGTTTCATTGGCTGAGGTTGAGCTCTGCTCAAGCTCAGCCAATTAAACTGCTTGATTTTGAGTACAATGTTTTAAAACAGTGGGAGCCTCACTAAACAGGCCCTCATTAGTATGGCCGTTTAGTAAGGTTCCGCTGTATGTTTTAAAATCCTACGTTTATAACATAGATTACACAGAGCTATGAATCCAACTCGTTTTGATTAGCGTAAGGACTCGCTCACTTGTGCATTATTTCACCATAATCAGCTCACCTGGTTAAATAAATTGTATACATTACAAGCTACCCAGTGATTTACCGTGATTCTGGACGGATTTATTTCCTCTTAGACGTTCGCGAGACGTAATTGACGTCACGTTTTCACGTTATTTCCGGTTAAGAAACTTTTGACAATGTTATAAGCTGGTCTAAGATCATATTTTGAAGATCATGTAGGTAATATACAATTTATTCCACTACCATTTTGAAATACCGGATTTATTTCCATTGACATCTGTAAATCCGACGCAGAAACTCGTGCTCACACTCATTTCTTTGTCTGATTTCCAGATGTCACTGGAAATAAATCCGGTATTTCAAAATGGCAGTTGAATAAACTATATAATCACATGACCACAGCAGAAATTGTACATTGCTAAGTATCCAACTTGGCTACTTCAAATATTTTAGCAATTTTCAATGCAATCTCATTCAGTCCTACACCAGTCATATTGGTAATAATCGCGACCACGACTCCCTGTGGTGATCTCCCTTTGATCGACTCTTCAGTCTGTGAAGGTAGAATCAGTAGCACACTGCTGGCACCCACTGCACCTCCAGTATGGGAGAGGTAATATCGCGTTGCCCGACAAACACCGTATTGTTGCTTCGCTTCACAGACAAACCAACCCATTCCGTAGGAGTTATCTTTGTGGTCATCCCAGTCGGGTTTTGCGTTGTCAACTGGAGTCCATATTAGTCTCATCGTTTCTGGTTTTAAATAACCTGGAAGGCACCGATGATCCGTCCCAGAATTCTTACAACTGCTGGAATGAATCTGTATATTTTTCACATCTTTCTCGTGCTTTGTTCGGTTTTCTGTCGAGCTCTGTTCAAGCTTGGTGGTACATGTTCCATGACAACCGGTTGCCTGGTAACTATACAACATGGTGTTGCCGAATTTCACGAGGTCAAGAACGTTGGAGATGAATCCCCCGCCCGCCCACTTATAGGAAAGGTCAACGTAGGGGGCGTTCACAAGGCGGCCTTTCTCGTTCTTAACGTAGTGCCTGAAACAGATAGAAACTAGAAATGTGGCCTGTCTGCACAATAAAGCCTCCGCTGGCAACCAATGAAAAACACATAAAGGCCGGACAATCATGGATTTTTCACATCATGCTGCACGAATGCATGTGTGAAATTTGAAGCAATTGTGTGAAAGAAACGGGGGAGGGAGGGGGGGGGGGGGGGGGTGTGTGAACATTTTCAGGATATAATCATTTGTGGGTGCAAAAATATGTTTATTTAGCCATTTTCAGGATTTGGTACATGGAACTGATTGAGGAAAGAGAAACTATAAGAAATTTACCAGAGTGTTCAGTTTCTATAAATATTTTTCATGAAATAGGAATTGCTTCTTCTTAGGTACAAAATTAACGCTCGTCTCATATATAGCTGTGACTGGAGAAATGGGGCAGGGCTCCAGATAAGGAATTAGTAATTGAGTATTTTCACTCCATCATATCTGAAGCAATTGGTTATTTTAATTGGGTAAAATAAAATCACTCTACTGTTTACACATCAACAGACAGCAATTATTGAATAGTTTGCTTCGAAATGAAAACATGTCTTGGCATTTCATTAGAATTGTCTCCAAGGAGACAATTCTAATGAAATACCAAGATGTGTTTTCATGGAAAAACAAAAGAAATGCTATATTTGTGGTCTGGTAGCATGATAGGTACCACAAATTTGATATTGTGTTTTGATACTTGCTACTTCTGATTTCAATTGCGGTTTTGGCAATTTTAATTGGGTATTTACGCAAATACGCAGCTTATCTGGAGCTCTGAATGGGACTTTTGGTTTTTCTGACTTCAGCGTCAGTATAGTGGTGTCGTTTGTGGCCAAAACCCATCAGCCCCATTTCTCCAGTCACAGCTGTACCTGCCCTTGTTGTAGAAGAGAGGCTCGTGGTACTCTACTCTAGATGCAGAGTCCGAAAAAATAATATGATTTAATCAGTTTAATCACTTTGAAGTCAAATTGATTGTGTTGGAATTATAAGGGAAAAGCGACAGCTAAGGTCATATACAGATATTTTCTGTCTAGCCATTTAATTATAAGGAACTAGAAATGTGGCCTGTCGGCACACGAATGCCCCCGCTGGCAGCCAAAGAAAACGAGGCATATTTGATTATAAGCCATTTACCCGAGCGTTAAGGTTTTGAACGCACCTTGACCCTGGGCTTAGTGGGGCCGGGACGAATGTGGATTTGTCACAGGGCGGTAGAGGACCATTGTAGCAATGCGTGTGTGAAATGTGAAGCAGATCCGAGCAAGGAAACACAAATTATAAGCCATTTAACTGAATGTTAAGGTTTCAAACGCACCAAGTCTGTGACCTTGACCCTGTGCTTAGCGGGGGCAGGACGAATGTGGATTTTTCACAGGGCGGTAGAGGACCATTGGAGCAATGCGTGTGTGAAAGTTAGTGTAGGATTGAGAAACGCGCACGTAGATTTGTCCCAAAGTGGCAAGTAAACAATTAAAGTGGAAAAGGTGAAGGTCAAAGGTGAAGGTCAAAGGTGAAGGTCGAAGTAATGGGTGGTGGAGTTTGTAAGGCATGTTCATATGTATCGTGTGTATAAATATTTAAGCGATTGGCAAAAGTATTGAGAAGTTATTGTAGGATTGAGAAACGTGCACGTAGATTTGTCCCAAAGCCAAGCAAACATTTAAAGTGGAAAAGGTCAAGGTCAAAGGTCAAGGTCGAAGTACTGGCGGGTGGAGTGTGTAAGGCATGTTCATATGTATCACGTGTATAAATATTGACATAATATGTGAAGCCATGTAGAAGTTACTAAAGAATATGGTAATATCGGGACGGACGGACGTACGGGACAGACGTACGGACGGACGCCGGTAACACTATATGCCCCCCGTACCTTTCAGTAGCGGGGGCATAATAAATAACATCGTTATACCTGCCCCTGTTGTAGACGAGAGGTTCGTGATACTCTAGATGGGTGTTGTCCAGTCCCAGTTTCTGCAACATTTGCGCCGCATACTTCTCAAACTTGGTTTTGGACGCCCCCTCGACAATCGCGCTGATCACAGTCCAGCCGTGTGAAGTGTACAGGTACTTGTTGCCTGGCAACACATGGAGGATAGCAACATTTTGTTGCTAGGTCAATAGTGTACATGGAAGTTTTGCCTGGTATGTGAATGTGGATACAAACCTTTTGTTGCTAGGTAACAAGTTCAACAGTGTACATGTATGTAACAAATATGAATGTGGATACAAACCTTTTGTTGCTAGGTAACGAGTTCAACAGTGTACATGTATGTAACAAATGTGAATGTGGATACAAACCTTTTGTTGCTAGGTAACAAGTTCAACAGTGTACATGTATGTAACAAATATGAATGTGGATACAAACCTTTTGTTGCTAGGTAACGAGTTCAACAGTGTACATGTATGTAACAAACGTGAATGTGGATAAAAACCTTTTGTTGCTAGGTAACAAGTTCAACAGTGTACATGTATGTAACAAATGTGAATGTGGATACAAACATTTTGTTGCTAGGTAACAAGTTCAACAGGTACAGGATTTGTTGCCTGGCAACAAATGTGAATAAAACCTTTTGTTGGTACGTAGCACCTTAAATGGTGTACATATGGGTTGCCTGGAAACAAATGTGTTACTGCTATATATACTCACCTGGCTTATGTACCAGAGGGTCATCCTTGAATATATCCATGCTTTCTGTGACCGACGTGTAGTTGTCCCGAATATAGTATTCCTTCATCTCAAATTCCAGAACCTTGGGCTTTGTGTGGACAGCCGTATCTGTTTTCCCCTTTGCTGATTGGTCGATTTTCACTGTAGCTCCTGATTGGATGTTTTGGTCTGTTGCATTCTTTTTTGGACGGGTAGTTTGTTTGCTGGTGGTGCTCTGTGCAGTTTGGTCTGAATCTCTCGGTGGTTGGTCCTGTAAACATGAGATCAGCAACACTGATGGGAGATACAGGGATCCAGATAAGCAATTAGTAATTGAGTATTGTCTGATGGGAGAACTGATTTTTTGCTATTTTTCTTAGTTCTATTCGAAAGTATATGTTGTCACCACTCATTGGAACCGTCTCATCGAGACGGTTCCAATGACTGGTAACAACATATATTTCTGAGCATAATAAAGATTTATTTTTTTAAAGAAAATTGTGTAAAAAATTGTTCAGCCTTACGTGGCTCCAGATAAGGAATTAGTAATTGAGTATTGTCACTCCATCATTTCTGAAGCAATTGGGTATTCCAAAATATTAATTGGGTAAAATAAAATCACACTACTGTTTACACATCAATTATTGAATAGTTTGCTTCAAAATAAAAACATGTCTTGGAATTTCATTAATGAAATACCAAGATGTACTTTAATGGAAAATAAGCAAAATATGCTATATTTGTGGCCTGTTTATTGTTTTCTCCAGCATGATAAAGGTACCACCAATGTTGTATTGCTTTTTGATACTCGCTACTTCTGATTTCAATTGGGTTTAAACATTTCTGGCAATTTTAATTGAGTATTTAAGCAATTGGGTATTTCACACCAATACAGAGATAGTAGGTAACCAAACACTTTTACACATTTGACCTTGAGCACAGGGGCTGCATGGGTGGGCTATAGAATGAATAGGTGGATGGTGATAAAGAAGTATATGAAGCTTCAAGCCAATCCGACTTACGGTAAGAGAGATAGTAACTTTAAACACAAAACACAAAATATTAACGCAAATTTCATATTCCCTTGACCTTGAGCACAGGTGCCGGATTGGTGGGCTAGATAATGAAAATATGGATGATGATAAATAAGCATATGAAGTTTCAAGCCAATCCGACTTGCGGTAACAGAGATAGCACTTCGGAGGCCAAAAATATTAAGGTATTAGGTCATAGATTATATACTTGACTTTAATGATAATTGCTTCATAAGAATGATGTGATATATGAATGTATATAACATATGTGAATATTGTCTTGTTATTGTGAGCATTGAGCTACTGACATATTTTACAGTTTGGTGTAACATAATTGATACGAGTCCGTTCTCCTGGCTTTTCTACATGTGATTAGCTACATTATATCATATGTTCTACTTCACATTTTGAGTTCTTTGTCAAACAGCAGAACAGGTGAAACTGGCTGATGGCTGGAACACACAAAGATGGCCGACTTGGCCACTCCATGTGCCGTATAGGATACAGTAATGAGGCAGTATTCACATATATGTTATACATATATTCTATCACATTTACGAAGCAATTATCTTTGAATAAAATGATGATCAGGTATAGAACAGGTCCTTAACAGCGCAAATCTCGGATAGACAGACGCACAGACAAACAGGGTGGAAAATACATGCACGCCGAAACACGAGATTTGCTTGCCGCTGACCAAAGAGACAAACCCCAGTTTCGTCATAATGGGGGTTGCATATGGTAACAAGGCTTGTTTGCTAAAGTGAACAAATATATGGTACAAACTCATGGGATAATGATTTTTTCTAAACACTATTTTATATGAACAAGTTCAAACTGGTGTACAATCTTTTTTTTCTGTTTTCTTTATTTCTCATCAGAATACCGGTATATGGAGGTTGTGACCACTCATTTGAAGTGTCTCGACGAGACGGTTCAAATGAGCGGTCACAACATATACTTCTGTGCAGGAATGAAAAAAAGATTTAGAACAATTTTCCAGCAAAATGGTGTATACAGTAACAGTCCCAAACTGCCGTAGCATCTTTTTTCTATTTTCTTTATTACATATCAGAAGCATATGTTATGACCACTCAGTTCAACCGTCTCGGCGAGACGGTTCAAATGAGTGGTAACAACGTACACTTCTGTGCAGAAATAAGAAAATATTTATCGACAAAATGTACCTGTACCTTTTTCTCCTTTATGTACGTCTTGTCATAATGGCGGATCCCAGCCATATGGCTCAGTAGTTGCCGTGTTGTGATTTCCACCTGGTGTCATAAATTGATTGATGGGGGTTTTACGTTCGTTCAACAGAAAAGAATGCACCGTATATTCAGTACTTAAATTACATTTAAAACTTACAGTGGCATGAACCCAGAAACACCATTAGCCTATTTCACCAAAATTGCAAAGTATACTTATCTTGCTATAAAGTACACTTTGAGGGAGAAATGTTCAATTTAAGGATAAATTTATTTTATAATAATTCTGCATACTTTTTAATCATCAAATATATGCAGTCATTAGTTCTATATGAAATAATGCATTTCAGGAAAAATAAATGAATACTCCCTCAAAGTACACTTTGCTAGACAAGTATGCTTTGCAGTTTACATATCATTCAGCCCCATATGCGAATCCCAATAATATTCGTGAAGATATACATACGTTCCCATTGGTGCCGTCGAAAGCAGAGTGAAAGTGAAATTAGTTAACTTCTCCACAATAGCTAAGGTCATATAGAGACTGGATCAGAGTTTTAAAGCTGAACTGATTGAACATCCAAGCAGCTGGAATCGATTGTGGCCTAAATGTTAGAACACCCGACTTCCAATGCGGAGGTTGTGGGTTCAAGCATCGCCTTGGGCATCAAAAATACTTTCATATTATTTCCATCCCACTGGTCTGTCGGATGTGACTCTAAACTATGGTCCCGTCTCTAAATGACCCTAGCTCTTGGTGGGACGTTAAACTTTTTCAACAACCAAGCAACAGCTAACACATTGTCATTTCGACATGAGACAGTGATTTTAAAAAAAAACGATCAGTGGGATCCAAATACTATGGTAAAAGTATTGTTTTTTACTCAGCCAGAAAGGCGACTTCAATAACGGACTGATGAATATCACTATTGTATGACCAGACTTGGATGTGGAAACTGATCTGGTTCGACATTCGTCACCGAAGTTTTGCTAAAAGGTGTTTGTCATTGACTGTCCTCGACACAGATGAAAGAAAGTGAGAGGGTTTGATGTCCCAGCAACAGCTATAAACGTCAACTGTGGCTACGGCATAAAAATTGGGCTTATGATCAGGATATGCACTGTTTGCCATTCCATCAATGAAACACCCACTATGCTTCTAACAAGCAATCTAGATCATTATCAGGCTACAAGAGTGCACTATTTGAGCCCCATTTCTCCAGTAACAGCCACATATAAAGACGGGGCCAAAAGATCAAAACATAAACAAACCGGTGTAATAAAACAGCGCTTAAAATATATATGTTTCTGGAAGCTATGGATATCTTGACATTGCCTTGTAAATTTGTACCTGCTGACCTACACACACGTTTACCTTTTCACCGTTCCAATACTTCTCTGGAAATGTTGGCACATAAAATTGTACTGGCTTATCAAGGTCAAGGTCGCCAGTTTCCCATAGCCTAGCAACGGCTGTCATGGTGATGGATTTGCTGATGCTGGCAATGCGCATAATGGTTTCCGGGGTACACGGAAGTCGATTCTCCACGTCCGAATACCCAAGACCTGTAGATACTTCTGAGTAGGTGCTCGGTTCTCATGTTCGTGCTCATTGTTTGGGATTTTACATCCATTCAACAACAATGTCATATACAGACAGGCGACTGTCTCATGCTCAAAATCGGGATGATTGATTGGTCAAGCGAGACTGTGCTCAGTCTTGGCCAATCAAACTGCCTGATTTTGAGTAGTTAAGAAAGTTTTATATCCATGGTCTATTTGTAAAACAAATAACAAGTGTATAAAAGCTTGACCAAAAATATGAACCAAGAAAAATAGTGAAGTAGGTCAAGGTCATGTCTCTTACAGTGATATGTGATGCATAATACGAGCTGAGTCTGCAAATGTGTGGCTCAAAACGTGACAGTATTGATTGATTGACTGGTTTTATGTCTCTTCAACAGCAAGATCAAATACAGATAGGAATGCACATGTATTGCAATATATCAGCAAATTATCATTACAATAGCGATCTTCAATAATGAAAGAGAGTATCCTGACTTGGTGTCAGGTACCCTTAATACAACAGATCACTTAGACCCAGTAAGATTCATCATTAATGACTAAGATCAAGAACTGTAGCCCAGGAAAATAAGGACTATGGATAAGGTTACCGTGGTGACTCACCCTGGCTCCAGACTGTTTCTCCAGCGACACTCACAGCAATCGTCAATCCAGGGCTGCCCGTTTCATCCTGAAGTGAGAGCATACAAGGCTAGTGTTTACCTGCCCATCCCCAGGTGTTGAAGAGATTGAAATGTAAAAGGGCTTTGTGTCCCAGCAGTGGCTAATCTCTTCCAGGTGAGACTTGAAACCATGACACCGTCTAATATGATATCAAGTCATTTAGAGACAGGGTCTCGGTTTCAAGTTTTGCGATCAGTGTAGCCCCGGATCAGTTTGCGCAGCCGCGCAGTCTGATCAGGGCCTGCACTGTTCGCCATTCAGTCAATGAAACACGTACCTGTAATGCTTCTTATGTATAGTTTTTACCAGAGCTCCAGATAAGCTGCGTATTTGCGTAAATACCCAATTAAAATTGCCAAAAACCCAATTGAAATCAGAAGTAGTGAGTATCAAAAAGCAATGAGAACAATTGTGGTACCTTTATCTTGCTGCAGAAAACAATAAACAGACCACCAATATAGCATATTTTTCTTATTTTTCCATGAAAACACATCTTGGTATTTCATTAGAATTGTCTCCAAGGAGACAATTCTAATGAAATGCCAAGATATGTTTTCATTTCGAAACAAACTATTCAATAATTGCGGTCTGTTGATGTGTAAACAGTAGTGTGATTTAATTTTACCCAATTAAAATTTTGAAATACCCAATTGCTTCAGAAATGATGGAGTAACAATACACAATTACTAATTCCTTATCTGGAGCTATGGTTTTCACCCTTGTCAATTAAGCTTCACGAGGGATTGAAATGAATGATTTTATTCATGCTGAGATTATTTAAGCATAACCATCCCAGGTTAAGATGGTAGGTGGATAAATCATACTAGTGCCGAGTATGTAACTGTATAACGATAATATTTTCTAGAAAGCAAAACAATATTTATCGCTAATATCGTACCAATGATTGGTATGATTTTAGCTGCAAGTTATTTTTTGTTTTCTATGCAATGATGTTAATTACAACGATTACAACCAATAATTATGCGATACCTTAATTATTTGTACCAGATCCAGACTCTGGTTTATTGCATCCTTCAATGGGATAGTCTTCTTTCCAATGGCTGAGCCAGTCGCATCATCGTTGGATTCACCAGACTGGCTGGCACTTTCAGCCACGGCAATCTTTGCAGGTTTTAACAACTTAATTGCGACACCTCCAAGCAGTAGACCGCCAAGTATTTTCCAAACATGTTTTAGGACAGCCCACGTTCGTTCAGGGTCTCTATTACTTGAGAAATTAACAGATGGAACCTTGCTACATAAGATAACCGGCTTATCAGGGTGGGAGTTTTGGACAATTCTTGACGAAATATTGTGGCATTGTGAAGACGTGCTGAGAGTTCTTCTAACGTTAATTGCACGTATACACTTGAATGTTAGGTGATGACGAAAAGCCATAATCGTGACAATCTCTCAAGTCTGCAAAACAACCGGTGTTATGCATAGGCACTTTATGGTTTTATGTGGACATTTCTGTGATTGTTTCCTTGTTGTTGTTGTAGATACGCCGTGAATTTCAGCCGCTAACTTTTCGACTCTACCTCTCAGTCTCTCTACCTGCCAGCCGCTACGTTTCTGGTACGGTACAAATCAATGATAGTGGTAATGCAATAACACTTCTTATCACAGTCTATGATAGCTTATAGTTGAATAAAAGACTAACCACTTATAATTTGATAAAATACAATGGTTAATAGCAGGCCCGTACGCAGAGGGGGTGCGACAGGTGCGTACGCACCCACCTTAACCCATTCAACACCACAGGCCTGTATAGTGGTATTTGCAAAAAGTGTAGATCCAGATGAGCCGGCTCGTGACGAGCCGTCTCATCAGGATCTGCATTTTTTGCAAGTAATTTTCATAACTTTGATAACAAAAACACCTCATGTTCATAAATGGACTGGTCTGAAAATCATTTTGTGATGATTGGAATGGGTTGCAATATTAACATATCAAAATCCATTCCAGTTATTTAGGGGTGAAATAGTTAATCTGCCGATGTCTGTCCGTGAATGTGCAAAAAAAACAATGTTTAGTCCTTCGCGCCGTCGATAACGCACACCCCCCCCCCCTAAATTAATTCCTGCGTACGGGCCTGAATAGGTAATTTACATAAAGCTACAGCCATAAAAAAGTACTTTGGTTCTCAGACGTTTAGTGGAATGTGATGCGGGAGAGCGGATTTTTAAATCTATTTTTTGTTTCTTTGAGATATTTATCTCTGATTTATTTCATGTCATCTGATGCATATATATATATGTTCTGTTACATGTGCCGATATTTTGCTAATCAGTTAGGCTTCAATGCATGATTCTGTGTTTATGCAATGTATGGAAACTGGCATGTGCGTAAGCTCGGCATAACCTCGCTCCTTAATGACATCAGTATTGTTACATGTGTGTATATTGACATTCGTGTGTTTTCATGTATTCATTAACATGCATTTGCATTATTGTGTTTGTGTACATGTTTGTGTACATGTATTTTTGTTCTAATGGTACCAAGGAAAGTTCTGTAGCCTATTTCATCAACATTGCAAAGTATTCTTTAGTAGCAAAGTATACTTTGAAGGAGAATTTTTTTTTTTTAAATTTGTTAATTTTTATTATATTGAATTTATTACATTATCACAGCCATTTATGGTTATAGTTATATATGAAATAATGCATTTCAGGAAAAATAAATGATTACTCCCTCAAAGTATACTTTGCTAGTAAATTTAATTAACATTTTTTAATTTGGATTTAGAAAATTAACAGAAAAAGTTAAAATTGTGATTTAAGTGGCTAAAACCACATTTCATTCGGAATTGGATACATATCGGAATTGTGACACTAAGAGGATATTAGTGGATGTATTCACATTCAAAGGTATATTTTATTTGTACTTCGTAAACTATTGTGTAAATTTGTGTCTTTATTATTTCAATAAAAAGTGTTGTAAAAAGTTCACTCATTCTGTTATTGAGACTTGTCTGGCTGATCAGGATCTATACTGTTCGCAGAAATTATTGTCAGATGATATACTGATCACAGTGACAGTTCAATAAAGCTACTACAACTTACCCTCTTTGGACGTAAACAATCACCAGAGTTTTGTCAGACATGATTGGATTTTACATAATTTTGCATGATATTTTGTATTGATCATGTGCGAATTTACATTACTATTTTGTTCTCAATGACGATAAAATGCTCCACGGACAGACATCCGCACAGTCATATCAGGATCTGTACTGTTGGCTATTCCATCAATGAAATACCGGTCATGCTTCTCACCCGTAATATATATATAGATCGTTATCAGGCTACACGAGCTGTTTGTCGCAAATCCAGTCACAGTCAAATTTAAGTGGTCACCGTACTGAAGAAGGGAGGTAATACACCTTTGTATTCGAGTACAGGTGCGGATCTGGCAGGAAAGTGCATTTCGACGATCTCGAAAATAGGACAAAATCCTAGTTGCGAACGGTAACTCTTGCAAATACTCCCGTACCGTCCGTAGCTAGCTACGGACGGTACGGGAGTATATTGCAAGAGTTACCTTCGCAATTAGACCACCCTCCCGTTCACCAAATGCTGGATCCGTCCCTGTAGTACATGACATTATCGTCTCGAACATCACACCAGTAGAGACACATGGCGCGCATACATTAGTGAATCACGATCTGCAAACACAGGCTTATTTAATTGTTTACCAGTGGAGATCATGATTAGCTCACACACTCATTCATACAACCTGAGTATAGACTCGTATTTTAAAGCACGGTTTGTTGATCGACCGACGAACAGTGAAAACACAGACCATACTGCGCGGATGGTCTGCGTATTCTCTAGTCGGAAATGATATGCGCCGGTTTTGTCAAATTGCGGGAAAATGTATTATTAAAATATTCAATTGGTTTGGTAACATGCTATGTTGTGGTATCTTTTCATCATGATTTCTCATTGCGATACTGAGGATTGATACGCCAAAAACAAGAGAATGGTGAGGATTTATTTTTCAGAATATTACTAATAATACGGTCATTTCCGAGGATTCCGTGACTAAAATGTTCATACCTTTGTATTGTTGATTTGTTAACTTGAACAATTTTAGGAAAATAGCTCCTATGCATTTTTAAGAAATGATGGGAACATTTCTTTAGAGCACAAAGTTCAAAATGGCCGCCAACCTCATTTTGAAATATATAAAATGCATTATCTCCGTGATTAGATAAGCAATAAATACAAATGAGGTGTCGTCTCCCAATAATAATAATAATAATATGCCAAAACTGATGGTATATTTAATTTTTAGTTTGGACCGTTTATAAAGTCAATATGGCAACCGTACATCATCCTAAAATGCTTAAAAAATACTCCAATTGTTGGTGGGCGCTAAGCTAAAAGTAAAACTAATGTCGATATGTTCACTAATTTTAGCATGCCACACCTGCTGTAGGGGTTGTGTGTTGGTTTGAAATTCACTAAGTTCAAGTTGACAGATCACCAATACAAAAAGGGTAGGAACATTTAAGTCACGGAATCCTCGGAAATTACCCTACTATAACCCTTTTAAAGAAGAATGTCTCAGATATTCAATTAGTGTTAGTTTATTTCGTGTTATGTACTACAAATGATATATGACAACCGGACGCACCATTTTATTTCACGAAATTCCAATATGTTGGTAAAATACAATTTTGAAATAAAACGCATGGAAAACAAAACAAATAGTTAAAAAGTGTCAAACGTTTTTAAAATCGCAAATAGCTGAAACATTTCTTCATTGCTGAACAATTACTTTTTTTTATAATTATTTACACTAAATGTTTGTTCTCATTGTCGCATTACATGTACATGCATTTGATCAAGAGGTCGATTTTACTGCATTTTTATAGATTTTTCCAAGGCATTTGATTCAATACATCATAACATTCTATGGAATGCACTTCACAGAGAAAATCGATCAATTGAAAAATGATTACAGTCTTGCAGTCCATGTACTGTAATTTAAAATCAAAATCATGTGTACGTGTTGGAAATGGATTTTCTGACTTTTTCTCTTGTAACATTGGAACAAAACAAAGGTGTATATGCAGCCCTGTAATATTTTGTCTTTTTATAAATGATCTCGTTGAATATTTAAGACGTACATTTGATCATGGTATATTTGTCACAGAAGATATCTGCGACCTTCTTGCATTAATGTATGCTGACGATGTCTCTAGTTTCAGTGAAACCGCCATTCAACTACAAAGGCAGATCGACTGTATTTCTAAATTTTGTGATACAGTAGACATGAACATTAATTTGGATGAAACTAAAATTATCGTTTTTAGAAATGGAGGGATTTTACGTAATTATGAGAAATGGTATTATAAAAATAATCCAGTTGAAACTGTGTCCGCGTATAAATATCTAGGCATAAAGACACCTAAATTAATATGGTCGAAGACTTATGAATATGCATCTAAACAGGCACACAAAGCGATTGCATGTATATTTCGATATCAGTGATCTTTCGGGCAATTCTATCATGCTGATATTTTTTAAATTATTTGACTCAATGGTTAAACCAATACTTTGTTACGGTGCCGAACTCTAGGGGTTTCAATTGATCGGATAGAAAAGGTCCACATTAATTTTTGTAAATAATACTGTGGTTTACCACAGCAGACCGCAACTGTATTTGCTTACGGTGAATGTGGCCGTCTCCCTTTGTGTACGACATAAATGCCACGATGCATCAAATATTGGTTATCTATCTTGCGCATGGAACGTGACAGATATCAATTTTACAATATGCTTCAGCGATTAGACGACAACGGTCGGAAGACCTGGGCTACTAATATTAGATTATTATTATATTCATTTGGATTTGGTTACATTTTGCTGTCGCAAGACATTGGAGATATCGACTATTTCCTTAATGTCTTTAAGCAAAGGGTGTCTGATTGCTATGTACAAAAATGGCATGAATTAATAAATATAACTAGTAAAGCTGACACATATAGCGGTTTTAAGTCTGCGCTAACGCCTGAAAAGTATCTATCGGTCGATTTATCGTTTCAGTATAAACAAACCTTAGCTAAATTCAAATGTTCGACGCATTGTTTACTTATTGAAACCGGCCGTCATGTAGGTATTTATAGACATTTACGATATTGCCCAATTTGCAGACAAGATGGCATACTGGTTGTTGAGTCTGAATATCATTTATTCTGTAAATGTACTGCTTATGGATATTTGCATCTATGTATTTTCGATAACGACCTTCTTAGAAATATACTAAAAGGATAACGAAACGCAGGGTAAACATTTGAGGTGATTTAAAGTGATGTGTTTGCTGTTATATACAATATTTTATATGAGTATTAAAAAAACATCTTTAGTCAACACATTACCAAAATTGCATTAGGTTTTGACCGATAATTCATTAGTAATTGAATCACAATTGACGGTACCCCCAATATCGCACAGTGAAATCCACTGTTTTGTCAGTATCTCGTATGCCCCCCTCGCGCATCTGTCACAGCCCTGATTCTCTTGTGCATGGAATTCATCAGTGCATTTATCCTTTTCATTGGAATATTGTTCCACTCTTCCAACAATGTAGTCCTTAGTTGGTCGAGATTTGTTGTATTCCGACACCCCCTTATCCTCCTGTGAAGTTCGTCCCACATATGTTCGATTGGGGACAAATGGGGACTGTACGCTGGCCAGTCGAGTGGGTTAATGTTATGGTCAGCGATAAAGTCTTGACAAACTCTGGCTACATGGGGCCGGGCATTATCATGCTGGAAAATTAGTTGACGCTGTTGCACAAATGGAACAACAACCGGGCGGAGGATTTCATCCCTATATCTTACGGCGGTTAAATTCCCGGCGACCACAATCAACGGTGACTTTACCCCGTGAGATATCCCTCCCCAGACCATAACCGAGCCACCCCCAAATCTATCCCTCTCAAGAATGCAAGCGTCGGCGAAGCGTTCCCCACGACGTCGGTATACACGACGTCGACCGTCCGGACGAAAAAGAGTGAACCGGGACTCATCTGTGAAAAAGACTGGTCTCCATTGCCTCATTGGAAATCGTCTGGGAGCATGTGCCGCCAACCAAATCATACGACGCGCGCGACGTGCACGAGTGAGAGGCAGACCAACGTAGAGACGACGTGCTCGCAGACCAACCTCGCGCAATCGATTTCTTACAGTTTTGGGGTGAATGTAGCGATTATGATTGCCTACCGTGTTAATAGTGGTTTCAGTGGCAGTAACGTGGCGATTACGTAGGTGGGCGAGACGAATAGCCGTGTCGCGACGCTACGCGCGGACGTCCCGATCTCGGTCGGTCGGCAACCCTTCCGGTCTCTCTCAGACGACGGACAAGACGTTCTATGGTGGAAACATTCACACCGAACTGCATAGCAACCTGCTGTTGCGTTTGACCTTGCATTAGCAATGCAATAGCCTGACCCCTTTGAACTTCCGTCAGACGTACCATGATTGTGAGAGCTATACATTAAGTGTAAATAGCGGAAAACGATGTGTATACCTCAAGCTTATCAAGTGGTATGACAAAATGTTTTGACGAACTTATCATCATCATGCTGCACGTGGTTTTGGCTTTTTATCACTTTTTATATGTGGTACGGTGCATTACACGGTTGAGTAACTTTAGGCACCGGTTTGGGTGCACAATGACCAAGATAGTCGCCTGACCGGTTTTCATAATTTTAGGCCAAGCATTTAAATAATTATTGCGTATATTGTTACCCTGCGTTTCTTTATCCTTTCAGTATAGAAATGTTGATTCCTTTAATAGATTGATGGCGAGTTCACAGCTAGTATCTGATATACGGAATATTGCAAAGTTCATTTTTTCTAGCGTTTGAGAAAAGACAATCCATTCTACAAGTGTAAATGCAATTATGTAGTCTACACTATTAGTATTTCTATTTCTGTAATTGTATTTTGTGAGTTCCGATCATACTGTGCGGAAGCGCGGTATGATCTGATGCTACACTGGTCGAAATCCGAATGGAGCCCCTTTTCTCACGGCGCTTTACATGTATTTTCACAATATATTACACACCTGTAGCCTATTTCACCAACATTGCAAAGAATACTTTGCTATCAAAGTATACTTTGAGGGAGAAATTTTCAATTTTAGAATAAATTTATTAATTTTTATTATACTGAATTTATTACATTATCACAGCCATTTTGGCTGTGATAATGTATTAAATTCAGTATAATAATTCTGCATACTTTTAATCATCAAATATGTGCAGTCGTTAGTTCTATATGAAATAATGCATTTCGGGAAAAATAAATGATTACTCCCTCAAAGTATACTTTGCTAGAAAAGTATACTTTGCAATATAGAAATAAACGAACTTGAACTTGACGTTTTATGAAGTAATACGATAACAATCTAAAAAATGTTTGTTTTTCATTAAAACTTATATTATTGCTATTTTCATAATGGGGTTGGAAAAAAGCATATGTTTGCATAACATGTTCATACACATGTATATGGATACGTACGTAACTTTTGATCGGATTCAAATTTTTGGATGGGGTTTTCGACTCGTGGAAATATATTTTCAAGTTGAATTGTACACTGCAACCTCTCTACAACAACCACCCATGAAGACGCAAAACTGGCTGTTGTAGAGAGGTGGCTGGTGCTAGGAGGTTAATGCTGAATTAAATGTTGTCGTCCGCTGTTTATTTATTTTCTTCGATAATTCTCATCCAAAGCATGCTTTGGCAATATTTTAGAATAATTTCCAATGGAAATGATTCTAAAATACTGTCAAAACATGTTTTTTATTGAGAAAGAAGGCAAAAGCAACCACAGACGACAATTTTCGTGCTCAGCAGACTAAATCATCCATTTGGGATATAAAATAGCGGCTGTTATAGAGAGGGTGTTGTTGTAGAGAGGTGGCCGTTCGGGGAGGTTCGACTGTAGATCAAATCATCCATTTGGGATATATAATAGCGGCTGTTATATAGAGGGTGTTGATGTCAGAGGAAGCCGTTCGGGGAGGTTCGACTGTATTCTCCTTTATATCATACCACATGTAAGGTAATCTGTGTCTACTTTCAGCGTTGCCGACTGCCCCGATTGACAGTTGTGCTGTGTGTATTATGCGTATACCTGGTCCTCAACATACATGGGAGCCGTGCGCAGCAAAATGTATCCGCGCGTACGTATCTCTTCTCACCCGATCACGAGGTTGAGAAGCGAGGTGCTTGTATTGTATTTTATCCCGTCAACACAGTGCGTATGTGCCGTGAAACACGGTGCCGTGAAACATTTTTGATATCCTGTCAATACGACCTAATCACTGCGTACGAATATGTGTGGTGACTGGTGTTATTTTGCATTTAAACGCCATGTGTAGGTGTTGACGGGATAAATAGAATAGTAGGTTAGTGCCGTGAATGGGAAAAAGATATCTGGCGCGGCACGGAAACGGGATGTGCTCGGCAGACCCTCGCCCATCCCGTTTCCTGAGCCTTGCCAGATATTTGTTCCCTCCCATTCACGGCACTAACCTACTATTATCTATGTGATATTGTCAGGGACATATAGTAGACCATAAATCCTTGGATATTGTGGTTCGTTAGCGAGTATTTCATCTCGTCTTTTTACGCCGATTTGAGACGAAAATTAAGAACTTTTTAACGTTTCCGTTTCTACATGATGAAAGCAGGCCCGTACGCAGGAATGGGGGGGTGTGGGGGGGGGGTTATTGACGGCGCGAAGGGCTAAACATTGTTTTTGCACATCCACGGACAGACCTCCGCAGATTAAAACCTTTCACCCCTTAGTAACTGGAATGGATTTTGATTTGTTAATTTTGCAACCAATCTAAATCATCAAAACATTATTTTCAGACCAGTCAATTTATGAACATGTGGTGTTTTTGTTCTCAAAATTATGAAAATTAATTGCAAAAAGTGCAGATCCTGATGAGACGGCTCGTTACGAGCCGGCTCATCTGGATCTACACTGTTTGCCAATACCACTATACAGGCCTGCGGATTAAGAGTAAAATGGTTAAGGGGGGTGCGTACGCACCCCCTCTGCGTAAGGGCCTGGATAGAACGAAGAGACGAACTGTCCCTGACCAGCCATCCATCATTGTATCATCTACTTCCTTCAACCACATTGATCAGTGTACCATATGTTGTCACGTTGTTTTAACGTGCTCTATATATGATTTTCTTATGTTATGATTAAATGTTTTATTTACACATTTCAATACATGTACTTCGCATAGCATTTGACCATAATGATATCTAATTATACTACACACGTTACATACAAAATGTATTAGAAAGTAGTGTTTAGATGAGCGTAAACTAAGGCGAGATAATGAAGAGGAAAAGAAGGAAGGAAAGGTTTTCATTTGTGTTCATATCAAAACGGCATATTTAGTTGACAATTTGTCAGTTTCTGTACTTTTAGTTGACAATTTGTCAGTTTCTGTACATATGTATCATGTGCTTGATTTGCTTGCAGTGCTAAAACTTATTAGACATTAAACTTATCCCACTTGATAACGTGTTGTTCTCGTTATCCTTTTTGTAGCTATTTCCTGTTCTATCTGGATTCTGTTCTTCAAGTAATTTATGAATGATTCGAACATTATATCTCGTTTTTCATATTTACATTCGAAAATGAAATATTTTCCTAGAATAGCATTTATCCTTTCAATGATATCTACGGTGGCACAGAGGGGACATATAACTATTGTTTACTATTGCGTGCGCACGCGATAGCTATTGCTATCACGTGTGCACGCGATAGCTATCACATGCGCTGGCGATAGCTATCACGTGCGCACGTGATAGCTATTGCGTGCGCACGCGATAGCTATTACCCTATTGCGTGCGCACGCGATATGGTAATAGCTATCGCGTGCGCACGCAATAGTAAAACATATTTGCATGTCCCCTCTGTGCCACCGTAGATATCCATACGTTGTCTATTTTATTTTTTATGATATCCATGTGTTCTACAATGTTTTATGATAATCTGTGTACCTGTTTACTGTGTACTCTATTTTACCTTTTACTAGTATGATACATGTGCACTATATATATCCTTTTAGTGATATCCGTGTACTCTGTATTCATTTTCAATGATAACCATGTACTCTATATTTCCTTTTAGTCACATCCATGTACTCTATATTTCCTTTTAGTCACATCCATGTACTCTATATTTCTCTTTTAATAATAACCATGTACCTGTGTACCTGTTTATTGTGTAATATACGTTCCTTTCAAAATATATCCATGTACGCTATATTTTCTTTTAGCGATATTCATGTACTCTATATTTCTGATTAATGATAACCATGTACTATATTTTCCTTTTATTGATAACCATGTACTGCCATTTCATTTTAATGATAACCATGTACTCTATTGACCTGTTAATGGTAACCACGAACTATTTTTCTTTTATTCATATTTGTGTACTCTATATGTCCTTTCAATGATATCCGTGTACTCTATATTTCATTTTAGTGATGTCCGTGTACTCTATATTTCATTTTAATAACATCACTGTACTATATTATTCTTGTTCTCTGTATGTTTTCAAAGGTACCATAGTATATTGTACTGTATAGCGATATTATGGTACTTTATGTTGTTAGAGTATTTCCTTGTACATTATAATGCCTTTATCAATATATTCTATTCTGTATTGCCTGTACTACATGTATATACCACAGTACTTTATATTGCCGTTATCAATATCATTGTACTCTATTTCACAGTACTCTACATTTCTTTTATCAATTCCTCTGTACTAGTAGGTGTGTTAATTGACTTTTTACTTCACTTTCTGATGCAAACATGCCCTTTGGTATGGAAGTTCCCTAGGACAATAGAACACTTTTTATCCAATGCTCTATCTCATTTTCAACTTCCGGTATCCATGGAAATCCAAGATGGCCACCGTGAATACACGTCAAATCTTAAAATTGGTGTCTATTCCCATGTACTGGCATGCACAGAAATAAATAAAATAATTTTCAACAATATCCGTTCATGAAAACATGACAGAACTTCAAAATGGCCCCCATTTTTCGCTAAAAAAACGTCTAAATTGAACGCATTGACACAGTTAGTATCTCCTAATTAGGAGATAGTAAATCCTAATTATGAGATAGTAAGCCCTAATTAGGAATTAGGAGATAGTATCTCCTAATTAGGAGATAAAAACTATTTTAGCATTGGCACCAGGACGCTTCCATATATAGTTAATGTATTTATAGACATTGGTCCGTTACTTCAACCTGCGTGTGAAATATGCAGTGCTCCCTCTTACAACGTACACTCCCATCTATATACGATGTGGTTATTCAGGAGGACATCATTCAGCAATTTGAGAAATCTAAGATGGCTATCAAGATGTTCACCGTTGGATATAAAAATAAAACTCTTCAACCTTTCGCCATAAACCGATACGTGATGCCACCTTTTCCAGTTTACTTTGGTATCATATACATACCAACATTAAATGTCATGATTAGGGTCACAGCTATATAGAAAAAACATCGTAAAATGCGGTACCTTTGCAAGTACAATGTCATTTGATAATAATGTTTGGTAATCATTATTATGTAGTCGTATCGCAGGGTTATAATTAAGGGACAGCTTCATTGCAGTTCATGGAATAGGCGGTTTGTTAGTAACATGCGTAGGGTAAATTTAACAATTTGTTTCATCCTTAACGGAATTCTGATATCCCTGGTTTAGCCCCCAGGTGCATGTTTTGCTTCCTTGTTACTTGAGAGTTGAATCCGGTTATATCCATTATAAAAGTAGTAAGATTTAATACTAATTGTATTACTTTTAGGTAGTGGGGCTAAATGACTCTGGTGTGGTGAGAACCTGGCACCAGGTCAGGTTATTCTAATTTCTGGGATGAATATAAATATATGTTTGTTCGTACATATTTAGTTCTGATTTGGGATTTTCCCCACAATCACAACAGGTGAAATTTGGAATTCTACCATGTTAGCCCGGCCTAAAATGGCCTTATATTAGCTGTTGACAGGCCGTTAAACACCATTAAATAAATTACAAATCATGACATTAGACAACGTCAGATTTATTTCATTATTAATTCCTGTCCAATTTAGAAATCCTGATCAGACGCAGATGATACAGCCTAAACATCATTCAGTGTTTGCTGAATGCAAAATGAATCACTGATCAAATTGTGAACAGTATAGACCCTCACCAGACTGTACTGAACATGCAATAAATACTGTGTTATCTGGTTATAAGGTAACATATAACACATGGGAAATGTGCAGTTTTTGTTGCGCCTGCTTTAGCAGAACTACAGTCGCCTCTTTTCCGTCCGTCGTCTGCGTCAACAAATGTCAAAAAGTTTGTACAAGTTTCTTCATCACTATATAACTTTAATAATTACTTGACGGATTGCTTCACTTGATACATGTGAGCTTTTGGAACACACTCGTGTCCCAATTAACATGACCTTGGCCTTTTTTACCTTCATATGTTTGCGGAAACACTTAGCCATTTCCTTTGTGTCGAAAAGTTTGTACAAGTTTCCTCATCATCATATATATCTTTAATATTACTTTATGGATTGCTTCCGTATTTGGACACTTGATGCATGTGATCATTTGGAACACACTTATGTCCAAATTAACATGACCTTCACCTTTTTAACCTTCACATTTTTGCGTCAAACACTTTGTACACGTTTCTTTATCGGCATATAACTTTAATATTACTTGATGGATAGCTTCAATGTTTGGACACTTGATACATGTAAGAATTTGGAACACACTCATTCACCCATATGCATGACCTTGCCCATTTGACATTCACACTGTTGTGGAAACACGTAGGCATTTATATACGTCAAACGTTTTCAAGTTTCTTCATCAACATATAACTTTTATATTACTTGGTGGATTGCTTCAAAGACACTTGGACACCTGATACATGTACGCATTTGGAACACACTCATGCTGCCATTAAGATGACCTTCATCGTTTGACCTTCATGTATTCGTGGAAACACTTTACTTTCAAAAGTGGGTCGCAGGTGGGAATATGCGATGAAATAATTTAACGATCGGGGTTCATCATTACGGGAATCCCGACCGGATACCTGGTTTGGCCCTCACGTACGTCGTTGGCATTCTTGTATGTGACAATTTCAGCGGGTTATACCCCTTCTGTGAGTATTATGATTATTCGTGGACATTAGTAATTATGATTATTTGTGGAAATTATTATTTATGATTATTTGTGGAAATTATTATTTATGGACTTGGCACCAGGTCAGGTTGTACTAGATTTAGGGCTCACTATATTATATTTTTTGCGATGTAAATATTCCGTCCTGATTTTGGGACCACAAAAATAAGTGTATAATTGTATCACTATTTCACCAGTTCTAAAACTTACGAGTGCCTTATTTACATGTAGTAATATTTCTTTTACTGATAGTGACGCGCGGTATCAGGCTATTTTCATATGCAAATGAGGCATGCTATTTTTTTATTAAATGCGTCACCTGAAAAAATGACATTTTCGACAGATTATAAAGTATTATCATTGCACATCAAAACATAAATACAGATACATACATATTATGTTTTATAAAGTTTACTAACTTATTAGTGTGTGTTTCCTTTGTTATTATCCATTTTAAATAGAAACTAAACATGATAGGTGCTTTCAAGAATAAGTACACAAATCCTCAGTAATAACATATCGTTTTGCTGCATATGCAAACTGTTACAGAATATTTAGTTAATGCAGAACGATTTCTGTGCATGCCAGTACATGGGAATAGACACCAAAATCATGTTTCTAGCATGATCAGGTACCAAGTTATGCCAATTTTATGATTTGACCTATATTCACGGCAGCCATCTTTGATTTCCATGGATACCGGGAGTTGAAAATGAGATAGAGCGTGTGTCTTTGTATAAAAAGTTTTCTATTGTCTTAGGGAAGTTCCATACCAAAGGGGACCTTTGCATCAGAAAGTGAAGTCAACACCCTATTTTGTGCAGTTAACACACCTACTATACGATATACATGCACCACAGTACGATATATTGTCATTATCAATATCCTTGTACTGTATAGCACATTATTCTATATTGCCTTTATCAATATCATTGTAATGTATCTCACAGTACTCTATATTGCCTTTATAATTCATTGTAATTGTAATCTCACAGTACTCTATATTGCCTTTTATCCAATATCAATTGTAATGTATCTCACAGTACTCTATATTGCCTTTATCAATATCATTGTAATGTATCTCACAGTACTCTATATTGCCTTTATCAATATCATTGTAATGTATCTCACAGTACTTTATAATGCCTTTATTAATAGTGTTGTACATGTACTTCATATCACACAATTATGTACTGCCTTTATCATTATCCTTGTACTCTATATCACATTAATTTATTATATAGTGTCTCTATCAAGATAATTGTAGTCTATGCCATTGTATTCTATAATGCATTTATCAATATCATTGTACTCTATATTACTTTATTCTATAATGCCAGTATCAATAGCATTGTACTCTATATCATCCATTTATTATATAATTCCTTTATCAATAATCGTTTGTACTCGACATCACGTACTCTATATGGACTTGAATCATAATTTCATTGTACAATCTACATCACAGTACTCTATATTGACTTGATCTAATAATCATTGTACTCTACATCACAGTACTCTATTGACTTGATATCAATATCATGTACTCTGACTTATCATCAGTACTCTATACTGCCTAGGGGGGTTGATCAATATCATTGTACTCTATATCACATCATTATATAATGCCGTTATCAATATCATTGTACTCTACATCACAGTACTCTATAGTGACTTGATCAATATCATTGTACTCTACATCACAGTACTCTATATTGACTTGATCAATATCATTGTACTCTACATCACAGTACTCTATGCTGCCTTGATCAATATCATTGTACTCTATATCACATTATTATATAATGCCGTTATCAATATCATTGTACTCTATATCACATTATTCTATAATGACTTTATCAATATCATTGTAGTCTATGTGACTGTATTCTATAATGCCTTTATCAATATCATTGTACTCTATATCACATTATTCTATAGTGACTTTATCAATATCATTGTACTCTATATCACATAATTCTATAATGCCTTTATCAATATCTGTGTACTCTATATCACATTATTTTATAATGCCTTTATCAATATCATTGTACTCTACATCACATTATTCTATAGTGACTTGATCAATATCATTGTAGTGTATGTCACTGTATTCTAAAATTGACTTGACCAATATCTATGTACTCTATATCACTGTACTCTATATTGCTTTTGTCAATATCGTTGTACTCTATATCATCGTATTCTATACTGACTTTATCAATACCTGTGTACTCTATATCACAGTAGTCTATACTGCCTTTATCAATATCCGTGTACTCTATATCACAGTATTCTATATTCATTTTATCAATATCCGTGTACTCTATTTCACAGTGTTCTATATTCCCTTTATCAATATCCGTGTATTCTATATCACAGTATTCTATATTGCCTTTATTAATATCCGTGTACTCTATATCACAGTATTCTATATTGCCTTTATCAATATCTGTGTACTCTATATCACAGTATTTTAGATCCCCTTTATCAATATCTGTGTACTCTATATCACAGTATTCTATATTCCCGTTATCAATATCCGTGTACTCTATATCACAGTATTCTATGCTGCCTTTATCAATATCTGTGTACTCTATATCACAGTATTCTATACTGCCTTTATCAACATCAGTGTACTCTATATCACAGTATTCTATATTCCCTTTATCAATATCCGTGTACTCTATATCACAGTGTTCTATATTCCCTTTATCAATATCCGTGTACTCTATATCACAGTAGTCTATACTGCCTTTATCAATATCCGTGTACTCTAAATCACGGTATTATAGATTGCCTTTATCAATATCCGTGTACTCTATATCACAGTAAACTATATTCCTTTTATCAATATCTGTGTACTCTATATCATAATAAACTATATTCCCTTCATCAATACCCGTGTATCCTATAGCATAGTAAACTATATTCCCTTTATCAGTATCCGTGTATTCTATATCACATCATTCTGTACTGCCTTTAACAATATCCTTTTACACTATATCACAGTATTATATATTGCCTTTATCAATATCCTTGTACTGCACATGTATTGGCAATGCCAACTCGCATTCAGTGACTTTGATTGTCTGAGCCTGAGCTGTTGTACAGCCAATCAAGCTGCTTGATTTTAAGCACAGTATTCAAGTATTTTGAAATAAAGAAATTGACAATTATTGTCAAGATTAGCGCAGGTGATAATGTACTCTACATCACTATATTCTATATCACTATGATCTATATCACTATATCACAATATTCTATATCATACTATTATACATCTCAATATTCTATAATCTACATCACACTATTCTATATATCACACTATTTTATATCACAATATTCAATAATCTATATCACAATATTGTATATCACATTATTGTATATCACAATATTCAATACTCTATCTCACAATATTCTATATCACAATATTCTTTATCACAATATTCAATAATCTATATCACAATGTTCTATATCACAATATTCTATATCATAATATTCAATAATCACAATATTCTATATCACAATATCACAATATTCTATATCATACTCTTATACATCACAATATTCTATAATCTACATCACACTATTCTATATATCACACTATTCTATATCACAATATTCAATAATCTATATCACAATATTGTATATCACATTATTGTATATCATAATATTCAATAATCTATCTCACAATATTCTATATCACAATATTCAATAATCTATATCACAGTGTTCTATATCACAATATTCCATATCATAATATTCAATAATCACAATATTCTATATCACAATATCACAATGTTCTATATCACAATATTCTATGCTACAATATTCTATATCACAATATTCAATAATCTATGTCACAATATTTAATAATCCATAACACAATATTGTATATCACAATACTCAAATTTCTATGTCACAATGTTCTATCACAATATTCTATATCACACTATTCAATATTGCATGTCACAATATTCTATATCACAATAGTCTACAATCTATATCACAATATTGGTTATCACACTATGCTATATCACACTATTCAATAATCTATATCACAATATTGTATTGTAGATCACAATTTTCAATATTCTATATATCACAATATTCGTTATTACAATATTCTACATTCAATATTCTATACCACAATATTCTTTTATCACAATATTCTATATAATGTTTATATCACAATAATTCCAGCACAAAAATATTTACACAATTCCCTAACATTTGATTGGTCCGTTGCAAGTCTCCGTCCAAAAATTATATCCCAGTAAACTCCATGCCGAACTACTTTCCGCAACCGTGAGGCGCAGTTAAAATAATTCTTAAGAAAACGGAAAATAAACACATTTTCTTAATGAATTTATTTAAAATGCTGGAATTATAAGGAATGAATGGCCTTTTTGTTGAATTTATCGGGGATATAAACTTGGAAAAGTCGCGGGAATACTGGACGAGGCCTTCCGGCCTTCGTCCAGTATTCCCGCGACTTTTCCAAGTTTATACCCCGATAAATTCCACAAAAAGGCCATTCATTCCTATAATAGTATATACAACATACTCTATGCCACAATATTCTATATTACCAGGCATATGCGACCCAACCCGAGAGGAACGGCAGGGGATAGTTGACTGTGAGCCGAGATGTGAACTATTTACACAGATGCCCCCGCCAGTTATTACCTGTTCTGGGCCAAATATAACCGACTGTTTCTGTAAAGCGGGTGAGTATAATGGAACCTCTCTAAACCGAACACAAGAAAACATCTGTGATCTTATTTTTGGTGAGTTTCTTGGTCATTTATCTCAGGGGATAATGTCTGTTCATGATTGCATAGCACACAGCTCAGAATGATCAAATGCATGACTTACAGTGAAACCTCTCTAAATCGGATTCCCTGGGGGTCCTCCCAGGGTGTCCGGTTTAGAGAGGTTTCAGTGTAATTCAATGTGATGGGATTTGTGACCAGTGTAGCTCCATTTCAAATAGCAGATGTCTGTACAGAGCTTAAGATAAGCTGCGTATAAGCGTAAATACCCAATTAAAATTGCCAAAAACCCAATTTAAATCAGAAATACATGTAGTGAGTATCAAAAAGCAATGAGAACAATTGTGGTATCTTTATCATGTTGCAGAAAACAATAAACAGACCACAAATACAGCATATATTTCTTATTTTTCCATGAAAACACATCTTGGTATTTCGTCTCCAAGGAGACAATTCTAATGAAATGCCAAGACATGTTTTCATTTCGAAGCAAACTATTCAATGGTAAATTTCTTATAGTTTCTCTTTCCTCAGAGGTGGAATCAATCAGTTCCATGTGCCAAATCCTGAAAATGGCTAAACAAACATATGTTTGCACCCACAAATGAGCAAACTTGTGCTTTCTAATGAAATGACAATATATGTTTTCACTTCGAAACAAACTAATCAATAATTGGTGTCTGTTGATATGTAAACAGTAGTGTGATTTAATTTTACCCAATTAAAATTTTGAAATACCCAATTGCTTCAGAAATGATGGAGTAACAATACTCAATTACTAATTCCTTACCTGGAGCCCTGTCTGTAGCCTGAGAATTATCTACATTGTTTTCTTAGAATCATGATGAAAATACAAACAGAGCAGGTCCTGGTCATACTGTACTGATGCACTGGCTGATCTGGATCTACCCTGGTCGTAAAACACAATACGCCCCATGTATGGAACGTCATAGCCAAGGTGTATGATCACGTGGTACTAACAACAACAACAAGTACTGACATTTCCAGAATCCATATGATTCAAAGTACGTATTCTTTTATATTGTCCTTATTACGTAACGGATTTAGATGACATATGGCGCATCAAACGCGTCTTGTTAAGCTGCATTTGGTTGTCTCTGTATTTTCGCCCAAACTTCCGTCGTTTTTGCGAAGAATCGATTTCCGTGTCTCCGACACGGAAATCGATTCTTCGCAAAAACGACATAAGTCTGTGCCAAACTCCATGGGCCACCAAATGCAGCTCATGAAGACGCGTTTGCTGCGCCATATTTCATCAAAATCCGTTTCATATTAAGGAAAATATCAAATAATATTTTCAAGATTTCAACACTTTCAGCCACTGGTGTTGTTATAACCACGTGATCATGCACCTTGATATCTGTCTTATGTAGGTTTACACCATTAGGTCATGCGGTTCCGTCATTACGTCATGTGGTCAAATGCTGCATTCGGGTATGTTTGGACAGCAACGAGCTCCTGGGTAAAGAACTTTGGATCAATTTAATAATCGTGTTTCTGAAAATTGACATATTGCAATTTACGTTTATCGCCGCTTCGCTGTGTTTTTTTTGTGCGGCATTTGAATAATATATAATGTTCGCAGACCTCATTTATATAAACAAACGTCCTGCTGGCCCCAAATAAGGGGATAGTACGAACCCTACGAACCTCACGTGATGACACCCTTGACAATCTATGATCATGTTCGCAGAGCACGCGCAAATGTATGTTTTATCATTATTCCGGAATTATAGTCCTGCTTGAACGGGTCATCATGTGTACATCAGCAGGGGCGGATCCAGGATTTATTTCCAGGGGGGGGGGGGAGGCGTTGATTTCAATGTTCATAAATTCAGATTATTTTTCTGAATTATTTCTTATTTCTCATCAAAAGTATATGTTGTTACCACTCAGTTGTACCGTCTCGTCGAGACGGTTCAACTGAGTGGTACCAACCTACACTTTGTGTGCGAATTAAGGAAATAATGAGAAGTTTCCATGAAGAAAAAAATGGGTTAACATATAAACTCCAACAATTTTAGAGGGGGCGATCGCCTGCACTAATCTTGCCAATCTTTGTCGATGTCTGTATTAAAAAATGCTTGAACATTGTGCTTGAAAGCATGCATTTTGATTGGCTGAGCCTGAGCTGTGCTACAGCTCAGGCACAGCCAATCAGACTGCTTGATTGCCAGTTGATATTGCCAGTGCATGTTGATATTTCGGCAAGATCAACGCAGGGCGTGATGTAATGCAAACTAAAACAAACGTGTACGTTAAAAGTTGAAGAAAACTGAAGGAGTCAGTGCAATACGGGGGTTAACTCCCTCCCCTTTCTTCCACTGGCCCCTTTGGCCCTAAACGATATTATTTTATGTTCGTGGGTCGTTAAGCACCATTCCATTGACCACATCAATTCATCTAAATATTCCACTTTTTCTGCACCCTACATTATTTAGAAATGATAACGTGTTACCTTGGCAACTACAGGTCTGCCGGTTCCGTTGCTATTGGATTCGGATGACCGTTGTGTTCCGCTAGCCCAGTGCGGATGTTCAAACGTCGACGGCTACCACCAAGTATGTAAATACGAATTCATTATTTGCCATAATTCCTCGACCAATGAATGCACAGCATTTAGCTTCAATTAATAATATCGTTTGTCATCGTTTCTCGACAAATGAAAACACAGCATTTCGTCTCAATGAATCACATATTACGACTCTTTCGCCAATATCTATTAAAGTAGTGTTCCAATGAGTACAAAGTTATATCATGTACAGGCATTATCAACTCGCAATCAAGTAGTTTGATTGGCTGTGCCTGAGCTGTATCCATCAGTCAATCAATCAATCAATACACCAATCAATTATTAAATCAATCAACCAATAAATAAAAACCAAACAATCAATAAATCAATCGATCGATATATCAATCAATAAATCAATCAATTAATCAATCGAACAATCAATCTTTCAACCGACCAATTAATCACTTAATCAATCAATCGACCAATCAAGCAATCACTGAAAAAATAAATCGATCGATCAATCACTTAATCAATCACGTAATAAATCAATCAATCGATCGACCGACCGACCGACCGTCCAAACAAATCAATCAATCAATCAGATCAACGCGACGTGGAAAAGTAGCGATTGCAGTCAGAGCCACACGTGCGTATTCGGTCCTCCCAGCAATGTGTCTACTGTTGCTATTGACGGGTGTAATTCCACGACCGAGGTGTGCCAAATGGTAAATGGCGACTACGCATGTGTGTGCCAGACCGGATATTCCATTGTCGGTGGCCAATGCACAAGTAAGCTTTCAATGTGTATGATCACGTGGATATAACAACAACAACCAGTACTGAAACTTCCAGAAGCCCTCCGATTCAAAGTACGTATTATTTTATGTTGTCCTTATTATGTAACGGATTTTGATGAAACATGGCTCATCAAACGCGTCTTGTTAACCTGCATTTGGTGGTCTCCGTACTTTGGACCAAACTTCTGTCGTTTTTGCGAATAATCGATTTCCGTGTATACTGGCACGGAAATCGATTCTTCGCAAAAACGACAGAAGTATGTGCCGAACTCCCGGGACCACTAAATGCAGCTCATGCGTTTGTTGGGCCATATTTCATCAAAATCCGTTGCCTATTAAGGAAAACATCTAATAATACTTACTTTGGAGTGGGCGCGCTTTCAACACTTTCAAACATTGTTGTTGTTGTCGTAACCACGTGATCATGTACATTGGCTTTGTCGGTACTATAATCAGGAGTCGGAATTTTCATAATACATCCTGAAATTAAGATTTGAGGTTCCTCCTGATAATTGCAGAAATAATTTCAACATGGGAAGCACACTCTAATGTAATTGTAGGTGCAATACAATGTTTGTTTGCCATTTTCTGGATTTGGCAGTTGAAACTGTTCCCGCCCCTGTATAATTGAGGGTGGGGGTTGGGGTGTAGGCCCCCTTTTTCCCTGATCTAGGCTAGAATGTATAAATATACATGCAGCTATTCATTAAACAGTTATTGTGATTCTTTTAAATGAGTCGTCTCTTGTAATTCTTCTTGGATCACAATTGCTTGTATATTACCATGGGCGGATTCAGGGGGGGGGGGGGGGTGGGGGGGGGGGGGGGGGGGGGGGCGGGGCGGACCCGGCGCGCAACCCCCCTAAAATTCGCCGAGTAAAGATTTTTTACAAATTACAAGGCACGTTTCATGCCAAGTGCCATGTATTCTATGCATTTTTCGGTCGTTTTCTTATTGTTTCAAAATTTAAACGTTTTCAATCAAAAATCATGTCTAAACATACTGTGACAGTGTCAATATCTTTGCTCCAAAATGTGCCAGAGCGCAGGAAATGCGATGTAGATTCTGCTCGGACGAATATTTTGCAATACTTGACTATATTATCGAACGAGCTATAGTCAAGTATTGCCAAATAGTTACGCCACCCCCCCCCAACCCGAAATCCTGGATCCGCGCCTGATTACTGCTTTGTAATATATGACGTAATGAAACTTTAATAAACACGGTATTCCTATTCTACTAAATAACCACATATCGCAAAGAGATACACATTCGCCTGCGTTAATCTTGCCAATATCATAAACGTTTCTGAACATCTATTGGCAATGCCAACTCGCAATCAAGCTATATGATTGTCTGAGCCTGAGCTGCTGCACAGCTCAGGCTCAGTCAATCAAGCTTCTTGATTTCAAGCGCACTATTCAAGTACAACGTACGTGTATTTTTAAATAAAGCAATGGAGAAATATTGGTAAGAGTAGCAAATCAAGCTGTGACTGCCGGATCAATAAATTTGACATGTATTTGTAATTCACATATATATAAAAAATAAATAAAAATGTAAATATTTTTTTCTGCTATTTTTCTCGCTTCTTATCAGAAATATATGTTTTACACCACTCAGTTGAACCGTCTCGGCGAGACGGTTCAACTGAGTGGTAACAACATACACTTTGTGTGTGTAGCGGGTGCACCCACTAGATTCGCCGGACCAATTTTGTATGATGCTTCCGGCACCCCTGTGATTTCAAGTACAATATTCAAGTATTTTGAAATAAAGAAATTGACAAATATTGGCAAGATTATCGCAGGTTGTAGTGTAATTAAGTTACACTTTATCTTTAGGTAGTTGTACGTCCCTTCTTGTGGCCTCATGTAAAGTCTATGGAAATGTAATGAAACACCCTACTAATAAAACAAAAGCAACTTACATAAATAAACCATATGGATGTGATCTGTAAGTCTTTATGCAGATACTGCTACCAATAAAAATGCACACACACCTGTAATATCCAGATAACAGACCAATTGTGATGTAGCACATGCAGGGATTCCGCTGGGGAAAATAAAAAAATCGCCACTCCAAAAAAAAAATAATATATATATATTTTTTTTTCTTCGAAAATTGTAATTTTTTATCGCCAATTGTTTATTTTTATCGCCAATTGCGAAAGTGGCGATCGCCAGCGGAATCCCTTCACATGTATATTTATGTCTCTACACAGGTGTGTAGAAGCCAAATTGTACATGTAAAACACCAAACTGTGCTTATTAGTTTCTAACTACATCATATGGTGTGATTTCCTTGCTAGCAGTATCTGCAAACATACTTACATATGGTTTATTTGTGTAAGTAGCTATCGGTTTATGAGTAGGGTTTTTATTAGATTTCCATTGACTTTACATGGGGCCACGAGAAGGGTAAAACTACATTAATTGCGTTTATCTCTGTTTCAGAGGATCCATTAACAGGTAGGTACAGCCGCCGCCAGTTAGTCGCCGACACATATAAGACACGGCATGTGATTTTGTACCTTCGGACATCTGCGTAATTTCATTAACTACGTTTACAAAATTTACAATATTTTTCAAAATAAAGTAAAAAGTTGAAGAAAACAAATCAGAGTACATGAATATACAATGTAATTCCGCATGTACTCTGAAACATTTGTCAGCTTATGACACCATTTACGGAAAATATTGTAAATGTATTTTATGAAATATCCGAAGGTGGCTATGGCTGGAGAAATGGGGTTTATGGCAAGTGTGACCAGTATAACTTGGAAAAGTCGAAGGAATACTGGACGAAGGCCGGAAGGCCTCGTCCAGTATTCCCGCGACTTTTCCAGCTCTGATCAAATAAGTTTATCTTACAACTGGTGTATATATTTTTATACCTACCTTTGAAATAAATGTTATTGTTATTGCTTTCGTCACATGTGTCCGTCTGTCTGTTCGTTCGTCCGTCCGTCAGGTTTCTTGTAATAAGTAAAACTTAATAAACCGTAATTGCTGGAGATTTGGCATGTGGCTTCCTTATGGGTTGCATGTGTAAACACAACTGATATGTAATATGTGCATGCAGCTAAATGTTAAAATGTATTTCAAAATTATGTTGCTTTTCAATAATCAAAATTTAGAAGAGCCCGCATTTTCTTTCTTATTATTATTATATTTAATATAAAGAAATAAACAAAGGTTGCCGATGCGAGAATCGAACTGGGAACGGGCTGTTTCACTGGCAGCATGTGTACTCATTATACCAGTGGATCATCTGTTTACGTAGCATTTGCTATTACTTCTATGCACTCGTCAGAACTGTATTATAACAATAACAAACGCCATGTCACCTATGATTTTTATGCCACCGGGTTTCGAAGAAACGGGTGGCATATAGTGTTTGGACCGTCCGTCTGTCCGTCTGTTCGTCTGTCTGTCTGTCCGTTCATCACACTTTTCGGTTAACCAATTTGTCACAGTTTCTCAAATATGCTGCAGGTGGCATCCGCGTTCGACAGACGCATTTCTTGTTTAAAATAGCCTTTGTTTACAATAATACTTACAATAAAAACGCGTCAGTAGGCCCGTACGCAGAGGGGGTGCGACGGGTGCGTACGTACCCCACGTACGCAGAGGGGGTGCGACGGGTGCGTACGTACCCCCTTAATCCATTCAACAACACTTTGCCTGTATAGTGGTATTTGAAAAAAGTGTAGATCCTGATGAGCCGGCTCGTGACGAGCCGTCTCATCAGGATCTGTACTTTTTGCAAGTAATTTTCATAATTTTGAGAACAAAACTACATGAAAATCATTTTGTGATGTGTGGATTGGTGGCAAAATTAACATATCAAAATGCATTCCAGTTATTTAGGAGTGAAAGGGTTAATCTGCCAGGTCTGTCCGTGGATGTGCAAACAAAAAAGGTTTAGCCCTTCGCGCCGTCGATAACGCAACCCCCCTAAATAATTCCTGCGTACGGGCACAAAGTGGCGGACCTATACGATACCTGTAAATAACCTAATTATATGTAGATAATCTTATTATATACGTACTTTCGTTTCCCATTGAAACACTATGCAACGCAAGAAGTCAATATTTTTTCCATATTGACGTCTCGTGAGTTCACATTGGCCAGTGCCGGAACTACGCTTCATATCGCAAAATAGTTCTTTCTTAATAACCGCTAATTTGTTTTATTTTATTTATATTTTGTATATTTTTAAGCGCATATACATTGCGTATGAAGTACGTATATAATAAAAAGATTAGTTGATTTGTATGTGTATATATGCCACTCATTCCGCCGCGCAACGATATTTCGCTCCTAAAGTCGCGCAGTTATATCCCCATACACATCAAATAACCTATAAATATTGTAGCTAGATAGCGATAAGCGTATATTGTGTGTTATAGAAGCAAGACGGATGCTTCATTGATGGAATGGCGAACAGTACAGACCTGTAGCCTATTTCACCAACATTGCAAAGTATACTTTTCTAGCAAAGTATACTTTGAGGGAGAAATTTTCAATTTTAGGATAAATTTATTAATTTTTATTATACTGAATTTATTACATTATCACAGCCATTTTGGCTGTGATAATGTAATACATTCAGTATAATAATTCTGCATGCTTTTAATCATCAAATATATGCAGTCGTTAGTTCTATATGAAATAATGCATTTCAGGAAAAATAAATGATTACTCCCTCAAAGTATACTTTGCTAGAAAAGTATACTTTGCAATGTTGATGAAATCGGCTACAGGTCCTTCACTGGTCGCAAACAAACCATAAGCCCCATTACTCCCATCACATCCATATATTTCATGCTCGCATTATGATAAAAAAGATCCACACCGGCGTAAAATGTTTACCGTCGAAAAATGCACCGGTTTCCTGACGCGATGACACTCAACTTAGAGCTATCGTATAATCGTATTTTCGGCTAGAATCAGGTGCAAATTTCTTCATCATCAGGATATATAGTGTCTGAAAATGTTTGGTCAATGGGGTTGAAAAAGTGAATGCTACGATATAATAATTCCAGCACGAAAATATTCACACAATTCCCTAACATTTGATTGGCCCGTAGCAAGTCTCTGTCCAAAATTTATAACACAATTCCCTAACATTTGATTGGCCCGTAGCAAGTCTCTGTCCAAAATTTATATCCCAGTAAACTCCCACGCCGAACTACTTTCCGTAACCGTGAGGCGCAGTTAAAATAATTCTTAAGAAAACGGAAAATAAACACATTTTCTTGATGAATTTATTTCAAATGCTGGAATTATAAGGAATGAATGGCCTTTTTGTTGAATTTATCGGGGATATAAACTTGGAAAAGTCGCGGGAATACTGGACGAGGACCTAAAAAATTACAATTTTCGAAAAAAAAAAAATCCAAAAAAAAAAATTATTTTTTTTTTGGATTTTTTTCTCGAAAATTGTAATTTTTTATCGCTTTTATCGCGACTTTTCCAAGTTTATACCCCGATAAATTCCACAAAAAGGCCATTCATTCCTATAATATGTTCAGTGCATACACTATCCTCCTCCTAGTGATATGTGAGCTACGTAATGTATACATCAATTTATTGTTCGACCATGTCCAGCCGTGTGCAAACATGTAAGTCTATGGGATTTCAATGGGTGGGCAATTACTTCTGTCCAACATATGTATGTGAATTGCTTGAGTGCGAGTTGGCATTGCCAATATAAGGTTTGATCATGTCCAGCCGTGTGCAAACGTTTGCTGTGGCCCGAGGGAACTGTTTGAACCCAAAGCATGCGGTGTGCAAACGTTTGCTGTGGCCCTCGGGAACTGGTTTGAACCCGCGGCCGCGGGTTCAAACAGTTCCCAAGTGCCACGGCAAACGTTTACCCACGGCTGGACATGGTCGAACGTTATTGTTACATTTCTGTCGAAGATATCGTGTAATATATATGCATATATGCAGTTGTTTTACACATACATGTTCCGGGGCCGCAGTGTACGTCGCGTGATGCAGCCGCACCAATTTCAAAAGTTAAGTGTGACCGTTGTGAACTGGTCTGGTGACGTAATGGCGCCTTCTAGTAACGTCATGAGACGCATGCATTACGTAGGTTTTGGCCTGGCCCCGGAATGAGCATTGTCTACAGCCATGGTTAAACAGCACGCGCTGTACTTTTGAGCACGGATGTGGGCGGTGTCAAACAACGGCAGCCATGTAACAATGCGTATTCATCAATACACAGACACTAACATGAATATGCGTCTGTTTGTCACAGCTGTTATCTTCATTTGCATATACATGCAAATATAGTTCACTGTTCAGGTGAAACCGGCAGTACGGTACTCAATTACGCAGGTGGAAGACTCGGACCTATGACACGAAAAAATGCCCATTAAAACAATACATGTATATATAACATAGTACTGTATGAGACCAAGTGGGTGGTGTAATGTTTTTATTGAATGGGCATTATTTTGTGTCACAGGTCCGAGTCTTCCATCTGTGCTCAATTCCCTACCATATGGCCACACAAGCTTGTGATGCGGGCAAAGGCGCAGTTTGTTTTTTTTGCCTACCGTTTCCAAGCCGAGCCTGATACACTTGATATCAAAAGCCTTCCAACTTGATTTGATAACAATAATGAACATAAGAAGAAAATGAAAGAATGTACATTTACTGTTAAAAACTTTCGAGATATGGTTTTGACTGGAGGAATGGGGCTTATGGGATTTATGAACAGTGTAGATCCAGATCAGCCAGAATGTGCATCAGCACTGTCTGATCAGGATCTGCACTGTTGGCCATTCCGTCAATGAAACACCAATCACGCTTCTAAAAGAAATATAGATAGTCATCAGAATACAAGAGTGTGCTATTTGACCAGGATCTGCACTGTTCACCATGCCATCAATGAAACACCTGTCATAACAAGAAATATAGATCCTTGTCAGGCTATATGACTGTGCTATTTTCCCAGGAGCTACACTCGTCACAAATCCCACAAATCCCATACATAGTTATCAGGCTACATGAGTGTGTTACTAGTATTTGATCAGGAGCTACACTCATCTCAAATCCCATAAGCCCCATTTCTTCAGTCACAGCCACGTATTTGATCAGGAGCTACACTCATCTCAAATCCCATAAGCCCCATTTCTTCAGTCACAGCCACATAAATGTGGCTATGACTGAAGAAATGGGGCTTATGGGATTTGAGATGAGTGTAGCTCCTGATCAAATACTAGTAACACACTCGTGTAGTCTAATAACTATGTATTGCTTGTTAGAAGCATGACGGGTAAGTTCATCGAATACGTGGCTGTGACTGTAGAAATGGCGCTTATGGGATTTATGACAAATATCTCCATTCACAGTCACATATGTAACTTGGCGAACAGTGTAGATCCTGATGCACGTCTCCTCTGGATCTACATTGGCCACAAAGCCCATAAGCCACAATTTCTCCATTCACAGCCACATATACGTGGGATTTGGTATGGTATTAAACAAGTTGATTGATTGGATACGAATGTATCCGCAGGGGAAATGGATTTTTTTTATTAATTCGTTCCCACGAAATAACAATTCGTTCCCTCAATTTAACAATTCGTTTCCACTAAATAACAATTCGTTCCCACGAATTTACAATGCCGAGTTGACAATTCGTTCGCTCAAATTGTTTTGGCGCCCAGTTGCGCGCGCAACACCTTCGAGGGAACGAATTGTTAATTCGAGGGAAAGAATTGTTAATTCGAGGGAACGAATAGTTAAATTGAGGGAACGAATTGCTATTTCGTGGGAACGAATTAATAAAAAAGAATCCGTGCGAATGCAATCAGTCAACGAGTTTAATAAATCAAATATCAAATAATCATACAACATATACTGTGGACCCCCTCTAAACCGGACACACTAGCGACCCCATTGTGCTTCATTTAAATGGGTTTCAATGTAATTTACTTCATTGTCCTGTTTGTTCATGACTGAAAATGACAAACAATTGTCATAAAATGCTTATACCAGTGGAACCTCTCTAAACCGGACACCCTGGGGACCTCCCAGGGTGTCCGGTTTATAGAGGTTCCACTGTACGAGCGATCATCACTCGTATGTTTGAGTTGACATTGTATTAATTAGCACAGGCTAATCTGGATCTACACCGGTCGCAAATCCCATGCCATGCTTCTAATAAGCAGGATTGATCGTGATCAGGCTACGGGGGGCCGTTTCACTAAACTTCTTACGACTAAAATGTTCGTAAGTGCAAATTTAGGATCGTCTGGAAATATCAATTTATGGATTTACATGTATTGAGCATAGGCTGCATATGCAGCCTATGCTCAATAAATGTAAATCCAATAATTGTTTACAAGGAAACAGTGTTAATGTAAAATTTACAGACTATCATAATTTTGCACTTACGAACATTTTAGTCTTACGAAGTTTAGTGAAACTGCCCCCAGGACAGGACAATATCGATTTCACTGTGTTGACGGGATAAATTGGGCTTAATGGTTTTGCGACCAGTGTAGACCCAGATCAGCATGTGCATCCGCACAGTCTGATCAGGATCTGCACTGTTCGCTATTACATCAATAAAACACCCGCCATGCTTCTTATAAGCAATATATATCATTATCAGGCTACAGGAGTGTGCTATTTGATAAGGATATAGACTGGTCACAAATCCCATAAGCCCCATAACTACAGCCACAGCCACAGCCACAGTTAGGGTCTGCAAAGAATGGTCTGATTACCCCCACCACAACATATGGTAGGTATAAGTATTCCTTATGAATATCCGTATGGTTCACAGCTGCTGTGTACTTCATTTGCATAGACATGATAGACAAATATATACATAGATGATTGTTTGCTGACGGTGTTGATTTTGAGGAATATATTATTTTTAATGGCGACTCCACACACTTTAAACAGACAAAATGTATTGATCACAAAAGTAAACGCAACGGCCCATGGTTTTATTCCTTAAATGTTTACACTGTCCATATATTCATTAATGGAAATGCCCATTCAACGTATTGCGTCTATATCCCTGTACATTACATTAGCAACACGTGACGTCGAGCGACGTTGTTGATTCGTTAACGTTTGTTTGACGCCATTAAAAGTACATGCCCATTCAGTAGGCACAAAACGTTATTTATAGGAATTAAATAAGTGTATAATTGTGTCACTATTCCATCAGTTCTAAAACTTACGAGTGCCCGCTATACACCATTACCCACGTATTTATTGGCATTATTATACATTTTATAGCAGACGTAAATTTCCACACTGATATCAGGGGCGATAACCGTGTTTCCTTAAAATGTTAACGGACATTACTATTTATTCTCTGTTTTTTATTTTTTGATGTGCAGTGTTCATACTTTATAATCTGTCGAAAATATTATTTTTTCAGGTGACGCATTTACTTAGTATAAATAATTAAAAAACACCATGCCACATTTGCATATGAAAATAGCCTGATACCACCGCGAGTCACTATCAGTAAAATAAATATTACCAAATGATTATATCTGTATAGCGGGCATTTGTAAGTTTTAGAACTGGTGGAATAGTGACAATTATTCACTTATTTAATTCCAATAAAGAACATGTTGTGCCTACTAAGTGGGCATGTACCTTTAAAATCCATGACGTTCATCGTCGTTGTCAATACGTCACACTATTGACCGGCAACGTCGCTGTTCCAGCAATTGCGAAAAAATGACGTAAAACAATAAGGTTCCTAATTTTAACGCCGTATTTGGTCATTTACATGTTTGAAACTATCAGAAAATGCAGCGTAAAAACACATGCAGCTGCGCTTACTGTAGCATAGTATGAACAAAATGTGTTTGCTAAAAGTTTACGACTTCGGACCAAATATTTTCATACAACAGTAAACGCAACAGCTGATGGTTTTATTTCTTAATTTAAAGACATAGAAACATATTGGAAATATTATAGTGTACGCGGTAGTGTAGCTGTGTCTCATTGCAGCTTGTCCCGTTCCGGACTCCATCGCCAATGGGACTGTGACCACGCCCATTGGGCGGGGCTACATGGGCGTGGCCCAATACACGTGCAACACTGAGTTTCAAATGAGCGGGTCAGCCATGCGGATATGCCAGGTGGATTTCGCCTGGGGCGGGACTGCACCAACCTGTGGACCGATCGGTATGTAATAGTTATAGTTCACATATTGAATGTTTAATACATTAATTTCAAGCGAGTGCTAGCGTGTACGTTCCTACTGTCTGTTCCACGTTTTGCTGCCGACGAACTTTTGGCTATTAAATCTAAAAATTATTTAAAAGTAAGTACTTTTTCATCAATAACAAAAAAGTCACCCTCCCCAAAAAAAAATATTTGATGAAATTCCATGAAATATTGATTTTATTGCGAAAAAAAGATTTTCCTATGGGAATTTAACATGGGGAGTCAATTTCCAAAACTTTTCGTTTTTTGATCCTGAAGGATAAAAAAAAGAAAGAAAATTGGGAATTGACTCCAAAACCTGGCGAGATACTTGAACATGATGTAACTAAGAAAACAAAAGTTAGATTTTGAAAATCGGTCCATAAACAAAAATAATATTTTAAAAAAATCTAATGTTAGCCCCCATGTTAAATTCCCATAGGAAAGTGACCTTGGGAAGGTGACTTTTTTGTTATTGATAAAAAAGTACTTAATTTTAAATATTTTTTAGATTTAATGTGTTTAATAGCAAAAAGTTCGTCGGCAGCAAAACGTGGAACAGACAGTATATCTGATTACCCAAGTATGCCTCAGTTAGATTACGGTTCTAATGCTTTTTATCTAGTAACCTGCCCTGCATTAACCGAATACGTACGGACTACAACATATTGACCTGCATTGACGGCATTGACCTGTTACAAACATCCGGGTTACAACGAAGTTAAAAATGACGTTTCATTGGTCAGATGATGTCACGTGACGTTACCAAATGACGTCAGTGTAATGACGCAACGTAATCAAGTCCGCGTTCTGTCCATAGATAACGACGTCATCTGTGGTCATGTTCGAGCATAAAACGTTACCTGATAAATAGATAGAGAATAGTAGGCCGAGACGGTTCAAATGAGTGGTCACAACATATACTTTGGTTCAGAAATAAGGAAAATAGATAGAGAATAGTAGGTTAGTGCCGTGAATGGGAAAAAATATCTGGAAAGGCTCAGAAAACGGGATGGGCGAGGCTCTGCCGAGCACATCCCGTTTCCGTGCCGCGCCAGATATTTTTTTCCATTCGCGGCACTAACCTACTGTTCTAGTTATCCCGCCAACACCTACAAATGGCTGTAAAATGCAAAAAAATGTAGTGACTGGATATCAAAAATGTTTCACGGCACCGTGTTTCACAGCACATACGCACTGTGTTGACGGGATAAAATACCATTATACTGTCTCGGCAAGCCTCGCGTTTCCTAGCCTTGCATGATAATGAACTTGATATGAAAAGACACTAGCCCGGTATTCGCTTTATGATAGACTAGCAAGAGTGGCACCCTAACAAAGAAACAGAAAAGAAAGCAGATTTAATTCATAATACTATGAATACGCAAACATCAAAATTCCACCCATCATTATTCACCCCCCAACTACTGTCTGTTCCACGTTTTGTTGCCGACGAACGTTAGGCTATTAATCAAATCAAATATAAAAAGATTTAAATGTATGTACATTTTCATCAATAACAAACAGAAATCCTAGTATTCCTACTGAAAAAAAAATAGTTTACGAAATTCCATCAAATATTGATTTTATTGCGATTTTTTTTTTAATTTGTGGACCGTTTTTCAAATTGTAACTTTTTTTTCTTAGTTACATCATTTCCAAGCTGTGACTCGCCACCTCCTTTTTGCCCCATGCTTTTTTTTTTCGCAATAAAATGATGGAATTTCATCAAATAAAATATATTGGGGAGGGTGACGTTTTGTTATTGATGAAAACGTACTCACATTTAAATATTTCTTAGATTTAAGCCAAAAATTCGTCGGCAGCAAAACGTGGAACAGACAGTAGGTCCGTGATAAAATTGGTATTCTTATTACTTTATAATGAGGTATACCAGGATTTAACTCTCAAGTATCCGAAGGCAGAAAATGTACATGAGGGCCAACCAATGTAAGAAAGACTCTGAATTCCTACACGTTTCCTAACCTTGTCTGATGAACTTGATATCAACAGATACCAGTCTTATATTAGTTATCTTATATATAAGGGTAGGAATTGGCTCGCATACCTTCCAAACCCTGGCAGATGGGTCCAGAAAACGTGCTAAGCCAAGCCAATGGCCGTTAGCTTGTATTTGCAGAAACATATATTTATTTCCGAATTTAGTATTAGTTGCCATGCAGTCGAAATGTGTGCTTCAAATTAATGAGGTAGCTAGTTCATTCTCATACCACACTGAGCGTACCGGCATGAAATAGGGGTTCTAGTACCATCTCTGCGCACCAAAGATTGTAGTTACTAATGTGTATACACTTATATACTCTATATATTTCCGCATGATAGACCTTCAGAAATAGTAGCTGAAGCCTAGTAATTTGTATAAACAAAATGGCCGCCAATAAAAAAGTACATTACATGTAGAGGCATATGTATTGTGAAAGCAATTTTAAAAGCACAACTACCGATCAACTTCAGGCATTTAATACTTCATAGACAACTAAATGTTTATCAATCCATTTCATAGGAATATGATGTACAGAAAACAACATGGCCGCCATTTTACACGAGTTTTATGGATTATGTAAAGAAACAGACACGCACGAGCAATTAAGTGTGGACACCACCCACATATACGACACCTTTAGAGAGCAACATTCTATAACATACATGTACTGTACATGTATATGTAATGTTCAACAATTAGTGCCATCTTGTTTGTTGAAGTTAACAAGTGTGCACCGCTGCCATCAGGGCAGCGGTGCACACTTGTTAACTTCGACACATGTAACGTGCAGGATAGATATCTGAACGACTAGTGGCCATATTACTACGGACCTACTGTCTGTTTCACGAAACTTGCCCAATTTTTACGGCTACATAAACAATGCAAAAACAATATATTTTTCGATAATATAAAACTTTATCAAAATTTAAGAATGAGCTAAATATTGATTTTATTACGAAAAATGAGTTCTCTATGGGAATTTAACATGTGGAAAAAAGAGGTGGAGAACCTGTAGGAGGAGTCGAAAAGCGAAATTGATTCTGAAACCTAGCTAGATAACTTGGAAATGATCTAACTAAGAAAACAAGTTACATTTTGAAAATCGGTCCACTATTTCTGAAATTAGAAAAGTTTCCCCATGTTAAATCACCATAGACATCTTCATAAAAATAGTCTCATTATTAAAGTTTGCTATTATTTAATTATAAACATTGCTTATATAGCCGTAAAATTTGGGAAGGTTTATTGAAACAGACAGTAGGGCTTGGTACCCACACAGATAGCCCATTTGTTTTCATTTCTTTTTTGAAATTCCAATAAAAACGCCGCCATCTTGGATTGTTATCAGCTCGGTTCAGGATTAAATCGATTGTCTTATATTCGGCAATGTATGAGTTATTAAATAAATTAAGATGCACACAATTGTCCCTTCTAATATTGGTTCCACAATGTAATATACATCTTACGGTAGCCGGTGCTATTTTCGCTGGCGGTCATCTTGTTTATGCAAATTAGTGGGCTTAAGCTACTACTTTGAAAAGTCTATCATGCATAAATATATACAGTATATATGTCTAAACACATTGGCACCAGAAATCTTTGATGCGCTCGGATGATACCGTCAACCATAACGCGCCTGTAAACACCAGCCTGAAATTCGCCATGTACCCTCCCCTGGACCCAATGGGCGTGGCTTCCATTTACATAGTACCTTCCCCTGGACCCAATGGGCGTGGCTCCCATTTACATAGTACCTTCCCCTGGATCCAATGGGCGTGGCCTTCATTTACATAGTACCTTCCCCTGGATCCAATGGGCGTGGCTCCCATTTACATAGTACCTTCCCCTGAACCCAATGGGCGTGGCTTCCATTTACATAGTACCTTCCCCTGGACCCAATAGGCGTGGCTTCCATTCACAACCATACATGTGGCTGTGACCGGAGACATGGGGCTTATGTGTTTTGCGACCAGTGCAGATCCAGATCAGCCTGTGCATCCGCACAGTCTGATCAGGATCTGCACTGTCCGCCATTCCATAAATGAAACACTTCATGCTTCTAACAAGCAATATAGATCACTATCAGAATGCAGTGTGATATTTGATCAGGAGTTCGTAAGTGCAAAAATATGATAGTCTGTAACTTTCACATTAATATTGTTTTCTTATAAACAATTATTGGATTTACATGTATTGAGCATAGGCTGCATAAATGTAAATTCATCAATTGAAATTTCCTGACGATCCCAAATTTGCACATGCGAACATTTTAGTCGTACGAAGTTTAGTGAAACGGTCTCCTGGAAACAATACCCAATGGTAACCAATGATGACCATGCCTAACAGACGCTGTCGTCCAGTCACCACCACATATGATACACGCAATGTGATTTTGTACAGAAGAGCATGTGCGATATTTCATGAAATATATTTACACCATTTACGATATTTTCCGTAAAGTACATTGAAAGTTGACGAAATGTTCCTAACAAATGTGTAGTATGATTCCGCATTTGTTATGAAAATGTCGTCATCTTTCGACGTCATTTATAGAAAATTCACAGTTACTGTGAATAGATTTTGAGTACAAAACCAGGGCCCGGTTGTTCAAAACATCAGTTAGCTTAACGGACTGTTAAATCCTTAACTGAATGGTTAAAATCTCTGTTTAACAGAGATTTTAACCATTCAGTTAAGGATTTAACAGTCCGTTAAGCTAACTGATGTTTTGAACAACCGGGCCCAGTTAGTTAGTTACCTTATATTTAAGAGTAGGAATTGGTTCAAAGAACCCTCCATACCAGGACGTACAAAACCACGTTGCGTGTCAAATATATAGGTGTCATTCACAATAGCCAATGACACGGTGACCACGCCTAATGGTCGTGGCTTCCGGTCCACAGCAACCTATGAGACACGCCATGTGAGTTTGTACCTGTGCGATATCTCATGACAAGTATTTTCACAATTTACAATATTTTCCGTAAATGATCTTGAACAAAAATAATATCACAGTTTCTGTAAATGTATTTCATGAAACATCGCACGTTCAAAATCACAGGTTCTTGAAGAACGGTTCATATATACGTGTTTTATGGGTTATTTTGTTTTATCCCGTCAACACAGTGCGTATGTGCCGTGAAACACGGTGCCGTGAAACATTTTTGATATTCTGTCAATACGACCTACTCACTGCGTATGAATATGTGCAGTGGCTGGGATTATTTTTTTGCATTTTAAAGCCATTAGTAGGTGTTGACGGGATAAATAGAATAGTAGGTTAGTGCCGTGAATGGGAAAATATCTGGCGCGGCTCGGAAACGGGATGTGCTCGGCAGAGCCTCGCCCATCCCGTTTCCTGAGACTTGCCAGCTATTTTTTCCCATTCACGGCACTAACCTACTATTCTATATATCTCTGGTGGTTTGGGTGCATTGTTACCAACATACAAGTTACGTCACATCCCGCGAGTTACACGTATACGTACGAATTTACAGTAAGAAAGGGGCTCACAAGTTCGGAACGGTGAATGTGTAGACAGTTGACGATTTCTGTCGTGTGTAATGATTGAACATTAGCAGTTGCACAAAACTATGTAAATCATCCCAAACCGACGAAATCCACCCAAATCTACCCAAAATCCACCCAAATACCCATATGACACCAACATTCACATGTGTTCAAAATCACATGGCGTGTCTGAATTATAATTGTCATTCATTTACAGAGTGCCCTCACCTGTACCCAATAGGCAATGGCACGGTGAACACATCTAATGGGCTGGGCCTCCTGTCCACAGCGACCTATGAATGTGACCCAGGGTTTGTTTTGTCTAACGGGAACGAGCAGAGGGTGTGTCAGGCGAACAGAGAGTGGGACGGGATAGAACCCACCTGCGCATACGTCCGTATGTATCAATTAAGCCACACTATACAACATAATAATTTGCCCTACTTTCTAAGCAAATCGTTTGCCAGTTGTATACATATACATCATAATCCATACTTTGTAAAGACGACTTCAAAATTGAAGCAGCATCCAATTACCTAGAAATTATTTGTGTGACTTGCGAACAGATATATAGTTAACAGTCTTTAATCATACCTTGTACATGTACATTACAATATCATCCATTATTAAATTTGCTTTGTTCAATATGTTCACTCCTGACTCACAGTATGTATGAGTTTGTCGGACAACTGGCTATGTCCGGTAATAGGTATGTTAACACATTCAAACCTTCAATATGCACAGAAGAAATATGAGATGATAATATCCATATCGCGATGATTTGATACATAAAGCTCAGTAATATCAACATGGTTAAATATAAGGTTAACGGTATTGTAAATTTGAAATTTGCGGCGTATATCAGAAAATGATAGGTCGGAAAACATGTTTAATGGCTTCGCGCTACATGTTTTCTGACCTATCATTTTCTGATATACGCCGCAAATTTCAAAATTACAATGCGGTTAACCTATTTCTAATGCACTTCTTTACTACTGGCGTAGGACTACATATTGAAATAATGTACGACAGTTCATCAACAATGATATACCTGTAATGTATGACCATGATCAGCCAATCAGATTGCGTGATATTTATAGAGTGCATTAGCATGTATAATTAATATTGTGTTTTGGGAAGTGCTAAAGCACTAACGTGAATTGTAATTTCTCAAAGCTTAGATGCATGTACAGTTAAGAGAAATAGAGGATATGCCATCGTACATTTTGAATTGCGGGAAATAATACACGAGTGTGCATCGGCTTCCGTTGCTTGCACGGACGCCGACGGACATAAGTGTATTATTTCCGCTATTCAAACATGTACAATGAAATTTCCTATTTATTACACTTCCACGGTGGATATATATATATATGCACATTTAGTCTATTTTTGAGATTATAATCAATGAATTGTGATGTGCGCATGAATAGCTATACAATGCCGGGTTTCCCCGCATTTTGACGTTACGTTGTGTGACGTCAAATGTGACGTCGTTTAAACTTTTTGAAATGCAAATTACGCAGCTGTTTCTATGTGCCAGATATATTTGAGTGCATGTTTGGAATATGTTCAATCACATTAACATTCTAGATCAATCGAGACCCTTTCCAAATTTTCAAATAACTTTATTTTGACTGTAATACAAATTAAACATGTTGCATGGTAGCTCGTGGTTTCCAAGAAAACAGGCGCGCAATTACGGGTGTTCTCTTCACGGTGTATTATTTGTAAGGAGTTGATTACGGGTTTTCTCTCACAGCGAAATCTGTGCAAATAATGTGCAAGAGTGTAATCAATGCCGGTAATATCGGCCATCTTTACTTTATTTAATTGCCATGTTGTCTGTAAATGATTTTAATGCAACACAAATGTATTTGTGTTAATAAATATTTAACAGAATTGGGAATTGGTTCAAAGAACCCGGACGTACAAACTCACGCGGCGTGTCTGATATATATATATATATATTTGTCATTCGCTTACAGAGTGTCCTCCCCTAGATCCAATAGCCAATGGCACGGTGAACACATCTAATGGTCTGGGCCTCGTGTCCACAGCGAGCTATGCATGTCAAGATGAGTTTGTTCTATCTAACGGTACCGAGCAGAGGGTGTGCCAGGCGAATAGCGAGTGGGACGGGGTGGAACCCACCTGCGTACACGTCCGTATGTATCAAGCCACTATACAACATTATAATTCGCACTACTTTCTAAGCCAATCGCTGGTCAGTTGCAAGAGTTAACACCAATAAGTTACATATTACCAGATTGAATGACTACCTGTTTGCCAGGAAATGGAAAATAAATACTCGGATGGGAGACTGTATTATAAACCTGGCTAATTATAAGTATGTTATTATCATTTATTGTTTGCCCTAGTTCTTCGACCAATGAAAGGATAACATTACGTCTCAATTAATCACATACTGCGACTATTTCTCCAATATCTAATACATGTATATAAATGTATTCATTAAATGTTCCAATACGTAGAAAGGTATATTTAAATTCAGACGTCACGGCTTGTCAGAAATACACGCGTCATGCATCCTGTTCAGACGTGTACATGTACACGTGTGTGTCAAGTCGAAAGCGCGTATGGGCGGGACTTGCATTGAGACAGACATGTGCACGCGAAGAAGGTGGGTCAACAAATAAGTAAGTTATAGTTCACATATTGAATTTTCGCTCGCTCGAAATGTGAACATTGCATTGTTCACTTGGCTGAACTATAGGTCAGTTATTGTTCACATATTGAATTGTTCAGGAACTAAATGCTGCCGTTGCTAGCGCTCCCTCGCATTTAATTCCTTAAAATCCAATATGTGAGCAATAACTTTGAAGTGAATATATGAATGAAATGGCATACAAAACCACGTGGCGTGTCTGATATATAGTTGTTATTCGCTTACAGAGTGTCCTCCCCTGGATCCAATAGCCAATGGCACGGTGACCACGTCTAATGGGCGGGACTTCATGTCCACAGCGACCTATGAATGTGACCCGGAGTTTGTTCTGTTTAACGGGGGCGACCCGATGGTGTGTCAGGTGAATAGCGAGTGGGACGGGATGGAACCCACCTGCGTACACGTCCGTATGTATCAAGCCACTATACAACATTATAATTCGCACTACTTTCTAAGCCTTTCTCGACCAATGAAAGCATAGAACTTCGTCTCAATTAATCACATACTGCGACTTTTTCTCCAATAGCTCATAAATGTATTCGTGTTTCCTTAAAATGTTAACGGACATTACTATTTATTCTCTGTATTTATTTTTTGATGTGCAATGATCATACTTTATAATCTGTCGAAAATATTTTTTTTTTTCAGGTAACGCATTTAATTAGTATAAATAATTAAAACATACCATGCCTCATTTACATATGAAAATAGCCTGATACCACCGCGAGTCACTATCAGTAAAATAAACTAAACAACAACTGGCATCATTAAACGAAGGTAATCCCCTCGCTGGCAGCTTTAATAAAAACATAAAGTCCTTTGTTACCTTGGGCTGTCGGATGTGGGTCGTATGCAAAAGAAACATCATACATAGACACATATTGTGGCCAAATATTATCTAAATCGGTGAAGTGGTTCACGAGGCGGTTCATTATATCTGTATAGCGGCCACTCGTAATTTTTAGAACTGGTGGAATAGTGACGTAAGTATACACTTATAATTCCCATAAAGAGCAGTTTGTGCCTACTGAGTGGGCATGTACCTTTAATTCCTTAAACATCCAATATGTAAGCAATGACGTATACTTATGATAGACCACTCGATGAGCAATATCTCATGAACAATATTTATAAAATTTACGATATTTTGCGTAGATTACATACTAGACAGTTGACGAAATTTTCATAGCAAATATAGAAAAATCGTACATGTTAAAGACCACATGGCGTGTCTCAGTTATAATCGCATTCACTTACAGAGTGTCCTCCCCTGGATCCAATAGCCAATGGCACGGTGAACACGTCTAATGGGCGGGACTTCATGTCCACAGCGACCTATGAATGTGACGCGAAGTTTCTTCTGCTTAACGAGACCGAGCAGAGGGTATGTCAGGCGAGCAGTGTGTGGGACGGGATCGAACCCACATGCGTATATGTCCGTACGTATCCAACTCAAATCGCAAGATAAAACAACCGTAGGGCCGTAGATACGGAGCTCCACAGGGGACGTATACTACTTATTTTTATTAATTCGTTCACACGAAATAACAATTCGTTCCCTCAATTTAACAATTCGTTCCCACGAATTAACAATTCATTCCCTCAATTTAACAATTCGTTCCCACGAAATAACAATTCGTTCCCACGGGAACGAATTGTTAATTCGTGGGAACGAATTGTTGGGAACGAATTGTTAATTCGAGGGAACGAATTGTTAAATTGAGGGAACGAATTGTTAAATTGAGGGAACGAATTGTCATTTCGTGGGAACGAATTATTAATTCGAGGGACCGAATTGTTATATCATGGGAACGAATTGTTAATTCGAGGGAACGAATTGTTAAATGGAGGGAACGAATTTTTCTTTCGTGGGAACGAATTATTAAAAAGAATCCATATCCCTGTGGGGCTCCGCACGTCGTACGGGGCGCCATGCAGGACAGGTTAATTATGTGTACAAAATTGAGTTTTGTAACACAAAAAATCACAAAATTCAATTCTGTGTCACAAAATTCAATTCTGTGTCACAAAATTCAATTCTGCATACGTTTCGTATACAAAATTCATTTTTGTTATAAAGGATTCAATTTTGTAAGACAGAATTGAGTTTTGTGAAGAAAATTCAGTTTTGTGGAACAGAATTCATTTTTGTCCACAAAAATTAGTTTGCGTAGGATAGTCTATGTCATCTCTACGTTGATTGGTTGAGATCGGTCTTAGTCAATTTTACTAGATGGTGGAGTACACTTGCAGGTTTAAATATTTCAATGCGAAAATATAACCCAATATATCAATATTATACTTCTTTATGGACAGTTATTTTGGTTATATTATGATTACAAATGAATGGTCACACCATATAAGCATATATACTTTGAAGGACAAATAAGAAAAATATTCAGAATTTTCCCTCAATTATGTAAACAGGATCAAACATAAAGTAGCCGGGACATAGCTAGACCTGAGAGCATGCCCATATATAGAGAATACCAGGCTAGTGTATTTTGATATCAAGTTTATCAGGCAAGGCTAGGAAACACGTAGGAATTCCGAGGCTTGCCGAGGAATTCCTACCGTTTCCGAGCCGAGCCTGATAAACTTGATATTAAAATACACTAGCCTGGTATTCTATTTATCAGGTAACGTTTTATGCTCGAAAATGACATTAGATGACAGTAGATCTAACCTTGTGAAACAAATGATATTGGATCTGTGTCTACTAGTTACGAAGTTACGTGTTCGCAACTATGTGTCTACATGCATTATTTACAGTATACACCATCTTAGTATCCATGGTATCTACACAAATACTACAAATGGTTTCCTCAAATGGCCCAATACACACATTCTGTTTATAAACACAGACAGCAGTCAGAACACAGGCCACAGCGCGTGTATTATTGATTTAACTGGGGCAGATGTACACACAATAAATGATGTCAGTACTCGCGGGAGATCTACATGTACATGAATTATGTGTACAATTATAACGCAAATGAGTTTAAATACGAATGGGTTTGTCAACGTTTGACTGTTTGGAGATAGTTGAAGCAAAATGGCAGAATGAGAAATGAATCATCGGCAGAATGAGAAATGAATCGTCGACATTGAATGTGTAGATCGGCGACCATGACCCATTTCTCCAGTGCAGTTTCTGACCAATGGAAGTCCTTCTTACATGCGTGTGCAGAATTGACAGAATTGAATGTTGTGACACAGAATTGAATTTTGTGACACAGAATTGAATTCTGTGACACAGAATTGAATTTTGTGGCACAAAAGTGAATTTTGTGACACAGAATTGAATTTTGTGAATTGAATTTTGTGACACAGAATTGAATTGTGTGACACAGAATTGAATTCTGTGGCACAAAAGTGAATTTTGTGACACAGAATTGAATTTTGTGGCACAAAAATGAATTGTGTTGACAAAATTGAGCCATGTCCCACTTGGCGCCCCGTATGTCGAACATGAATTTATTTATTTAGTCAATTGTGTGTAACGGCCAGCTAAGGTCAGTGTTAGGCCGGGTTAACAGGGTCGATTCTCATATTGCACATGTTGTCATGGTGTGTGTGTTTGGGGGAGGGGGGGGGCAATAAGAGAACTGAACATTTACATCAATTTGATTTGATTTATTGGTTTACAGCCCACAAGTTTCCCAGCATGCAAAGAGTTAATATTACTATTTTTATAATGGGTATAACCGTATTCAACTCTCAAGTAACAAGAAAGCCAACAAGAGCTGTAGGAGAACAGCATAGCTCGACTACGAGGGTTGTCGATGTACACATAGCTTGACAAAGAAGGTGGCCGCGGCCTGCATAAAAACCTTAACCAAGGTTGACTAAAAACAGTAACCAAGGGAAATTAAGTAAGTAATTCAAGGTTAAATGTAGGTCAATGTCAGATATAGGTCAGGGGTTATTGATGTACACCACTAGGAGATAAAGTATGCTTGCTGTAGGCCCAGGAGTATTCCATATACAAGCTTGAGTAAAAACCGTAACCGAGGGGAGATAACTAAGTAATCCAAGGACAAAAGTAGGTCAAGGTCAAATATAGGTCAGGGATTATTGATGTACATCACTAGGAGATGAAGTTGTCCAAGTATGGTTGATATAGGCCCAGAAGTATTATATATACAAGCTTGACTATAAACATTAAGCAAGTAATTCAAGGTTAAATGTAGGTGAAGGGGTTATTGATGTACATCACTATGAGAAAAGGTTGTCCAAGTATGGTGTCTGTATGCACAATAGTATTCCATGTACAAGCTTGAGTAAAAAGCTTAACCAAGGTCGAGTAAAAACCTTAACCAAGGGGAATTAAGTAATTAATTCAATATTAAATGTAGGTCAATGTCAAATATAGGTCAGGGGTTGTTGATGTACATCACTAGGAGATGAAGTTGTCCAAGTATGGTTGGTGTAGGGCCAGGAGTATTCCATCTACAAGCTTGACTAAAAACATTAACCAAGGGGAATTAAGTAAGTAATTCAAGAGGAAATGTAGGTCAAGGTCAAATATAGATCAGGGGTTGTTGATGTACATCACTAGGAGATGAAGTTGTCCAAGTATGGTGGGTGTAGGGCCAGTAGTATTCCATATAGAAGGTTGACTAAAAACATTAACCAAAAGGAATTAAGTAAGTAATTGAAGAGGAAATGTAGGTCAAGGTCAAATATAGATCAGGGGTTATTGATGTACATACCTATGAGAAAAGGTTGTCGAAGTATGGTGTCTGGATGCACAATAGTATTCAATGTACAAGCTTGAAAAAAAACCTTAACCAACGTTGACTAAAAACCTTAACTAAGGGGAATTAAGTAAGTAATTCAAGAAGAAATGTAGGTCAAGGTGACATATAGATGAGGGGTTATTGATGTGCATCACTAGGAGATGAAGTTGTCCAAGTATGGTGGGTGTAGGGCCAGTAGTATTGCATATACAAGCTTGACCAAAAACCTTAACCAAGGTTGACTAAAAACCTTAACCAATGGGAATTAACCAAGTAATTCAAGAGGAAATGTAGGTCAAGGTCAAATATAGATCAGGGATTATTGATGTACATCACTAGGAGATGAAGTTGTCCAAGTATGGTGTGTGTAGGGCCAGTAGTATTCCATATACAAACTTGACTAAAAACCTTAACCAAGGCGTGACGGTGACGCCGACGCCGACGCCGGGGTGACAACATAAGCTCTACCTATTCTTCGAATAGTCGAGCTAAAAATGTACCTGATGGTCCGACCAGTAGCCGATTTCACCAAAATTGCTAAGCAGACTTATCTAGCAAAGTGTACTTTGAGGGAATAATCAATTATTTTTCCCGAAATGCATTATTTCATATAGAACTAACGACTGCATATATTTGATGATTACAAGTATGCAGACTTATTATACTGAATGTATTACATTATCATAGCCAAAATGGCTGTGATAATGTAATAAATTCAGTATATAATAAAAAATTAATAAATGCATCTTTAAATTGAAAATGTATCCCTCAAAGTGTATTTAGCGAGATAAGTATACTTAAAGCAATTTTGGTGAAATCGGCTACAGGGATATAGAGATTACCAGGCTAGTGTATTTTGATATCAAGTTTATCAGGCAAGGCTAGGAAACGCGTAGGAATTCCGAGGCTTGCCGAGGAATTCCTACCGTTTCCGAGCCGAGCCTGATAAACTTGATATCAAAATACACTAGCATGGTATTCTATTTATCAGGTAACGTTTTATGCTCGAAAATTACATTAGACGACGTCGTATTATATGGACAGAACGCGGACTTGTTTACGTTGCGTCATTACACTGACGTCATTCGGTAACGTCACGTGACGTCAACAGACCAATGGAACGTCAGTTTTCACTTCGTTGTAACCCGGATGTTTGTATCAGGTCAGTCAGTACGTATTTGGTCAATACAGGGAAGATTACCTGATAAATTGCTATTCCGGTAAAGATGAATCCAATCGTTAAACCTACCCTTTGCATGCTTCCGACCGCACAGGGTGTGCCAGGCGAACTGCGAGTGGGACAGGATAGAGCCCACCAGTGTAGTATACTATACTATATGTCCGTGTGTATTTGCTTCAGGCCACAATATGTATGTACAGTGCAGCCTCTCTACAACAGCCACCCATGGGAAGGCGCATAATTGGCTGTTATAGAGAGGTGGCTGTTGTAGGGAGGTTAATGCTGAATTAAATTTTATCGTCTAATATTTATTTATTTTCTTCAATAATTCTCAATAAAAACATGTTTTGACAGCATTTTAGATTAAAAAAAAGTGCTGTCAAAACATGTTTGTATTGAGAAAGAATGCAAAATCAACATCAGACGACAATGTTCAGCAGTCTAAGGGTTAGATACAGAGGAAATCATCCATTTGGGATATAAAATAGCGGCTGTTACAGAGAGGGTGTTGTTGTAGAGAGGTGGCCGTTCGGGGAGGTTCGACTGTACTACAGCAATTAAACTTGATGATGTCTGTCCGTGATCGCAAAACGCATACATATATACTTCAGGTGCTAACATGCGTGACATACAGTGGACATCTCTAAACCGGACACCCTGGGAGACCAGGGTGTCCGGCTTAGAGAGGTGCTACTGTACCAGATTTCAGACCACTCGATAAGCCATATCTCATGAAGAAATATATTTATAAAATCTACGAAATTTCTGTAAATGACGTATATCTTTGACGAAATGTTCAGAGCAAATATGGTGTAGGGTTCCGCATTTGCAATGCCCAGGCCAAACCACGAAACCACGATACACCACTTGTGCATCATGATCCCGCGATCTGACGCACAGTCCAGGCCCGTACGACGTCAAACACATCCCATGATACCCGATACCAGAAACACGAATATCGAAAATATTCGCGTTTCCAGTGTCGGGCCGCATGTGGTAAACCAAGAATTCGATTGACGCCGCTACCTTATGTAGTACAAAAAACACCTTTCAACCTGGCATCAGTAACGGGATTGTTCGCGTTTCTTGTATCAAGTTGAACAGGTTGAATACGTCCGGATCCAAACACCAATTCACATGTTACACTTCACATTACACCCATGTGGGAAGTTCGTTCCCAGTCTTTTTATCCAATTTTCTTCCGTGAGAAGACGAAATATGCGTCCTTCGCTGTACAACTTCTGGAGGACAGTGACAGCCACGTCATGATCACCGTGGCACAGGAAATGTCGCAGTATGGGCTTATTTTCATTTTGCAAACGCACATCGCGGAGATGTTCGTCCGTGCGTTCGCGCAATTAACGTTCTGTCTCCCCCACGTATAGTAGTGTTGCACGGCTTGCACGTCAGCACATACACTACGTTTCTGTCCTCGCCCCGCGATGTGCGTTTGGAAAATGAAAACAAGCCCATTTACGATAATGTATTAGCAACTGTAAAATCTATGCCGAAAACCGACCCCAAGCAGCAGTTTCGACACGCTGTAATACGTTGTATAGGCGAGTTCCAGGGGCCCGTTTCACTAAACTTCTTACGACTAAAATGTTCGTAAGTTCAAATATAAGATCGTCTGTAAATTTAAATGTATGGATTTACATTTATTGAGCATAGGCTGCATATGCAGCCTATGCTCAATAAATGTAAATCCAAAAATTATTTACAAGAAAACAGTGTTAATGTGAAGTTTACAGACTATCATAATTGTGCACTTACGAACATTTTAGTCGTACGAAGTTTAGTGAAACGGCCCCCAGATGTCTACATCGCGTGGCTTTTTGTTTCAATGGTGGCGAATGGGAGTTTTGTACCTTTCTTAGTACTATTATATTTACACCCGGGCACATTTTAATTGTTTTCTACATTGTGTAGAAAGGTGTTTTATGTGCATACAAACAATAATTGACCATCCAAGACCATCCTTGTAACTATAACTGCGTGCCTGGGTATATATATTATACAGTTGAACCTCTTGAAACCGGACACCCTGGGAGGTCCCCAGTACAGTGGAACCTCTCCAAATCGGACACCCTGGGAGGTCCCCAGTACAGTAGAACCTCTCCAAATCGGACACCCTGGGAGGTCCCCAGTACAGTGGAACCTCTCCAAATCGGACACCCTGGGAGGTACCCAGTACATTGGAACCTCTCCAAACCAGACACCGTGGGAGGTCCCCAGTACAGTGAAACCTCTACAAACCGAACACCCTGGGTGTCCGGGTTGGAGATGTTCCACTGTAAACCGAACATGTTAGCGCTTCATGACACATTATAGTGTTTTGCAATCATGAAAAGTCATTATAATCAGAGACACATAACAGCGAAACAGATATAAGGTAAACATCTACATTTTCAGGAGTGTCCGGTTTAGACGGGTTCCACTGTATATTATATAATAAAACAATTTCCCGCCATTTTATATACAAACGCAGAGTGTCCTCCCCTGGATCCGATCCCTAACGGGTCAGTGAACATGTCCCATGGTTTGGGGTACCACGCCAAAGCCAGGTACAAGTGCAACGACGGTTTCAAATTGTCCGGCAACAGGAGGAGGAAATGCCGCTCCGATTCGGAGTGGGACAACAATGAGCCGACCTGTGAAGCCACCGGTATGTTATTTATTGATCCCCTAACTTTACGCTCTTCTAAACACTACTTTATAATACATGTTGTATGTAACTTGTCTAGTATAATTACTGTCTGTTCCACGTTTTGTTGCCGACGAACTTTTGGCTATTAAACACATTAAATCTAAAAACTATTTAAAGGTATCGTGTCGTGTCCGTGAAGTCTCTATGTTCGTGTTTTCGGATACCTCGGTCCTTACTCGCGTGTTTTGACGTGTGCATGAAAACCAGGATTTAAATATTGACATCTGATCTTCTGCCGTCAAAAACTGCTCAGTCCAGAAAAAATGCGTGTGAAACAAATAAAGTAACACATATTGTTCTACAAGTTACTTAACATTTATAAAATTCACTATTCCCATATATCCATGGCAACAAAAGTCAAAATTCTTGTATTAGTACTTCGTATGATCGTCCTGTAAACTTTTCTGGAAAAGTTCATTGACCCCTACACTGCGTCTAGCAACTTCCGGTTTGATTAAGGCCATGATGTTTTTTTTATTGGGTTTTCGTCCTCGTTGTATTTTTATTGCCAATTTCATTTTTCCTTCAATTTCTACACATGAAATATTTGCTAACAGTATCAATTATGTTTGACATGGTGTGTGTATTTTCCCTATTACAATCACAGGTGATTCTAGCGTGTCTTGGATGGTCAATTATTGTTTGTATATACATAAAACACATTTCTAAACAATGCACAAAACAATTCAAATGTGCCCGGGTGTAAATATAATAATACTTAGAAAGGTACAAAACTCCCATTCGCCACCATTGGAACGAAAAGCCACACAATGTAGACAATTGGAACGCGCCTATACAACGCATTACAGCGTGTCGAAACCGCTGCTTGGGGAGGGTTTTCGGCATAGATTTTACAGTTGCTAATACATTAACATAAATCTCAAATATTTCGAGTGTAAACTGCACTAAAAACGCGTCTCACTAACCTAAATTCGCTTTTTAAAATCATACACGTTCACTTCCGCATTCTCAATGACTATTAGCCGCCATCTTTGAAAATATTTCAATCACGTGCACGATTGGTTTGGTTGGTTACTGGAGACTGACGTCATTTCCATTAGCCAACCAAATCAGTGCGTGTCACGTGATTCGATATTTTCAAAGATGGCGGCTAACATTAATTTTTAATCAGGAAGCGAAGGTATACGATTTTAAAAAGCGAATTTAGGTTAGTGAGACGCGTTTTTAGTGCCGTTTACACTCGAACTCTTTTAGATTTATGTTAATGTATTAGCAACTGTAAAATCTATGCCGAAAACCCACCCCAAGCAGCGGTTTCGACACGCTGTAATGCGTTGTATAGGCGAGTTCCAATTGTCTACATTGTGTGGCTTTTCGTTACAATGGTGACGAATGGGAGTTTTGTACCTTTCTAAGTATTATTATATTTACACCCTGGCACATTTGAATTGTTTGGTGCATTGTTTAGAAATGTGTTTTATGTATATACAAACAATAATTGACCATCCAAGAAACGCTAGAATCACCTGTGATTACAATGTGAATACATGTTGTATTATCAAATTACTACACGATTCCTTGGTATTATAGTATTCTGCATGCACACATTTGTTCACATACCATGTTTATATTATGTCCCATAAAATGTGTGTCTATGAATAATGAAGCAATTTTTGTTAATTTATATTTTTAATACTTCCCATTAAAATGATTAATTAATAGCAAATAATAATAATTTTAACTAGAGCAGCTTGAGCTGCATCAACGGTTTGAGCCTCAAACATTGATTTCATGTGTAACTAAGCTTTATCCCACGGTGTAAACTATCGGTTGCAAAAAGAATTTCTGAAGTTTTAGAATGAACAGTCCAACATTATTGTGTTCGTATCATCACACCGATGTGGGGCCGGTTAGCTTAGAGGTAGAGCGATGGACTCGGAGCGAGGGATCGTTGAGACAAATGGATTGATTGATTGATTATTGGTGTTTAACGGCCTATCAACAGCTAAGGTCATTTAAGGCCGGGCCAACGGGATGGATTTTCCTGTATTCAACCTGTCCACAATTGAGACAAATGGAATAGAAGCACAATATCACTTGCCCCTCACCACTGCAATTTCATCATGTGGTAAAATCCATAAGTTTTTACCAAAAGGAAACACTGCAGTGCACTCTGGTTTTTCATCAGCTATCCACATGCTAAATTCGGGGACAGCCTAACAGGTAGACTAACCGGCAGAAAAAACAACTAAGAGTGTTTCGATAACAAGCAATCTTCCGGAAGAAATTGATACAATGGTAGAAAATGAAATCAAGTGACATGTTTACATTGAAATCGATCTACGTACGACTAAGACATTCAACGATATTTATTTTTTTCAAAGATGGGACTTAATTGTGACAGGTTTTTCTTGACTTTTAAAAGCTAATATATCGTGCCGGTCAGTTTTAATGACGGAGTGACCGACATAAGCCGATGGCCTTTCCATAAGCTGAAGGACTTTCCCATATCACACGCATTCTCACAGAGCTTGGGATTAAGAGTATTCCATATATACTCCGGTGTGTGACAAGGATATTCCACCCGAGTGGTCAGAATATGTTGTCAGAAACGAGGCTTTGCCGAGTTTCTGACGACATATTCTGACCACGAGGGTGGAATATCCTTAGTCACACACCGGAGTATATCTGGAATACTTTTTCTCGCATACCTACTAAGTCCAGAATCATGTTTAGCCATACGCCATCAACGAACCACCATAGTATAATACTAACTTTTTTTCTTTATATGCCATCTCCAATACAACCACTCAATCGCATTACACCAACAAATTAGAGTCTCCTACATTGGATCGAAACATTTAACACATAACGGCCCAATGAAAATACGGTCTGAAGACGCCCATGACATCATGTGTAAACCCAATTACTACATACACAAAATAAATAGGACGTAGTACGAGACAAACTCATATAAATATTGAAAATAGACCATATATCCTCGATTCAAATTTGTACAATAATGTTTACAGAATCATTTTTTGTTTTTATTTTGAGTATTTATTGCAATTCCGAAACGCTGTCTTCAATTACGCAAATATCAGTCCGCCGAAAGTTTCACTCCGACGGACATTTGTCATGTCAACACGTTGCCGTTTTCAAGAAATTCTTGATCACTGGATTATTAAACAAATATTCCAATCACTATCAACTGTCACTATACATATGTTTGGGGAAGAATCAACAACATACGAGGTAAATATTTTGCTGTCAAGTAAGTACATGTGTTTTTTTAATAATAATCATGTATTCAGTATTCGGCCAACTGATTTGCAGACGCCCCTTACACAACTCGTCCCACATATTTACGCAAATTTGATAAAACTGGATAAAACATGAAATAAATAATAGCCTACATAACAAATCCAGAGCGACGTTGTTTACATTGTTGTCTATTGACAGTACTGTGTAGAGAGCGTGTGCTTGTAAACAATCCAGACGACGTTTGGAAGCCAATACACAAAAAGTAGTTCCGGCAGTGTGTGACAGGTCGGCCGTGTGAGATAGCCGTGCGAGACAGAAAAATCCCACATGGGCGTGGCTTCGGAAATAACATTGAAATGGACTTTGGGTATGCGAGAAATTGATGTTCCAAGGATACCAGGAAAGGCCAAAATAGATAATGGGAAACTTATATGCTATATGGAAACACCTAATGATATCACACTTTTACAAACATAATAACCCTTTGCTGTGTGCTTTATTTCATAGAAAATGAAATGCTCGAGACTGACGCCAAACACATTTTTGTATTTTAGGGTGACATAATTTCACCATAGGCCGGGCACAAATCGGGAAAGTTTTAGTTAAAGGACTGAAATATCGACTACAGCAAAAACAATTGAAATCGAATGATAAATAACGAAGCTGACGTCACATCCGTTTGCTCTATTTTGAAAACTTGAAAAAATACGTTCATCTTTGACATCGAATAGAGCCGTAAGTAGTCAAGATATAGCTCTGAAAATTATCATCTTTCATGCGGCTGACACTCCCCTATCACCCTGGCAAGAAATTATGTTGCTGACAGTACTGTACAAATTGGAAAACGTTTGTAAAGACCACCCGTTATCAGCCGAAATTCGGCAAAATCGTTGAAAAGTATGTACATTTTTCAACTTCAAATGCATATAGCTCTTTTATTTGAGCAGATAGCCGAAAACTGTCAGCGAGTCTGAGATAGAGAGTCTGAGATAGAGAATTTTGTCAGCTTTCCAATGAAAAAAGAATTCTTGAAATCGGTTGGAAAATAAGGAAGTCATAGGAAGTATGACGTCACTTCCGTTTTCGTGGAAAGTAGCATTAAAAGATATCTGAAAATCTCTGAGTCTCTGCTCACACTTGATCCGAATCGGCATGGTCGATCCGACCAGCGGTTTGGTGTAGATGGAGGGAGCCCGTAAGTCAGCGGATGATTATTTTTCGATAGTTATCGCCCTTAAATTGCAGTTTACGCCATTTGTAAATACACCTAATAAAACGGAAATTAAATATGTGCAATATTCCGCCAGTAAAGTTTTCGTTTGTTTTTCACCATAGGCCGGGCACAAAGCGGGAAAGTTTTAGCTAAAGGACTGAAATATCGACCGCAGCAAGAAATTTTGAAATCTATTGATAAATAACGAAGCTGACGTCACATCTGTTTGCTCTATTTTGAAAACTTGAAAAAAAGACGTTCATCTTTGACATCCAATAGAACCGGAAGTAGTCAAGATAGAGCTCTGATAATTATCATCTTTTATGCGCCTGACACTCCCCTATCACACTGGCAAGAAATTATGTTGCTGACATTACTGTACAAATTGGAAAACGTTTGTAAAGACCACCCGTTATCAGCCGAAATTCGGCAAAATCGTTGAAAAGTATGTACATTTTTCAACTTCAAATGCCTATAGCTCTCTTATTTGAAAATAAGGAAGTTATAGAAAGTATGACGTCACTTCCGGTTTCGTGGAAAGTGGCATTAAGAGATTTCTGAAAATCTCTAGTCTCGACTCACACTTGATCCGAATCGGCATGCACAATTTGAAGTCGATCCGACCAGCAGTTTGGGCTGTAGACTGAACGGCTGAACAAAAAAAAAACAAAAAAAAAACAAATAAAAAACCAACGATAGGTTTTCGGCGCAGCTGAAAGCCGCCTCAAAACTAAAAATAAAATGTCACTGCATTATCAAAAGTGGGACTATAAACCAATATTAAATTTATCTTGGCCTATTTCCATGAATTCCTGTGTAAACACAAACGAATGGCATGCTGGGAAATGTGTATTACGAAATTGAGTACATTCAATGGCGGCCTCCTAGCAAATATGCATGCAGTATTTCTCTCTGTTATGCAGTGTTATTTCAGCAATTTGTTGTGATTATGCGCATCTTAGACACAGTGGACGATAAAACAAATGGTAAGTATGTTTGAAGTTGATGTTGTGTTTATGTTATAGCTATTAATGCGTTATATATGCTTAGGTTCACGATTATCGGACACGAAAGGATAAGTACATTTTCATCAATAACAAACAAGTCAACCTCCCAAAAAAAAGTATTTGATGAAATTCCATGAAATAATTTTATTGCGAAAATAAAAATTATTTGTGGACCGATTTTCAAAATATAACTTTTTCTTAGTTACATCATTTTCAAGCTATCTCGCGAGGTTTCGGAGTCAATTTCCAAATTTGTTCGTTGTTTGATCCTTCAGGATAAAAAACCGAAAAGTTTTGGACATTGACCATGTTGACTCCCCATGTTAAATTCCCATAGGAAAATAGTTTTTTCGCAATAAAATCAATATTTGATGGAATTTCATCAAATAATTTTTTTTGGGGAGGTTTTTTTTTATTGAGTAAAAAGTACTTACTTTTAAATATTTTTTAGATTTAATGTGTTTAATGGACAAATGTTCGTCGGCAGCAAAACGTGGAATAGACAGTAGATACTAGTACATGTATCATGATTATGTTCAATTGCTATACATTGAAAAGCGAAAATAAAACATTTAATCATCAGGTTATTTATTGATTGTTGTATTGGCGTTTAACAGCATACCAACAGCTAAAGTCGATTAAGGCCGGGCAAACGCGTTCGATCCCGTACTTAACCGGCTACATTGGGAGGAAATACCAAAATCAGAACTGAACATTTACATAGAAAAAAAAATATATTCAGCCCTGAAATTAGAATAACCTGACCTGGCGCCAGGTTCATACCACACCAAAGTCACCTGGCCCTTTCCCCTAGAAGTAAAATGATTAGAAATAATGATATTACTCATTTAAGGCGTATAACCAGATTCAACTTTCAAGTATAATAATGCCAAAGACGTGCCTGAGGGCCAAACCATGTCTCAGGTCAGGATTCCCAACCAACAACCACCTCATTAAATTACCCATCGCATGCTCACAACCAACAAGCACCTCATTAAATTACTGCTCCCAACCAACAACCACCTCATTAAATTGCCCATCGCATGCTTCCAACCAACAACCACCTCATTAAATTACCCATCGCATGCTTCCAACCAACAACCACCTCATTAAATTACCCATCGCATGCTTCCAACCAACAACCACCTCATTAAATTACCCATCGCATGCTTCCAACCAACAACCACCTCATTAAATTACCCATCGCATGCTCCCAACCAACAACCACCTATATGGTGGTTGTTGGTTGGGAGCATGCGATGGGTAATTTAATGATCGGGATTCTTCCTTACCGGAATCCTGAACGGTATGTACAGGGTGTGTTCATTATAAGGAATGAATGGCCTTTTTGTGGAATTTATCGGGGTATAAACTTGGAAAAGTCGCGGGAATACTGGACGAAGGCCGGCCGGAAGGCCTCGTCCAGTATTCCCGCGATTTTTCCAAGTTTATATCCCCGATAAATTCCATAAAAAGGCCATTCATTCCTTATAATTCCAGCATTTGAAATAAATGAATCAAGAAAATGTGTTTATTTTCCGTTTTCTTAAGAATTATTTTAACTGCGCCTCACGGTTACGGAAAGTAGTTCGGCGTGGGAGTTTAATGGAATATAAATTTTTGACAGAGACTTGCTACGGGCCAATCAAATGTTAGGGAATTGTGTAAATATTTTTGTGCTGGAATTATATGTATATAGAGAATACCAGGCTAGTGTCTTTTTATATCAAGTTTATCAGGCAAGGCTAGGAAACGCGTAGGACTTCCGAGGCTTGCCGAGGAATTCCTACCGTTTCCGAGCCTGATAAACTTGATATCAAAATACACTAATCTGGTATTCTATTTATCAGGTAACGTTTTATGCTCGAAAATTACCACATATGACGTCGTTATCTATGGACAGAACGAGGACTTGTTTACATTGCATCATTACTCGGACGTCATTCGGTAACGTCACGTGACGTCATCCGACCAATGGAACGTCAGTTTTCACTTCGTTGTAACCCGGATGTTGATATCAGGTCAATGCCTGATACAATATGTTATCAGTCAGTACGTATTCGGTCAATGCAGGGCAGGTTACCGGATAAATTAAGCATAGCCTCACTTTACATGGCCATCATCACGTGACATATACCACCACACTACGGTGTTCCGTTTCAGCCCTTGCACTATCGTCACCGTGGTATTGTTATCGTAGCATGGTGATATCGTATTATCGTATTGTAGCATCGTGATATCGAACTATCGTCATCGTAGCGATGCTACGATGACGATAGTACGATGACGACAGTACGATGCTACGCTAACGATAGTACGATACTACGATGACGATATAACTATGACGATAGTACGATGGCCTAAACGGAACACCGTACGACACAATGCAATTATGTCATTCCTATGTTTAACATAAACCATTCATGTTGGAGAAACATATTTCTCGTAAACAATAAAACAATAACAATTTACGATTTGTCTCACCAACAGTATATATGTACTCTGCATGCTGATACCGTTCAGTTAAAACGTCTTGTCTTCATTGGAAACTGCTTCCATAATATCTAAATGGCCGCGGCCCGCATGTCGCACGCCGAGGCTTTGATAGAATACCGAAATACTTTAACCAAATCTTTAATCAAAAACTTTAACCCGTACGCACGTACATACGTACGTATGCCATATGTACGCCAATGTGCCGACTATATCGCGCTGTCTGCAAGCGGGCAAACTAATGTCAAACACCAGTTTGACCACGTCATACCGAATGCTGCAACAACCTGGTAAAACGCATCGTTATCTCTCCCGTGTAGTCTGTGGTGATTTGGGCGTGGTAAAGAACGGTCATGTGACAACGCCAGATGGGCGGGGCTACAATGCGAAGGCGGTCTACCACTGCAGCGAAGGAGCGAGAATGTTCGGGAAGTCTCGGCGAACGTGCCAGGCCAACACGAAGTGGTCGGGGCAAGCACCCGTCTGTGCCATATTCCGTATGTATATGAGGGGTGTTCAAAAAGTACCTGTGATACTGTGCCACTTGCAGTGGGGTTAACGTAATATTGTGAACTAATACAAACTAACTAACTAACTAGTTAACTTACTAACTAACTACATGTAACTAACTAACTAACTCTCTCTCTCTCTCTCTCTCTCTCTCTCTCTCTCTCTCTCTCTCTCTCTCTCTCCTTTTACAATTGCAAGAAACTGATATGCGATGTCAAATTAATTTCCCGTCCACCATCACAAACAGACATCTGTTCTTATTGCAGCAAGTTTTATGGGCGGCGGCTATCATGGCAATCACAATGGCCACCATCATGACAGTGACGATCACCACGACCATGGACACCACCATGACTCTCACAGTCGCAGTCAGCACGACCATGGACACCACCATGACTCTCACAGTCACAGTCAGCACGACCATGGACACCACCATGACTCTCACAGTCACCACCATGGTCATCACCACGGATCGGACAGTCATGCTTCGGACAGCCATAGACGGCACCATCACGATTCGTACAGTCATGCCCATGGCTCGAGAAAGCACGGACGTCACCATCGTGTTAACTACAATATGGATGATGTCCCTACACTTGGCGACATTCGCCATCATCTTCCTCGCCATAAATATTAGAGCGTGCGTGGATATGAACTTTGCATTGTGATGTATGACAAAGGTTAAATATTGATGAAAATCGGTCCACTATTTTTGAAATTAGAAACATTTCCCCATGCTAAATCCCCATAGACATCTTCACTCGTGAAGATGTCTATGGGGATTTAACATGGGGAAATTGTTTTTTCCTAATAAATAAATATTGGACCAAATTTCACAAAATAAAAAGAATGCTCATTCGTGATTCTTTATAAAATTTAATATTATAGAAACATAATTTGGGCAGGTTTCATGAAATAGACAGTAGAGGTTAGGACACTGGAGTTCAATACCAGAGGTGAATGTGAATTGCTTAACGTCCAAGCAATAGTTACGGTCAAATATTGACGGGACCACAGTTGAATGGGTTTAACGTCCCATCAACAGCTATGGTCATAATATTATAGAGACGGGACCAGTTTAAAGTGGCATCCGACAGACAAGTGGAATGGAAATACATTGTAAGTCACCTAGTGTGAGATTGATTGATTATGGATGCGTGCTCCCGACCAACCACCCACCCACTCAACTAGGGTGAGAATTACACAGACAGACTCCGTTATTGAAGTCCAATGAAATTTTCCCTACTGTCTGTTTCACGAAACCTGTCCAAATGTTACGACTATATAAACAATGCAATGTTTATCAAAATATATTTTATCAAAATTTAACAATGAGCCTTCTTTTTATTTCGTGAAATTTGGTCCAATATTGATTTTATTACGAAAAAAATGATTTGTCTGGGAATTTAACATGTGCGTAAAAGGAGGTCGAGGAGTTGTGGGCGGAGTCACAAAACGAACAATTTTGGATATGGACTCCGAAACCTGGCTAGATAGCTGAGAAATGATGTAAGAAAACAAAATTTAAATTTTGAAAATCGGTCCACTATTTCTGAAATTAGAACAAGAGTGCCGAAGGTCACAATATACGCCCGTCGAGGCAAGGCCAGTCAACAAGGGGAGATAACTCATCTTGACGTGATAAACATGTAAACCAAATTTGGTTACGATCTGTCAAGTAGAACTCGACTTATTGCGTGGACAAGGATACAGAGTCCGAAAATTAAAATCAATAGGCTTCTTCGTCTTGTCGTGATAAACATGTATACCGAATTTGGTTATGATCGGTCAAGTAGAACTTGAGTTATTGCGTTGACAAGGATACAGAGTGCGAAAATTAAAAATGGCTGCCAAGGGGAGATAAGTATCAGAAAATTTTTAAAATCAATAGGTTTCTTTGTCTTGCCATGATAAACATGTATACGAATTGGTTTCGATCGGTGAAGTCGAACTTGAGTTATTGCGTGGACAAGGACACAGAGTGCGAAAGTTAAAAATGGCCGCCAAGGGGAGATAAGTCATCGGAAATGTTTCAAAATCAATAGGCTTCTTCGCATTGCCGTGATAAACACGTACACCGAATTTGGTGACAATCCGTCAAGTAGACATCTAGTTATTGCGTGTACAAGCTGTGCCCGCCCGCCGGCCCATACAAGATGAATACATAATACGTCCCGGTTAAATCCCCATAGACATCTTCACTCTGTGTTCACTCTGTGAAGAGGTATATGGAGATTTAACATGGGGAAATTATTTTTTCGTAATAAAATCAATATTGGACCAAATTTCACAAAATAAAAAGAAGGCTCATTCTTAAATTCAAAATTATCAAAAGCATTATTGTTTTTGCATTGTTTATATAGCCGTAAAATTTGGACAGGTTTCGTGAAACAGACAGTAGTCCATGGCCCATCCCTATGGTGTATGGTAAATCATATATTGTTTGTCATAGACTGTTTTGTTTGTTTGTTTGTTTGTTGGGGTTTAACGGCCTATCAACAGCTAAGGTCATTTAAGGCCGGGTCAATGGGTTTAGTACTAAATCCCATATATTACCTGTACAAGTACATGTACATGTTCAAGTACATATATACAAATGGGGGGGTACCCTAAAATCAGAACTGAATATTTACAATAACAAAACTATATATTCAGCCCTGAAATCAGAATAATCCTGATCTGATGCCAGGTCCTCGCCACACCAGAATCACTTGGCCCCTCCCAAAAGCAGTAGGATCAGTAATAATCTTACTTCTTTTATAATGGGCAATAACCCAATTCAACTCCCAGGTAACAAAAGAGCCAAATATAAAAACGTACCGAGAGCCAAACCGGGCAAATCGTGATTCCTATAAGGAGGAACCCCTACCGTTAATTTACACCATCTCATTCGCCCGACCACCAGCTACATCATAGACTGACTGTATCACAATGCGTTGCTCATATATACATGTATAATGGTGATGGTGAAAACTACGGAATCAGTAGCCTATTTCACCAACATTGCAAAGTATAATTTTCCAGCAAAGTATACTTTGAGGGAGTAATCAATTATTTTCCCGAATTGCATTATTTCATATAGAACTAACGACTGCATATATTTGATGATTAAAAGAATGCAGAATTATTATACTGAATTTATTACATGATCACAGCCAAAATATAAATTCAGTATAATACAAATTTATAAATTTATCATTAAATTAAGAATTCTCCCTCAAAGTGTACTTAGCAAGAAAAGTATACTTTGCAATTTTGCTGAAATAGGCTACTGAATTCATATATGCATGTTAATCTGGGCCCGGTTGTTCAAAACACCAGTTAGCTTAACGGACTGTTAAATCCTTAACGGACTGTTAAATCCTTAACTGAATGGTTAAAATCTCTGTTAAAACAGAGATTTTAACCATTCAGTTAAGGATTTAACAGTCCGTTAAGCTAACTGATGTTTTGAACAACCGGGCCCTGGAAAATACACGCTTTTATTAATTACCTGTAGTATTTGGTCCGATAATAGACAGATAGGAAAACAGACATAAGTATATATACAACTATCTAGCAGGGATTCCGCTGGGGAAAATAAAAAAATCGCCAATTAAAAAAAAAAAAAAAAAGAAAAAAAAAATACATTTTGAAGTGGTGATTGTTTTTCGAAAATTGTAATTTTTTATCGCCAATTGTTTATTTTTCAGTATCAATTGGCGGCTGATATAAAGTGCAATCAATGCGTCATGGTGAATTAATGTTTCTATTGCCAGAAAATGTGTCTCTGATATAGAGAACATTCTGTCTCTACTGAGTGGGCATGTACCTTTAACTTGATTAAAATGAATGATGCTAGGTTTTATATATCCAGGGATTCCGCTGGGGAAAATAAAAAAATAAAAAAATCGCCACTTCAAAAAAAATAAACAATTGGCGATAAAAAATTACAATTTTCGAAAAAAAAACCAGCAAACAAACAAAAAATGATTTTTTTTTTTTTTATTATTTTTGTTCGAGACTTGTAAAAAGTTTTATCGCCAACTGTTTATTTTTATCGCCAATTGCGAAAGTGGCGATCGCCAGCGGAATCCCTGTATATCCAGTATTTATTGGTATCTGAATAAATAGTAAAAGCACGCCGCGTAGAAATGAGGCTGTACCGTGTCTCTTATGCAATAAATATATGTACACATGTACACACAGTTAACCCGTACATGCTGAGACGACACAATTTGTCATACGAATAATAAAAAAAATCTCTTAATTATGCACGGAAGTATATATTGTTACCACTCATTTGAACCGTCTCGGCGAGACGGTTCAAATGAGTGGTAACAACATATACTTCGGAGTAGAAATGAGGCTCTTATGAAATAAATAAATCAAGTTGCATTCACATGTATGTGGCAAAGTCGGACCTAGGAATCCCTGATCTAGTATGTGTATTCAACTGGTCTGGCAAGTGTTTATAATACTGTCTGTTCCACGTTTTGCTGCCGACGAACCTTTGGCTATTAAACACACTAAATCGAAAAAATATTTAAATGTAAGTACTTTTTCATCAATAATAAAACATTCACCCTTCCCAAAAAAATTCCTTAGATGAAATTCCAACAAATATTGATTTTATTGCGAAAAAACGATTTTCCTATGGGAATTTAACATGCGGCAAAAAGGGGCTTCATCGTGAAGAGAACGATACAAAAAAACTTCCTTTTTTTTTTGGAAAAATACTCCGAAACCTGGCGAGATAGATTGGAAATAATTTAACTAAGAAAACAAGCCAGATTTTGAAAATCGGTCCACAAATTATTTTTTTGAAAAAAAATCTATTTTAGCCCCATGTTAAATTCCCATAGGAAAATTGTTTTTCGCTATAAAATCAATATTTTATGGAATTTCATCAAACAAACATTTATGGGGAGGGTGACTTTTTTGTTATTGGTGAAAAAGTACTTACATTTAAATATTTTTTAGATGTAATGTGTTTAATAGCCAAAAGTTCGTCGGCAGAAAATCATGGAACAGACAGTAAATACTTCCTTAACAGTATCAACACTAGATAACTCTTTCTTAACCCTTAGACCGCTACACACCACAATTGTAATCTGATGTTGCTTTTATATCTTGCCTTATTTCTCAATGAAAACATGTTTTGACAGGACTTCAGAATCATTTCCAATGGAAATGATTCTGAAGTGCTGTCAAAGCATGTTTTTTATGATAAAAATGGAAAATAGAAAATAAACAGCGGACGACAAAAAATTAAGATAGCGGTGTAAGGGTTAATACTTGCCTTATTTCTCAATGAAAACATGTTTTGACAGCACTTCAGAATCATTTCCAATGGAAATGATTCTGAAGTGCTGTCAAAGCATGTTTTTTTATGATAAAAATGGAAAATAGAAAATAAACAGCAGACGACAACAAGAGCTGTCGGAGAACAGCATAGCTCGACTACGAGGGTTGTCGATGTACACATAGCTTGACAAAGAAGGTGGCTGCGGCCTGCATAAAAACCTTAACGAAGGTTGACTAAAAACCTTAACCAAGGGAAATTAAGTAAGTAATTCAAGGTTAAATGTAGGTCAATGTCAGATATAGGTCAGGGGTTATTGATGTACATCACTAGGAGATGAAGTTTTCCAAGTATGGTTTCTGTAGGCCCAGGAGTATTCCATATACAAGCTTGACTAAAAACTGTAACCAAGGGGAAATAAGTAAGTAATCCAAGGATAAAAGTAGGTCAAGGTCAAATATAGTTCAGGGATTATTGATGTACATCACTAGGAGATAAAGTTGTCCAAGTATGGTTGATGTACGCCCAGGAGTATTCCATATACAAGCTTGACTATAAACATTAACCAAGTAATTCAAGGTTAAATGTAGGTGAAGGTAAAATAAAGGTCAGGGGTTATTGATGTACATCCCTATGAGAAAAAGTTATCCAAGTATGGTGTATGGATGCACAATAGTATTCCATGTACAAGCTTGATTAAAAACCTTAACCAAGGTTGACTAAAAACCTTAACCGAGTGGAATTAAGTAAGTAATCCAAGAGGAAATGTAGGTGAAGGTCAAATATAGGTCAGGGGTTATTGATGCACATCACTAGGAGATGAAGTTGTCCAAGTATGGTGGGTGTAGGGCCAGTAGTATTCCATATACAAGCTTGACTAAAAACCATAACCAAGGGGAAATTAACTAAGTAATTGAAGAGGAAATGTAGGTCAAGGTCAAATATAGATCAGGGGTTATTGATGTACATCCCTATGAGAAAAGGTTGTCCAAGTATGGTGTCTGTATGCACAATAGTATTCCATGTACCAGCTTGAGTAAAAACCTTAACCAAGCTGGAATAAAAACGTTAACCAAGGGGAATTAAGTAAGTAATTCAAGAGGAAATGTAGGTGAAGGTCAAATATAGATCAGGGGTTATTGATGAGCATCACTAGGAGATGAAGTTGTCCAAGTATGGTGGGTGTAGGGCCAGTAGTATTCCATATACATGCTTGACTAAAAACCTTAACCAAGCGGAATTAAGTAAGTAATTCAAGAGGAAATGTAGGTCAAGGTCAAATATAGATCAGGGGTTATTGATGTAGATCCCTATGAGAAAAGGTTGTCCAAGTATGGTGTCTGTATGCACAATAGTGTTCCATGTACAAGCTTGACTAAAAACCTTAACCAAGGTTGATTAAAAACCTTAACCAAGGGGAATTAACTAAGTAATTCAAGAGTAAATGTAGGTCAAGGTCAAATATAGATCATGGGTTATTGATGTACATCACTAGGAGATGAAGTTGTACAAGTATGGTGGGTGTAGGGCCAGTAGTATTCCATATACAAGCTTGACTAAAAACCTTAACCAAGGGGAATTAAGTAAGTAATTCAAGAGGAAATGTAGGTCAAGGTCAAATATAGATCAGGGGTTATTGATGTAGATCCCTATGAGAAAAGGTTGTCCAAGTATGGTGTCTGTATGCACAATAGTGTTCCATCTACAAGCTTGACTAAAAACCTTAACCAAGGTTGATTAAAAACCTTAACCAAGGGGAATTAACTAAGTAATTCAAGAGGAAATGTAGGTGAATGTCAAATATAGATCAGGGGTTATTGATGTGCATCACTAGGAGATGAAGTTGTCCAAGTATGGTTGGTGTAGGTCCAGTAGTATTGCATATACAAGCTTCACTAAAAACCTTAACCAAGGTTGATTAAAAACCTTAACCGAGGGGAATTAACTAAGTAATTGAAGAGGAAATGTAGGTCAAGGTGAAATATAGATCAGGGGTTATTGATGTACATCACTAGGAGATGAAGTTGTTCAAGTATGGTGGGTGTAGGGCCAGTAGTATTCCATATACAAGCTTGACTAAAAACCTTAACCAAGGCGTGACGGTGACGCCGACGCCGGGGTGACAACATAAGCTCTACTTATTCTTCGAATAGTCGAGCTAAAAAATGGAAACAGTATCAAACTTAACATGAAACAGCTACTTAGGGATGAAACTAGTTAAATTTTACCTTCACACACAGGATTTGATTCCCCACAAAACGCATAAATTGAATGAACAGTAGTACAGGCTAGACAATTGTCAAGGTGCATGATCACGTGGTTACAACAACAACAACGTCGCCCACTCCAAAGTAAGTATTATTTGATATTTTCCTTAATATGCAACGGATTTTGATGAAATATGGCGCAGCAAACGCGTCTTCATGAGCTGCATTTGGTGGTTCAGGAAGTTCGGCACCGATTTGTGTCGTTTTTGCGAAGAATCGATTTCCGTGTCAGTAGACACGGAAATCGATACCGACACGGAAATCGATTCTTCGCAAAAACGACAGAAGTTTGGGCGAAAATACAGGTTCACACGGAAATCGATTCTTCGCAAAAACGACAGAAGTTTGTTACGATTTTTGTTTAAACATAGACATAGCTGAGAACGAAAGTACAGTCAGAGCTCCAGATAAGCTGTGTATTTGCTTAAATATCCAATTAAAATTGCCAAAAACCCAATTGAAATCATAAGTAACTAGTATCAAAAAGCAATACAAATTTTAGGGTACGTTTATCATGCTATAGAAAACAATATGCATACCACAAATATAGCATATTTTTCTTATTTTCCATGAAAAAACATCTTGGTATTTCATTAGAATTGTCTCCAAGGAGACAATTCTAATGAAATGCCAAGATATGTTTTCATTACGAAGCAATCTATTCAATAATTGCTGTCTGTTGATGTGCAAACAGTAGTGTGATTTTAATTTACCCAATTATAAATTTGAAACACCCAATTGCTTCAGAAATGATAGAGTGACAATAATCAATTACAGATTCCTTTTTGTTTAAACATAGACAAAGAAGGAAACCGGCGAATTTCAGGGACCTTTTGATTATAAATTTGAAACACCCAATTGCTTCAGAAATGATAGAGTGACAATAATCAATTACAGATTCCTTTTTGTTTAAACATAGACAAAGAAGGAAACCGGCGAATTTCAGGGACCTTTTGGTCATTTCAGGAGTACTTTTTCACTACTAACTGCTGGCAATTGTGTGCAGTTAGTTGGTGTTTTTGAGAGAAGCGCTTCTGACAGATGTCACATTGGTACAACAACGTACCAGTGTGAATCCTCATATGTCGCGTTAGATGGGGTTTCAATTTAAATCCCTTCTGACAAAACTGACACTGATAGGGTCTCTCTCCAGTATGGCCACGTATATGACAGGTTACACTAGACTTGTACGGGTAGGTCATGCTACAGAAAGGACAGGAATATGACTTTTGGCCACCATGTACCGCCTTACTGTGTCTAATAAGCACACTTTTATCGGAGAAACATTTTTCGCAAATTTCACATCTGTATGGTTTGTCTCCAGTATGCGTACGGACATGTTTATCAAAATTTGATGGATTTATTGAAAATCCACAAAACTGACACAAACACATTTTGGCCATTGGTCGTCCAGTGTGGATGTACATATGGGTGTTGAGATTACTTTTGTCAGCAAAATTCTGTCCACAAAGTTCACATGTGAATGGACGTTCCCCAGTGTGTATGCTCATATGTCTGGCGAGGTGGTAACGGCTTCTGTGAGTCTTCATGCACACATTACATGCGTGTTGATTTCCGTGTTCTCTAGTCTTAGCAGACATCTGTCTGGTATAGTAACAGATCCAGGCTGGAAGCAGACCATTCACATATATCTATGGGATACGCCGTGTGATTTTTTACAAAATTTACCATATTTTCGGTAAACGGCGTTAAAAGTTGCCAAAATTTCAGCGTACATGAGGAATTATATTGCACATGTACTCTGAAAATGTTGTAAACTTTTGACTTTATTTAAACCAACGGAAGTAGATTATTTATCTTGGACCTGGCTCGCTAATTCAGTAATTGTAATACGCACAAAGGCCGGCTTCGTGCGCATTACAATTACTAAGTTAGAGAGCCGGGCCCAAGGTACACTAGTACCACTTCTGTTGGTTGAAAAGATGGGGTGTGTCCTACCTTCTAGATATTTAATATCGGAGTAAACTTGGGTATGATTTAAAGAGCGTTTTGTCGTTCATACCACAAAGTGACTGTGTTTGAGACCGGTTCATGTAACAGGCATTCGGCGTGTTTCAGCTTTCATCAGTATAACTCTATATATTATTACATTGTATATGATTGAACGAGGCTTCTAACTTTGGTCAGATACGACGACCTCGTATCACTATCATAACATGTTTAAAATTGTAATTTCCTATGCATTCTACATGTATGTATTTCTGCAGGATATTGATAATTCTCAAATGATCATATGAACTTGCCACTACAATATTGACATTAGAGGCGTAAACACATTATTTCATTGGTTATGATACGCAGTCGTGTCCGACCTGTGAAAAGGAACTCTAATTTGATATTATTTCCATAAATATGTTCGAGCTATGTTATTTAAATAGTAATTAATATAACAATAATTCTCAAATGAACCACAGGCATTTGGCGTGTTTCGGGTTTCATCGGTATAACTATATATATATATATACATGAACAAGGCTACAAACTTTGGTCAGACACGACCTCATATCATAACACATTCCGCGATTTTATTAACGCTACTGTGAATATTTTGGCAGAAAGTGTCAAAGTGCACATGTTCATTTGAGAATTATTGTTATCTTGCTAAAATAACATAGTTGGAACATATTTATGTAAATAATATCGAATTACAGCTCAATTTCCTAGGTCGGACACAACCTTGTATCATAACAAATGAAATAATGTGTTTAGTGTTTACGGCTCTAACGTCAATATTGTAGTGGCAAGTTCATATATGATCATTTCAGAATTATCAATATGCTGCAGAAATACATATAATGAATAGCATTTTAAACATGTAAATATTTTATGATACAAAGTCGTGTCCGACCAATGTTAGAAGCCTTGTCCTTTTTTTATTAAAAAAATAAAAAAAAATAAAAAATAATATGGGGCCGAGATGTCGTGGGGCCGAGGTGTCTGGGGCCGAGGTGTCTGGGGCCGAGATGTCGTGGGGCCGAGATTGTTTAGGGCCGAGACGTCACTAAAGCATATGAACGCCAAAACGATCTTTAAATCATATCAATATTTTACTCTGATATTAAATATCTACAAGGTAGGATACTCGCCATCTTTTAACCAACGGAAGTGGATTATTAACTTTGGGTCCCGGTTTGCTAATTCATTAATTGTAACGCACGTGAAGGCCGGGACCAGCACGGTCCCGGCCTTCTCGAGCGCTACAATTACTGAATTAGCGAGCCGGGCCCAAGGTACACTAGTACCACTTCCGTTGGTTGAATAGATGGCGAGTGTCCTACCTTCTAGGTATATTTAATATCAGAGTAAAAAATGGACATTATGTAAAGAGCGTTTTGTCGTTCATACCACAAAGTGCCTGTGCTAGGAGTACGAACCTGAATCTTCTGGCTGTCAAGCAGGGTAGTATTATTCCGTAAAGGTCAGTCCAAATGCGCCATCACCATGTAATGTACGACGCCCCTGTAAGCACCCAGACACCGAGTGGACACACGACAATCATGCATCAAACGTGACATGTTTGCTTTGGATACGCGCTTTCAAAAAGCAAATGGCGAAATATTAGGATAGGGGAGATAATTACACGGGTACGCTTTGACTTTGGCGAGGAGTTGGTACTTGCGGGCAGTAAGTAACTCGCGTACCGTCCATAAACTTACCAAATACCATACATTCTGCAGTAATCATGATAATATTCTCCCGCTACTTTCAGTTCCAGACCTATTTTCCAAAAACCTGTACACAATCTGCTCTGGATATTCAGTAATTAAAATATAGGTTTAACCATGTTAACAGGCCCGCAGCCAGACCTGTCTGAAGGGGGGGGGGGGGGGGGGGGGGGGGTCGTTTCGAAGGCCCAATGGGCCTGAAGTATCTAGGGGTGTCTAAAAAAGTGGACCTCGAGGCTAAAAAAGTGGACCTCGAGACTTGGCGGGGGGGGGGGGGTGTCGTACCACCGCTGCGACGCTCTACGGGCCTGTTTAATTATTTTTAATAAATATAAATTCATTCTCCTGTGACTACCCTGGTGGTGGCGCAAAACGTCAGCGGCTGCAATTGAAACCATCTCGCATGACACACATGTTCCGACTTCCAAAATATTCCCAAACACATGCTTGCATGACGTATAACATGCATAAGGTAGCTAGCAATAACCACTTAATTACCCGTCACGTTATATAAACGTAATTAAGTCGATGCCAGAAAGATTCCACCATAAACGTGAATGCCAAATGAGTGATATTCCAGTAGCCGATTTCATCAAAATTGCAAAGTATACTTATCTAGCAAAGTATACTTTGAGGGAGTAATCATTTATTTTTCCTGAGATGCATTATTTCATATAGAACTAACGACTGCATATATTTGATGATTAAAAGTATGCAGAATTATTATACTGAATTTATTACATTATCACAGCTAGAGCCATTTTGGCTGTGATAATGTAATAAATTCAGTATAATATAAATTAATAAATTTATCATAAAATTGAAAATTAATCCCTCAAAGTATACTTTGCTAGAAAAGTATACTTTGCAATGTTGGTGAAATAGGCTACAGATAATTTCAGTCAATTATCTGGAATATCACTCATGGAGCTAACCCGACTTTTCTGGCTGTCACACAAGTCGTGATAATGCGAACTTTCTGGCCGTCACGCTAGACGACTTGTGTGATAGAAATATATATCATCCTGGGTATTCTCATATTCATCGCCATGCGATTTTGTACCTTCGGACATGTGCGTAATTTCATGAAATACTATTTCGAAGAATCAATCGATCAAGTTGGATGCTAACTTTGACTATTTTCGCCACCTGATATGCAAGTGCATTTGTGATTCATTAAACTACAGTGTTTGGTCTTTCAAAAAACATTTTCAAAAGAGGTGGGGGTGGTGGTAGGTAGGGTAGTCATATGTTGACGAGTTCATCCTTACCGGAATATCAATATCGCTGGTTTGGCTGTCAGGTACGTTTGTTTTGGATTTCTTGTACCTGAGAGAATTATATATATACGTATTATGCTCATTGTTAAAATAGTAGGAATAGTGCTAATCCGATTAATTTATGGGTCGGGTGGTGCTATGTGACTATGTGCGTGGTGCCGAACTGGCACCAGAACAAGTTATACAATGGTATAAACAGCTAGAACACTCTGGAAAATATAGATGTTTACCTTAGATGTGTTTCGCTGTTATGTATCTATAACGACTTCTCATGATTGCAAAACACTAGAATGTGTCATGAAGTGCTCACATGTCTGATTTACAGTGGAACGTCTCCAAACCGGACACCATGGGGACCTTCCAGGGTGTCCAGTTTGGAGAGGTTCCACTGTATACGTTTCACCAAAACTGTACTTTATGCACGATTGTACGTATGGTACGTGGACTGTCACAACGAGAATGTTCAAATTGTGGTCGCAAGCAAACTTGAGCTGGAGCAAAGTTGTTAAAGCTTGTTTGTTTGATTTACTTTGGAATTACTGTATTTATAAACTAATGTTATATTCAATATTTACTTCCATTGACAGTTAAATAATGCCGTTTGCCTTTTTGTGTATTTATTGGTTACCCTAGTTTCTCGACCAATGAAAGAAACGGCATTTCGTCTAAATTAATCGCATATTCCGACGCTTGCGCCAATTTATTGCTCAGTGCTATATTTAGAACTGATTTTATGACTTGTTGTCACCAGTTCACGCGATGCAAACCATATTACCGCCCACACACGTAGTCACTTCGTGTCACACCGCCAATCACATGCTAGTATAACGATGGGCGGAGCTTTGCGATTGGGCTGGTTAACAATAAGTACGTTATAGTTCACATATTGAATTTTTAACGCTAGCGCTCGCTACGAAATTAATTGATTAAAAATTCAAAATGTGAACAATATAACGTATACACATTGTTCATTGCAGAAAATGTATTTTATCCCGTCAACACAGTGCGTATGTGCCGTGAAACACGGTGCCGTGAAACATTTTTGATATCTAGTCAATACTATTTTTGAATTTTACAGCCATTTGTAGGTGTTGACGGGATAAATAGAATAGTAGGTTAGTGCCGTGAATGGGAAACAATATCTGGCGCGGCACGGAAACGGGATGTGCTCGGCAGAGCCTCGCCCATCCCGTTTCCTGAGCCTTGTCAGATATGTTTCCCAATTCACGGCACAAACCTACTATTCTCTATCTATTTTCCTTATTTCTGAACCAAAGTATAATTATGTTGTGACCACTCATTTGAACCGTCTCGGCGAGACGGTTCACATGGTGGTCACTGCATATACTTCTGATGAGAAATAAAGAAATTATATTTTCCGTTTCCTGAGCCTTGCCAGATATTTTTCCCATTCACGGCACTAACCTACTATTCTCTATAACACAGTGTAATAACAATCATATTACGCTAGTGTAATACCTATGCAAATTAGCTCGTTACAGAAAACAAGTTTGATGAAAAGTACAGCTTCAATGCATGACGATGTATTTATGCAATAAATATAATATAACATGTGTGATGATTTAATATGGTATATATATTTAGATCGTCGTGCACTTTCATAAAAAAACTCTGCATAGCCTCGTTTCTTATAAAAGCAATAAACTCGTTTAATAAATATATCATATTAAAACATCACTTATAAGTGTAAGATCCTCTATTTATATAGCAATACCGAAGAAAGCCACAGAAAGCCAATCCTATGTGTTAAAGACGTCTATAGACCACTGTTTGTCTCTAGAGTTGATCTTTGACCTGGGTGTTTGTTTCGCTTTTTCGGCTGCAACTTTCGGACGGTCTTCACGAGCGCCCGTTTCAAGTTCGTATTCATCATGAAATACACCACTGGATTAATCAATGAATTGGAATACCCGAGCAGTAATGAGAGCGCCTGTAGGACACGGAGCGTGTATCCCAGCTCGTGGTACAACAACACAATCTGGATGACGAAAAACGGGAACCAACATACGGCAAATAACGCGAGCACCGTCATGAGCATTTTCACGACGTTTCGTTTCTGCAGCTCCCGCTTATCGGCCCGTTGGGGCGTCATCATAGAGTCATCCACGGGTTTCTGAGACCAGAGTACGGCGGCCATCTTGCCGTAAGCGAACGACATGACCGCTATTGGCGCGACGTATAGCAGGGTAAATACGGTATACGTGTACACCGCGTTTAATTGCTTCGTCTGAAAGTGTTCCACGCAGAGGTACGCGATTCGAATCGGCGGGTAGGTGTCAAGTTGCCATGCCAACCGCTCCTGTAGACGCTGTATCCATAGTTGCGGTGACGTCACCAAGATGGCGGTTAACCAGACAATAAATATGGCGCGGAAGGCGGACTTTCTCGTCCGGACGAAGCGCGCCTGTATTGGCCTGCATATCGCATAGTATCTGCAATGGAAAATACAAGCACGAATTGAACGCATAGAATTTACCAGTTAGCCGCCAGTTTCGTACAATTTGTTCTGGGAGTTTCAAACAGTAATTTATTCTACAGAAAACGTATGGATGGGAAATGGTTTGCACCATCTAAGTAAATTTGCCTCTGGATGATGATTGTGAAAATATGCAACGTTCAATCTCTAGTTCCGCAAGTGATCATTTTTATGAAGATAACATATCTCAGTACTTTCAGTACTTTTATTTATCCCGTCAACACAGTGCGTATGTGACGTGAAACACGGTGCCGTGAAACATTTTTGATATCCAGTCAATACAATTTTTGCATTTTACAGCCATTTGAAGGTGTTGACGGGATAAATAGAATAGTAGGTTAGTGCCGTGAATGGGAAAACATATCTGGCGCGGCACGGAAACGGGATGTGCTCGGCAGAGCCTCGCCCATCCCGTTTCCTGAGCCTTGCCAGATATTTTTTCCCATTCACGGCACTAACCTACTATTCTCTATCTATTTTCCTTATTTCTGAACCAAAGTATATATTGTGACCACTCATTTGGACCGTCTGATGAGAAATAAAGAAATTCTTGAGCCTTGCCGGATATTTTTTCCCATTCACGGCACTAACCTACTATTCTCTATTTATAAATTTGCTTCTCACATCAATCTGGTTGACCAATGCTACCATGTTTTAACTACGAGGGCACATCTACGAATGATTTTCCAGCATCGGCTTTCAGACGAGATGTTATTGTAAATAGAGAATAGTAGGTTCGTGCCGTGAATGGGAAAAAAATATCTGGCAAGGCTCAGGAAACGGGATGGGCGAGGCTCTGCCGAGCACATCCCGTTTCCGTGCCGCGCCAGATATTTTTTCCCATTCACGGCACTAACCTACTATTCTATTTATCCCGTCAACACCTACAAATGGCTGTAAAATGCAAAAATGGTATTGACTGGATATCAAAAATGTTTCACGGCACATACTCACTGTGTTGACGGGATAAATTTCAATTTTGCACTTACAAACCTCTTAATCGTACGAAGCTTATCGAACGCGTACTGGAGAAAAAATCGGTCCCATGGAGGGTCACTAGACTATGTGTATCTACGAAGTCAATATTTTGCACCGGTGTTTATAACATTTCGGGATTTTCAGCATGAACCACTTGTTTTACTTGTGAGACTCGCCCTGCCGCCACTCCGACTGGAGGCGACAATAGCGGCGACAATGACCTTGGCATTGACATACCTCTCTAACGATACGGCCGCCATTGTGAGAATACTGGCGAGCTATAGCGGCGCCCTCGCCCCTCATCCCAGTTGGTCAATGATTTTGACATACCTTTCTAGAGACACGGCCGTCATTGTGAGAATACTGGCTGTTACACAGACACCTTGGACGTAACTTGTGAGTCGACACATCGCCTCCCCCTGTCGCCACTCCGCTTGTATGTAGAACACGAGCTGTAACGGTACGTTCCACGCCGCCACGAGCGCGTCACTTGCCACCAGTGACATCACAAACATGTTCGTTACTGACCGCAGCACGGGGCTTGTTACCATGACAACCGCCACGAGCGCGTTTCCAAATATAGCGCCGGCCGCAGTGAAGCTGTAGAGAAGAGCGAGGAATATTTTTAGGTCGCTCGTAAATCCGTCAGGCAGAAAATCGTCTGGTTCCGGAATCAATATCCCGCCCTCTGACGTCACGTTGCTCTCACTGGCATGCATGGTGTCTGGATTCGGTCGCAACTCTAAGCCAGACACCCAGAAAAATTAATGTCTTTAAAAGAGTATGTGTTTCTCTGTAATTTCTCTCTAACGTTATATAACCTCAATTCACTGTTACAAAACACGGAAACATGTACACTAATACTCTATAATTTTCAATTTGGGCGTGGTCAGATTTTTGGCCGTATTGCACCTAGTCCTCTGTGCTAAGTGAAGTTATTCGTGATTTTCAAAGTTTGGCACTCTATTATCATGATTATAGTATTAACATATGCTATTGAATAACAATTTACATCAGTAGCTATCATACAAAGTCCCTATTTATAAGACTTCTATTGTAATTCCGCTACCCGTGTTTAGAACCTCCTCTGTTCCAGTGTTTATATATCCAACTACTACCGTCATAATTTCAGAAGACAAATATGTGGCTGTGACTGGAGAAATGGGGCTTATTGGTTTTGCGGCCAGTGTAGATCCAGATCAGCCTGTGCATCCGCACAGTCTGATCAGGATCTGCACCGTTCGCCATTCCATCAATGAAACACCTGTCATGCGTCTAACAATCATCGTTATCAGGCTACAGGAGTGTGTTATTCGATCAGGAGCTACACTGGTCAGAAATCCCATAAGCCCCATTTCTCCAGTCACAGCCACATATCAGAGTCCGGTTAGTGCATTGTGATTATCTTAACCGATCGCTTAAACAAATACAACATATTGGATAACACTCAGAGACGCTGTTTTATCCTATCCGCTGTCAAGCTATTAATGGACAAGCACGTCAGTTTGACGTCTGAAAACGGAAAGGTCTCGTTTCCATGGTTACTGGTCGTTTTAAATATTATGATCTAGAGGGATTCTAGGCAACTGTTTTCATATGAAATATAATGCACGATATGCATTTATTTTTCAAATGATGTACATGTAGTTGTAACTGACAAACTGGACTGACAAACACAAACGTTAAAGGTACATTCCCACTCAGTAGGCACAATAATTATGGTCTTTATAGGGATTAAATAAGTGTATAATTGTGTCACTATTCCACCAGTTCTGAAAATTACGAGTGCCCGCTACATATATAATAATTTAGTAATATTTATTTTACTGATAGTGACTCCATGTGGTATCAGGCTATTTTCATATGCAAATGAGGCATGATATTTTTCAATTATATATTTTAATTAAATGTGAAAAAATAATATTGTCGACAGATTATAAAGTATGATGATTGCACATCAAAACATAAATACCGATAATAAATAGTAATAATTCCAGCACAAAAATATTTACACAATTCCCTAACATTTGATTGGCCCGTAGCAAGTCTTTGTCCAAAATTTATACCCCAGTAAACTCCCACGCCGAACTACTTTCCGTAACCGTGAGGCACAGTTAAAATAATTCTTAAGAAAACGGAAAATAAACACATTTTCTTGATGAATTTATTTCAAATGGTAGAATTATAAGGAATGAATGGCCTTTTTGTTGAATTTATCGGGGATATAAACTTGGAAAAGTCGCGGGAATACTGGACGAGGCCTTCCGGCCTTCGTCCAGTATTCCCGCGACTTTTCCAAGTTTATACCCCGATAAATTCCACAAAAAGGCCATTCATTCCTATAATGTCTGTTACCATTTTAAGGACACACGGTTAACGCCCTTGATATCAGTGTGGACATTTACGTCTGATATAAAATGTATAATAATGCCAATCAATACGTGGGGTAATGGTGAATGTCTCAGATAATGTCTCTGATATAAAGAACAGTTTGTACCTACTGAGTAGGTATGTACCTTTAACGAAAATATTTAAATAAACAATTTAGCGCAAATTTCTAAGTAATTTAACCTTGACCTTGGACATGACAATATCCATGATGATAAGGAAGTATATGAAGTTTGAAGTCAATCCGACTTACCATTACCGAGATAATGGGTACCCAAAACTTTAACACAAATGTGACGGACGAATGGGCGGACGGACGGAATTTCGAAAACTATATACCCCTCGAAATACTTCGTGTGTCGGGGGTATAATTAAAGTGTGTTGCAATAGTGTTATAGCTTCGATATCTGGTCAGTTGCATTGCTGCGCCAAACGCGGTTCATTTGAAACGTCGGAATGGGTCTCTCAACTATGACACGTCACGACAAATTGGTGGCTGTGGTGACTCATTCATTGGAGAAATTGAGCTTATTGATTTTTGCGACCGGATCCGGATCAGTCCAGGATCTGCACGGTTCGCCATTCCATCAATGAAACGTATACGCCATGCTTCTAAACAGCAATATAGATCGTTATCAGGATGCAGGGGGCCGTTTCACTAAGCTTCGTACGACTAAAATGTTCGTGAGTGCAAAATTATTATAGTCTGTAAATTACACATCAACAATGTTTTCTTGCAAACAATTATTGGATTTACATTTATTGAGCATAGGCCTATGCTCGATACTGACTGTAAATCCATCAATTGAAATTTCCAGACGATCCTAAATTTGCAATTGCGAACATTTTAGTCGTACGAAGATTAGTGAAACGGGCCCCAGGAGTGTACTCTTTTATTATATACACATTTATTATATACCTACCCCAGTTATGCGATGTAAATAAAAGTTATATGTTCTCATCGATGAAATAAACAACTTCCGGTGAAAATACGACTACTTCCGCTATCTATATTCATATTCTGTATTTAGAAAGAAAACAGCGCAAATAGGCTGCATATACACATTCATTACTGTATACAGTCTAAAAGAAGCTGCTAATTTCCATGGAGCGGCATATAATAAATAGAATATTCATATTTTTGCAACGAATATGACATATATGTTCATCGAGTGGTGTGAAATGTCCATATTTCACGAGTGCCGTTACCATATTCGTTGCAAAAATATGAATATATCCTTTATTTATCAGAAGCTACACTGGTCACGAATCCAATAAGTCTAATTTCTCCAGTCACAGCCACATTTCTCAATGGCAGTCACTCAAAAATTGGACTAGTTTAGATTTGAACCCATTTTTTCCTGGAAAGATCTGATTATTTCCTTATTTCTCACACAAAGTGTATGTTGTTACCGCTCAGTTGAACCGTCTCGTCGAAACAGTTCAACTGAGCGGTAACAACATATACGTATCACTATGATGAGAAATAAGAAAAAATTCAGAAAAAGTTATCTGAATTTTATGAAATTTAACGATCATATGTTTCTCATTTCAAATCCACTGGCACGCCCCCTTCTAGACATAAATCTAAATCCTGGATCCGCCCCTCGATCTGGTTCTGATCAGTGCGTCACCAAACCTCATCTAGTAAACTCAAGGGGCATGAGCGGTTACTACAACAAAAACAATGTCTGAAAGTGTTGAAAGCGCACCCACTCTGGACAAAGTAAGTTTTATTTTATAGTTTCCGTAATATGCAACATATTTTGATGGAATATGGTGCAGCAAACACGTCTTCATGACTTGCATTTTGGTGGTCTCGGGACTTCGGAACATACTTATGTCGTTTTTGCGAAGAATCGATTTCCGTGTCAGTATATATAGACACGGAAATCGATTCTTCGCAAAAACGACAGAAGTTTGGGCCAAACTCCCTGGACCACGCGTTTGCTGCGCCATATTTCATCAATATCCGTTGCTTAAGGAAAATATCGAATATAGAGAATACCAGGCTAGTGTCTTTTGATATCAAGTTTATCAGGCAAGGCTAGGAAACGAGTAGGAATTCCGAGGCTTGCCGAGGAATTCCTACCGTTTCCGAGCCGAGACTGATAAACTTGATATCAAAATACACTATAGTCTGGTATTCTATTTATCAGGTAACGTTTTATGCTCGAAAATGACCAAATATGACGTCGTATTTTATGGACAGAACGCGGACTTGTTTACGTTGCGTCATTACACTGACGTCATTCGGTAATGTCACGTGACGTCATCCGACCAATGGAACGTCAGTTTTCACTTCGTTTTAACCCGGATGTTTATATCAGGGCAATGCCTGATACAACAATATGTTATCAGTCAGTACGTATTCGGTCAATACAGGGCAGGTTACCTGATAAAATGCTTACTTTGGAGTGGGCGACGTTGTTGTTGTTGTAACCACGTGAGCATGCACCTTGACAGTGTATATGTGTAACAGTTTGTGATCTACGAACTCTACACGTAGGCGTACGAAGCCGAACCGCAGCAAATGCATAAAACAAACATTTGTTTAAGTAGTGTGTCTTGTTCACAAATGTCGAATACATGTTGCTGTCTGCCCACTTATTTGGAATATGGCATTAAATGTCCGAGGGCGTGAAATTGATAGTTTGAAATTAACAGTAGCCAATTTCACCAAAATTGCAAAGCATACTTATCTAGCAAAGTGTACTTTGAAGGAGTAGAATTTATTTTCCCGAAATGCTTTATTTCATATATAACTAACGACTGCATATATTTGATGATTAAAAGTATGCAGAATTATTATACTGAATTGTATTACATTATCACATCCAAAATGGCTGTGATAATGTAATAAATTCAGTATAATACAAATTAATAAATTTATCCTAACATTGAAAATTACTCCCTCAACGTATACTTTGCTAGAAAGTATACTTTGCTAGAAAAATATACTTTGTAACGTTGGTGAAATAGGCTACAGGAATGGAAGCAACACAATTGATTTGCCGCAGGTAGTTTGCGATTGTCATGTTTGTGTGTGAATGCGGGTCTATGGGAAATCAATTGCGTGCCTGTTTCCTGTACGAAATAGTGGCAACTAATATCAAGGCACGGAGATTACGTCCCCTGCCAGTTGTTTTTCGCCATTTGCGTTTGATGGTTATGGCTGATAGGCAGATAGGTAGGCTTCTCCGGGTGAGAGACAATTACGTTAATATATTCTCCAGTTAGCAATGGTGTAGTGTTAGCCACAAGACTCCGAAGTCGGCTGGGATGGGAGGACGAATTATTCCGCTTCAGCTTGAGGGAAAATTGTTTTTGTCTGAAGCTGAATTAGTCGCCAAAATCTCAGCAACTTTGTGTTTGTTGTTGTTGCTGATAAAGAGAATAATGGATTGCAAAAATAGATTTGCAGCCGTTCTATCACATAGAACTAGACTTCGGGACCAGTGTGATGTTAACCACAGGCATTTGGCATGTTTCAGCTTTCATCGGTATAACTATATATATATATATATGAACAAGGCTTCTAACTTTGCTCGGACACTACCTCATATCATAACACATTCCGCGATTTTATTAACTCTAATGTGAATATTTTGGTGCAAAGTGCACATGTTCATGTGAGTATTATTGTTTAATTTTTGTGTTATCTTCTTGCTAAAATAACATAGTTAGAACATAATTATGCAAATAACCAAACAAAGGGAAGAATAAAGCACATATTTCCCTGTTTTGCGATATTTCGACTCATCCAAATCGAAAACATCTGAATAAAAGAATCAAATGCTGGGTCAAATGATGGTTAAATTATCTGATAGAGTAGAAAACATTGTGGGAAAAGGAGAAATTGCTTGTTACAAGCAATTTATCCTTTTCCCACAATGTTTTCTAAAGACATCTTCTGCAGAGGCGTGAAAAGTCGTTTCTATCAGGGAAAGGGTTAATATACATGTAGCATTATTATAAAGAGAGACTACCGTGATCGAGACTCATTAATTATGTCTCAGTTGTCTAACTTTAAGTTGCCATCGATCAAGATTTCATATGGCACATATACTAGTCCAACTGTCTAACCGGTCACCTCCATAGTATTGCAATATTTATTTCGCCGAGTAATTATATGCCAACAGCTTTTTGAAATAGTTAAAAACAAAGTATAATGCATTCAATTAATGTTTGTATTAGCACAAAATTAATGACTTCTGGACATATATAGTTTAGTTATTGCCATTTAATTTACGGATATACATTTCAAAACTCACACAGGAAGGCTATATATATATATATATATATATAAATATTCTTAATATTCATCTACAATAACAATAATAAACGATCTTGTATTAAGAACATTGATGAAAATGAATATTAATAATATGCATGCAATATATATATTTTTAAATTTGTGTCAAATAGATTGAATGTTTTTCACACCTCTGTAGGCAAAGCCCAATATTATATTGTATTGACCAGAACACAGTGTATTTTAGTGGGGTAGCTCGTTATATACATGTATAGTCGATTATGTACAATATGGGATACTGTGTAGATCGTGATTAGATTGTGAATGCATATTTCCCCTACGGGTATAGCTTCAACAAGTGGTTATGCACAAAATGGGGAATCGGGTAGACCCTGATCAGACTGTGATTGCAAATTTCCCAGAGAAGGTATAGCCTCAACAAGTGATTGTTATAAGATGGCTACACGTCCTGGCGGGCGACACGCGGCTTGCTTGTATACGGTATACAGTGATTATGTACAAGATGGAAAACGGTGTAGACCAGGGTTGGCCGGGAAATACCGGGGGCGGGAATTCCCGGCGGGAAATACCGGTATTTCCCGTCCCGGGAAATACTCCCCAAAGTGGGAAATACCGGGAAATACCGGGAAATATGAATTTTGATGTTATTATTTGATAATTAAAGTTATTTAAATTAAGTTTTAAGCTCAGTAATAGTTAATTAAACAATCAACAACTTAATAATTAGATATAGGGGTTAATTACAATGTATAGATCTGTTTCATTCCCAACTAGGGGTACTCATCAGGTGGAACATTTGGCAACCATGACATTTATATTTTGGTTGTATTATTTTTTTGTAAATTACTTTTTCATTTTTTAGGAAGCATCTGAGTGTCTGCTAAATACAACTCACAAGGATAACGTCATCATGATCAGACTATGTTTAGACAACAGGCTGTTAATTGTCAACCTTCTCCCACACTAATATTCAGTATCAAGAAATGAGAATAAATGATCTTAGCTTGCATGATGTGCATACACATAGTCTCTTACAAGTCTTATATGACTGACAATGTACTGTTGTTTTATGCTTTGCATTTGTATTACTTATTATACCCACTTTTTTAGGGAAAAAAAATGGGTATATTGTTTTCGTCACGGGTGTCCGTCCGTCCGTACGTCCGTCGTCCGTACGTCCGTCACGTTTCTTGTAACTCGAAAAACTTTTTCACCTTCATACCTACGCGCCTCATATTTGGTATGTAGCTTCGTTATCATGTGCAGATGCGCAAAGTGAATTCGGATTTTTGATCTGACCCTCCATCATGGATTATCTCCCCCTTTCGGACTCAGAATTTCCCATTTTTTCCTTGTAACTCGAAAAACTTTTTCACCTTCATACCTACACGCCTCATATTTGCTATGTAGCTTCGTTATCATGTGCAGATGCGCAAAGTGAATTCGTATTTTTGATCCGACCCTCCATCATGGATTATCTCCCCCTTTTGGACTCAGAATTTCCCATTTTTTCCTTGTAACTCGAAAAACTTTTTCACCTTCATACCTATGCGCCTGATATTTAGTATGTACCTTCGTTATGTGCAGATGCGCAAAGTGAATTCCCATTTTTGATCCGACCCTCCATCATCGATTACCTCCCCCTTTCCGACTCAGAATTTCCCATTTTTTCCTTGTAACTCGAAAAACTTTTTCACCTTCATACCTACGCGCCTCATATTTAGTATGTAGCTTCGTTATCATGTGCACATGCGCAAAGTGAATTCGGATTTTTTATCCGACCCTCCATCATGGATTACTTCCCCCTTTCGGACTTACCATTTGGGGAAAGTGGGTATATTGCGATGGCGCCTACTAGATCTACTGTCTGTTTCATGAAAGCTGCCCAAATTTTACGGCTATATAAACAATTAAAAAACAAGATTTATTTTGATAATACTAAATTAAAGGAAAAATTAAGAATGAGCCTTCTTTTTATTTCGTGAAATTTTATCAAATCTTGATTTTATTGCGAAAAAACAATTTCCCAATGTTCACGGAGTGAAGATGTCTATGGGGATTTAACATGGGGAAATTTTTTGGAATTTTAGAAATACTGGACCGATTTTTAAAATTTAACTTTTGTTTTCTTAGTTAGATCATATCCAAGCTATCTAGTCAGGTTTCGGAGTCAATTTCCAAAACTTTTCGTTTTTTGACTTCTCCCAGACTTCCTTACCACTTTTTCCCCCCATGTTAAATTCCCATAGACAAATCAATTTTTCGTAATAAAATCAATATTTGACCGAATTTCACGTTTTTGAATTGTCGTATAGCCGTAAAATTTGGGCAGCTTTCGTGAAACAGACTATAGTACACAATGTTCATGTTATTTGCCACAGTCGGATTGCCTTGTCACCAGTTACAGAGCTCCAGATAAGCTTTGTGTCTAAAGCGTACTATACCCCCTGATTTCAAAATCATTGCGTATTTTACTTTTACAAATGAATTATTGATTTTCTTCATTGCTAAATAGCAAACAAATGATGTGACTGACTGCTTTATGCAGCTCAACTAAGTGAATTTTCAACTTTATGACAGTATTTTCACTACTCAATTTGAAAATCAATGCATATTTTCACATTTCTGTGAGTATTTTGTACTCCCACTTGATAATCAATGCGTATTCAGCTAAAATAATTGCGTAAAATATGCCAATATGCACCTTATCTGGAGCGCTGCAGTTATCATCTACTTCATACAAACAGCTCATTAAAGTTATCACTGGAGTTTCAATTGATGCTTATGCAATAGATATAATCTAAGAGTTGTGTGGATCGACAGGTGCGGATCCAGTGCACGCCCCCTCTAAAATTGGTAGAGTTTAGATTTTAGATTTTAACCCATTTTTTACGTGGAAAGATGTGATTATTTCCTTATTTCTCACCCAAAGTGTATGTTGTTACCACTCAGTTGAACCGTCTCGTCGAGACGGTTCAACTGAGTGGTAACAACGCATACATACTATTGATGAGAAATAAGAAAAAAAAATGCAGAAAATAATCTGAATTTTATGAAAATGGACGATCACGTGTCTCATTTGAAATCCACGCCCCCTCTAGACATAATCCTGGATCCACCCCAGATCTAATATGACTTTTACTACATGTAAACTATATTGATTTCCATAATAAATATGCTTATCCCGTCAACACAGTGCGTATGTGCCGTGAAACACGGTGCCGTGAAACATTTTTGATATCCAGCCAATACTATTTTTGCATTTTACAGCCATTTGTAGGTGTTGACGGGATAAATATAATAGTAGGTTAGTGCCATGAATGGGAAAAAATATCTGGCGCGGCACGGAAATGGGATGTGCTCGGCAGAGCCTCGCCCATCCCGTTTCCTGAGCCTTGCCAGATATTTTTCCCATTCACGGCACTAACTTACTTATAATTCTCTATCTACTGTACCATGCTTTCAATTCAGTAATTTTGTTTAATAACATATTAAATCACCACAATGCTCCAGATAAGGAATTAGTAATTGAGTATTGTCACTCAATCATTTCTGAAGCAATTAGGTATTTCATTATTTTTTTTTAATTTGTGTAAAATAGAATCACACTACTGTTTACACATCAGCAGACCGCACTTATTGAATAGTTTGCTTCAAAATGAAAACATGTCTTCGCATTTCATTAGGAGACAATTCTAATGAAATACCAAGATGTGTTTTCATGGAAAAATAAGAAATTATGCTGTATTTGTGGTCTGTTTATTGTTTTCTGTAGCATGATACAGTTATCACTTTTTTGTTATTGCTTTTTGATACTCGCTACTTCTATTTTAATTGCGTTTTTGGCAATTTTAATTTAGTATTTACGCAAATACGCTGCTTATCTGGACCGCTGCACCACTTAAGTTATGTATCTCTGTATATTCATCCATACTGCATGTTCAACGTTACGTCGTATTCATAGAACACCCATCAAACTGTCTAATTACTGTGGGTATTAGACACTGCTCCTGCGCTCCAGATCAGTTTTGTATCTAAATAGTATTTTATCCCAGATTTCCAATTCAATGCATCTTTTACAAATGTATTATTGATTTTCTTCCTAAATTAAAATAGGGAACAATGATAAACAATAAAACAAATTTAAAAATTCACTTTTATTTTTGCAGCTCAACTAAGTAAATTAATTTCTGAATGTGTATGTTCTTTATTAATAATTTAATAATTCCAGCACAAAAATATTGACACAATTCCCTAACATTTGATTGGCCCGTACCAAGTCTCTGTCCAAAATTTATATCCCAGTAAACTCACACGCCGAACTACTTTCCGTAACCGTGAGGCGCAGTTAAAATAATTCTTAAGAAAACGGAAAATAAACACATTTTCTTGATTAATTTATTTAAAATGCTGGAATTATAAAGAATGAATGGCATTTTTATGGAATTTATCGGGGATATAAACTTGGAAAAGTCGCGGGAATACTGGACGAGGCCTTCCGGCCTTCGTCCAGTATTCCCGCGACTTTTCCAAGTTTATACCCCGATAAATTCCACAAAAAGGCCATTCATTCCTATATTGAAGCAGTTTTGACAGTTTTATATCGCTAACATATCAAACACACCGGATAACCGATTGCAAAAATCACTCTTCCATGTGTAACATTAAAGAGATGGGGTTAACTTGCTACCCTCGCTACCTTTTGTTTCTACAGACTGATGTGTTCATTTCCCACCTTCACATGTTAATATATCATGGTGGTAATGAAGATGTAGTCATCCGCGATGGGAATGTTTTACATTGCTTGTACTCATTACTATACATTTGTACATTGCAGGGTTGTTCCATATCACGATGCCAAAGACTTTCAGGCATCACATTCTCAGATCGTAGACCCGCTAATCTGGGGCCATCGGGACCACCTCGGGGCCATTTCACTAAACTTCGTACAACTAAAATGTTCGTAAGTGCAAAATTATGATAGTCTGTAAATTTCACATTAACAATGTTTTCTTGTAAACAATTATTGGATTTACATTTATTGAGCATAGGCTGCATATGCAGCCTATGCTCAATAAATGTAAATCCATCAATTGAAATTTACAGACGATCCTAAATTTGCACTTACGAACATTTTAGTCGTACGAAGTTTAGTGAAACGGGCCCCTGGTAAACATACGGATATTGATGTGAATTAATGTGAAATAAACACACTTACGACTGCAATTGAGTGACGAAGGGCGAGTCAGTTTCACGCAAATAGAACTACATGTGAATAGTGACATTACATATAGTTCTCAGACACATGTTTTGTATTGTGCAGGGGAACTTCTGAACATACATGTAAAGTACCTCATTATAAATTGTTACGTTGTGGTGTTTTTCATACATATATCTGCCACAATTAACTCCGTACAAAGTGATACTATAATACCATGGATCCTTGAAATACCCAGACACCCATTAAGAGGTCAAGTGACCGGGTATTAAGAGGTCAAGTGACCGGGTATTATAAGGTTGACTGGCACCAGATCAGGACACTGTCTTTCATTGCTGAACATTTTTTTAGTTTTAGCGCTTAATGTATACTGTATTTCTATACAAGTGCAAATTTAGGCTCGTCTGGAAATTTCAATTGATGGATTTGCATTTATTGAGCATAGGCAGCGTATGCTCAATAAATGTAAATCCAATATTTGTTTACAAGAAAACATTGTTAATGTGCAATAAACATAATTTTGCACTTACGAACATTTTAGTGGTACAAAGTTTAGTGAAACGCCCCCCAGGATCTGATCTTGTTGTTGAATGAACATAGATCCCCAATCAATCGACCACCCTGGAAAATGGCGTTCCCGTGTGACGTGTGTGATACAACATTCACCACCAGGTATCGTCTAACCAAACACACGGCCGACCATACTGGAGAACTGCCATTCACGTGTGATGTCTGTGACAAATCCTTTGTCACGAAGTCTCACCTCACCACACATGTACGCATCCATACTGGTGAATCACCATTTACCTGCACTGTGTGTGAAAAGTCCTTTCAAGACAAGTCAAACCTGACCAGACACCTACGGAGACACACTGGGGAATTACCATTCACGTGTAATTTCTGTGACAAGAAATACTCACAGACCTCGCATCTCGGCAGACATATGCGTTTACACACTGGAGAATTACCGTATATTTGTTGTATCTGTGATAAGCAATTCTCGCAAAAACATCACCTCATCAGACACATGCAGAGACATACCGGGCAGTTACCGTTTAAGTGTAGCCTATGTCGCAAGACATTCGCGGAAAAGAATATTCTCACTACACATATGCGTATTCATACAGGTGAAATGCCATACAAGTGTGGTGTATGTGAAAAAGCATTCTGCCAAAAGTCAAATCTCAACTCACACATGCGTATACATACTAGGAAAATGACGGTCAAGTCTTTTGTATAATTATGCCTTCCGCTACCGAATGGTGAGGGATGCATATAGTGTTACTGGCGTCCGTACATTCGTACATACGTCCCAAAACCTTTTAACAAGTTAACGCTCGGGTATATGTCTTATAATTTCTGTTTCCTTACACGGACCTGCTTGATATTTCACACACATTGCTCTAATGGTCCTCTAGACTACCGCCCTGCGACAAATACACGATCGTCCCGCCCCTGCTAAGTTCAGGTTCAAGGTGGCATACTTAGTGTATTTGAAACCTTAACGCTCTGGTAAATGTCTTATAATTTCTGTTTCCTTGCACTGATCTGCTTGATATTTCACGCACACATTGCTCTAATGGTCTTCTACTGCCCTGTGAAAAATCCACAATCATTCCTCCTTCCTCCCCCGCTAAGCCCAGGGTCAAGGTCGCATACTTGGTGCGTTCAAACTCGGGTCAGTGTCTTGTAATGTCTGATTCCTTGCATGTATCTGCTTGGTATTCCACCAAAGCTACAGATAAGCTGCGTATTTGCTTAAATACCCAATTAAAATTGCCAAAAACCCAATTGAAATCAGAAGTAGCGAGTATCAAAACGCAATAAAAAGGTTGTTGTACCTTTATCATGCTGCAGAAAATAATAAACAGACCACAAGTGTAGCATGTTTTTCTCATTTTCCAGGAAAACACATCTTGGTATTTCATTAGAATTGTCTCCAAGGAGACAATTCTAATGAAATACCAAGACATGTTTTCATTTCGAAGCAAACTATTCAATAATTGCTGTCTGTTGAATGTGAAAACAGTAGTGTGATTTTATTTTACCCAATTAAAATTTTGAAATACCCAATTGCTTCCGAAATGATGGAGTGACAATACTCAATTACTGATTCCTTATCTGGAGCCCTGATTCCACACACCCCTTACTCTGATGGTCTGCTTTCATGCTGTGACAAATGAATGCTCCTCTGGCCCACTGTGTTTTCAAATGTGCCTCGTTTTTCCTTTGGCTGCCATCTGGGGCATTCGTGTGCCGACGGGCCACATTTCTAGTTTCTAATACATTATTCTAAGAAAATCAACTGTCATTATCAGCGTCATTGGTCAGTAATAGGCTTAGCGCCGTTTGGCGTTTTATCAGGTAACTAACTTTGTACCCGTCCAATACATACTGACTGGTGGCATATAGTCATATAAAATGGCATCACTCAGTTTAATGACACAATGTAAACAAGTCTGTGTTCTTCTCAGTGAACACTTTTATATTTGATCATCAGCTAGCATAAAACGTTACCTGATACATAGTTTTCAAGCCTTGTGTCTGTTGATATAAAGTTTATCAGTCTTGGCTTAGAAACGGTATGAATTCCTCGGCGAGCCTTGGAATTCCTACGCGTGTCCTTTCCTTGCGTGATGTTACCGAATTACGTTGGTGTAATGATGTAAACAAGTCCGCGTTCTGTCCATAGAGAACGACGTCATCTGTGGTCATTTTCGAGCATAAAACGTTAACTGATAAATATAATACCAGGCTAGTGTATTTTGATATCAGGCCCGGCTTGGAAACGGTAGGAATTCCTACACGTGTCATAGCCTTGCCCGATAAACTTGATATTAAAAGACAGGTATATAGGGGTAGGGTTGTGCGGCTGTGACTGGATAATTGTATTTATGTGCTTTGCGACCAGTGTAGATACAGTACATCCTGTGCATGCACACAGTCTGATCAGGATCTGCACTGTTCACTTGTTCATAAATTAAACACCCGTCATGCTTCTAAAAACCCTATTTTATGCTGCCCATGTTGAGCATACCGGCATAACATAGGGTGTTTAGTACCATCTCTGCGCGCCAATGATTTTTGTTACCAATGTCACTAAACATATATACATGTACCGTACTCTATATATATTTCCGCATGATAGACCTTCAGAAGTACTAGCTTAAGGACCCGTTCTATACATGATCATCGTTTGATTCAAAGGTAATTGCTTCAAAAATGTGATGGAATATATGTATAACATATATGTGAATTCTGCCTCATTACTGTATCCTATACGGCACATGGAGTGGCCAAGTCGGCCATCTTTGTGTGTTCCTGCCATCAGCCAGTTTCACCTGTTCTGTCGTTTGACAAAGAACTTAAAATGTGAAGTAGAACGTATGATATAATGTAGCTAATCACATGTAGAAAAGGCAGGAGAACGGACTCGTATCCATTATATTACACCAAACTGTAAAATATATCTGTTTTCTGGACAGGTTTGTGCCTGTGTTTTTAACAACATGAACCACCATTATAAATAGCCTGATACACACATCAAAATTTATTTTACTACATGTAGGGGCATACTGTATTGTGGAAGCAGTTTTAAAGGCACAAATACCGAACAACTTCAGGCATTTAATACTTCATAGACGACTAAATGTTTATCAATCCATTTTATTAGGAATATAATGTACATAAATCCAACATGGCCGCCATTTTACATGAATTACATGATTTATTTAAAGACAGGGACACACAAGCAACTAAGTGTATACTGTTGATCATTGAATATCCATTCTAGACTGGCTATCAATTGATACACTGTGTCTGATGTGTAGTATTTTACAGACAGAAGACCTGTGTCTCTTAAAATGACATATTCCCTAACTACAGTTATTTACACACAATACTTATATAATACAGGAGTCTCTCACCGCATACCTTTTATATATATACAGAGTGGGGCAAACACAATTGGGACATTTTTTCTAATTATATATCGATATATAATCTTTCAAACTTCACAAATTGTGATATACATATTGGTTATTACATTTAGCATATGAATTTCATATTGCCTTTATCGAAACCACGCACATACTGTTGCCATGGCGATTTTGACGTCACTGGGTCTGAAATCGAAAGAAACATTTGTACACAACGCTCTAAAACTGCTGTAAAATGGTGCTAAACCACATTCCTTCTGACAACTTGCATTTATTACATTAAATCATTCACCATTGAGTAATACAATACAAGTAAGCACATACATTCGCCGCTTATATTAGGCATTATATATTGCAAATTTACCTCGATTTGGCTGAAAATAAGAATTGTTGAATCCGTATCACTTTGAGCCTTCAATTTCCCAGTCTTGAGCGTGTAGGATGTTTGCTAGTTACATTTATTAACTTTTCTGTGTGCTACTTGCTATTAATGACATTGTACATGTAAGTAACACCTATTTATGCATTTAATATGCTCAGTATATCATTTATACGGTACCGTATAAATGATATACTGAACATATTAAATGCATAATAATGGATAATGGATATGTCACTCATGGCTTGTCAACTGTTTCACAACGTTCTTAGCCATGGAAATTCCGGAGTATATCCTAGTGACGTCATAATCAAAACGCTTTGACGAGCAGTAAGCAATATGTGTCCTTCAAATAGCACATACATTACACAATATGTATGCCAACATTGATTAAGATTCGAACAGTATGTCCAAAGATATTATGAGATACAAAAAGTGTCCAAGTTTTTTGGGCCACCCTGTATATATCTGTTCTGACCAGCCGGCTACATGTTTCTCCTCAACATAAGTTTACTCTGTAAACTTTGCATTATTTTGTTATCTGCTGATCTCATTAAAACATCACTTGTTACACTCGGCATTCTTATAATTATATTATCAATTACACGTACATGTATGTATATTCCTGAACAGATTCCTTGCACATGCAGGGATTGCGCTGGGGAAAATAAAAAATCGCCACTTCATTTTTTTTATTTATTTTTTTCGAAAATTGTAATTTGTTATCGCTAATTGTTTATTTTTATCGCCAATTGCGAAAGTGGCGACCGCCAGCGGAATCCCTGCACATGTACAAATGGAAGTGGACACACTACTTATATAATAATTGGTAAAACATCAAAATAAGACACGCAATTACATGTAACATCAACGATGATATTGTGATTGTTGATCCTCATTGATACAATGTCAATGTTTATTTCGTTGTGAATGTCACGTAAAATTCACTGCTTTCTGCTCATCACTACTATACTTATTGCATTCCAATAGCCTATTTCACCGACATTGCAAAGTATACTTATCTAGCAAAGTATACTTTGAGGGAGAAATTTTCTTATTAATTTTTATTATACTGAATTGATTACATTATCACAGCAATTTTGGCTGTGATAATGTAATACATTCAGTATAATACTTCTGCATACTTTTAATCATCAACTATATGCAGTCGTTAGTTCTATATGAAATAATGCATTTCGGGGAAAATAAATGATTACTCCCTCAAAGTATACTTTGCTAGATAAGTATACTTTGCAATTTTGATGAAATAGGCTACTGGAAGTTAGTGCCGTGAATGGGAAAAAATATCCGGCAAGGCTCAAGAATTTCTTTATTTCTCATCAGAAGTATATGTTGTGACCACTCATTTGAACCGTCTCGCCGAGACGGTTCAAATTGAACCGTCTCGCCGAGACGGTTCAAATGAGTGGTCACAACATATACTTTGGTTCAGAAATAAGGAAAATAGATAGAGAATAGTAGGTTAGTGCCGTGAATGGGAAAAAATATCTGGCAAGGCTCAGGAAACTGGATGGGCGAGGCTCTGCCGAGCACATCCCGTTTCCGTGCCGCGCCAGATATGTTTTCCCATTCACGGCACTAACCTACTATTCTATTTATCCCGTCAACACTACAAATAGCTTTAAAATGCAATGATTATGTCGTATTGACAGAATATCAACAATGTTTCACGGCACCGTGTTTCACGGCACATACGCACTTTGTAGACGGGATAAATAACGCATGTACTGTGTTCATCAACATGTAGAACTTCATTTTCTACATGTTTAAACCTTATTTACTGTGAGTCCCACAAAGGTACAATTGTTAACATCAACCTTGCTTTTAGTGTAAGTTTCAAACTCCATATAAACACGGTCATTATATTTTGTTTGCTCGACTGTTCCACAGGTCATTTACCCCTCTAATCCACTTTAGAATCGTTTACCACCTACAATCCCAAACAGATTTGTATTAAGACTTCCTGCGAATTAATACATAACGAGATCCCGGAATACAGTCAACCCTGGTATAACTAATGCATTTCTCATAATCCAAAATAGTGTGCCAGACTTATTAGTGTGACCTATTTATATTTGATTTTACATTCCCACTTGGGTTACTTACATGTGCAAAATGTGTCCAAACAGTATAGAAAAAACTGTCTTAGCCACGCAACAATTCATGAAATACAGCCAGGCACCCCACCACGCAAAAGAAAATTCGAAATGTTCTGTGCACAAAATGTTAAATTTACGTGTGAAAAGAAAATGCCGAGCCACATAGCCATCTTCGAAACATGACACCAACAACTCGTCGAAACTTTCGAAAGCCTTTGCGTAATTGACATTCCTGGTTCTACGTGTAGCATTGTTTGCGAGTAAATCCACTGGACAATAATGCTAATGACCATATGTGTTGACCTGCGAACAGTGTAAGTGTGAATGGCTTGACGAGTTATATGACCACTCTTTTCATGTATACTGGCGTACCATTATATCAATAACTATCTATTCCATAGTGACACGATGTGAGCGCATCATGGTATGATTTCAGTATTGTAGATATTTGTTTATTTACGTCTCATCACATGTACACGTAATACATATCACACAGTTATTTACAATTATAAATCAGTACATGTGTCATTCTAATTAGAATTACAAGAGACGGTATCACCATATACATGTATCACATAGTGCTAATAATAAAAGGCATACAACATTAAGGTTACTAGATTGGACCAATAAAAGCACAGTAAAACATCTATCATTAAAACACTAGATACAAGTACAGATGCATCTAAGCTAAAACAATGTTTTTAACGATGCATTCTGCCTAAGCAGCACATTTTTCATATAATTTCTAAGTTTTTTTGCACATTCACGGACAGACCTCGGCAGATTAACCATTTCACCCTTAAACATGTTAAATAACTGGAATGGATTTTGATATGTTAATTTTGCAACCCATTCCAATCATCACAAAATGATTTTCAGACCAGACCATTTATGAACATGATGTGTTTTTGTTCTCAAAATTATGAACATTACTTGCAAAAAGTGCAGATCGTGATGAGACGGCTCATCACAAGCCGGCTCATCTGGATCTACACTTGTTGCCAATACCACTATACAGGCATGTGGTGTTGAACGGGTTAAGGGGGTGCGTACGCACCCGTCGCACACCCTCTGCGTACGGGCCTGCATGCTCAGTATGTACACTTAAAATCACATGTATAAGTATACCAGCCTGACATGGCGTTGTTTACATGCTTTGTTTATATAAACAGTGGTGTATAAATAAACATGGAATTCCTGTAGGTATTTCCCTGTTTATTATGGCGCGTCGCTATAGTCATGATCGATATATTGCGGTTGACAAAACAGTTTCTCATACTGGAGCAGTGGGTAAACTGGCGGCCAACGGTGGCACTTGATTTTAATTTTGCACTGCATGCGTTCGATCCTCATTTTTGCCATTATATAAATATTATTTTTTTTTTAAATATTGTTTTTGTGTTTTCTTTTTCTTTTTAATGCATCTTTATTACATGTAACAACAATTGACATGGTAATTATGAACCACATGCATCCACGTTTATTTATTTATTTGTTTATTATCTGAAGTGAAAGGTTTATTTTTCGAGATGGTGTTCTCCGTAACATATTTGCATTTGTAGCGAGTCGAGGTGGACTTTCACAATAACACGAATGTGCAGAATGCATTTCACAATGATTAGGTTAAAGGTACATGCCCACGCAGCAGGTTACACTGTACTACTACTTTTCATTTTCTGTCATGCCTTATATGAGCCATTTGTATACCCACTAACGAGTTATTTTTAATTACGGCGCGTGTTAATTGGTGTTAAATCGCATTTTATATGCCGCGACCAGAAAGGGTATTTTCCGACCTCGTGCTATTTTTACCAATACGCGTCACGTGACACGGTCAATCATATCACAGCTTTGACATGCGCAGTGAAGTATCGGAAGTTGAGAAGAAAAATCTGTGTTCGAGTCTAAATCTAAATCTCCACGTAACTCTTTCCATTTGGTGATCTGGTCGCCAATATTAACCTCTCTCTCTCTCTCTCTCTCTCTCTCTCTCTCTCTGTACTGCATGTCCCTCAGACATTTCGCCTTTTATTTTTGGCCGACGCCGTTTCATACAATTTCCGTCCTGGGCGTTTCGACATGTTGATATTCTTGTTTACATATTGGGAAGCCTACTGGCGCGCGTATTATACTGCGCATGCGCACCGCAAGCCGTGATGTGAAAGTCGTCGTCCCCGCACATTATCAAAATAGACTGTTACCGCCGCGCGTCGCTAACAGTAAATTGATAATTAATAAATGATTATATTTGTATAGCGGGCACTCGTATTTTTTAGAACTGGTGGAATAGTGACATAATTATACACTTATTTAATTCCTATAAATAACATTTCGTGCCTACTGCGTGGGCATGTACCTTTAAAAGTGAAGTGTTTTATAATGTTGTGTAAAAGTAAATGCACGCCTGTTTCGGGATGTGTGCGTTACCTCTGGCGCCAAAATAGTAAAAGCGAGAGAAAAATGTATGCCTTTGGCAGGATTCGAACTCACGACCGTCCGATCACCAAACAGCAGATCTACCCACTAGAGCACTAAACGATGTTACTATCATTAGCAATTCTATCGAATGTTAATGCGTTTGCGCTGGTATACAAACACCATGTCTACAACATATGACGTAAACTATTTAAAAATAGCACGTGTTTACAATAATATTTACAATAATAACGCGCCAGCTCAAAGCGGTACACCTCTATAGTGTGTTACATCTATGTTTACATCTATTGTGTATCGCAGTTACAATTGGATGGCTAATTGTTTCACACATTCTGCCATCTGTGACCTTTAGACCGGGGATGATACAAATGAAACAGTAAACCACTATCCATGACATAATACTTTGACTGCAACTAGGCTACCCGCATCGTACCTATTTTCAGGTATCCTACTGTGTTCCATGTATTGACACATATCCTTGTGTATCCCTTAAACATTCCTCAGACATGTTGCAGGTGTTAAGTATTTGTTCAGCTGGTTCTAACGACTGATATGTATCAATGACCTGAATCAGCACTGACAGTGTGTCCTGCTGCGCGTGTGTTTTGACTGCATTGACTGCGACAGGTGTGTGGGAGGGATCCCTTGAGAGCCATTAAAGTGATACATGATTCCGGCAAATGGTTCATTCGGTTTCAATGAAATCCTTACATGTGCAGGGTTGAGTAGTTTTACACATGTTTCTTTGTTATTAAAATAGCTCCAGACAACGGGCACCCATTAATTGAAGTTTTGTTAGTAATGTGTTGATCGGCTCTATGACAGACAGACCAGACTTGAACTTTCGCAATGACAGCCTGTTTCGGCTCAATTGTAATTCGGTTTACTATACGTGCGAGTCCAGTTCGTGGTATTGACGATACATAGGAGCAGTTCCCATACCATGCTGGATTTCTAGTTTCAATTTACCACATTCTATTCTATTTTTGCAGTGTGGGATGAAAGAAAATCAAAGCCTTTAATTACTGCACAACTCCCAACTTTCAGAGGATTGCCCCCCCCCCTCCCAACACCTCGTGTACATTCAATATCAGCTGGTTGTAATTAATGCTCATCAAGCAAACCCGATCCCGTGAGAGCCATTAAAGTGATACATGATACCGGAGCCACTAAACTTGACCTAGTGATTTTACCCAACCTAACTTCAATTAGATTTTTCTCAGAACCTGTTCGGTTGGTTTTACCTACTAATGGTTCATCTGTACCCACACTATTATCTCCATTGTTCCTACTTTTAACCAGTTTGGATTTGTTTCCCTTGTGCCTATCACGCAAAACCTGTGGGACAGGCGGGCACCCCTATCTGGAGCCATTTGACTGGCCCAGCTGTCTCCGACATGCTCGTGCAGTGTGATCTTTCCTACTAAATTTATAGCAGATAGCAAACCGATGTCTACATCTGTACTGTAGCCTATTTCACCAACATTGCAAAGTATACATTTCTAGCAAAGTATACTTTGAGGGAGTAATCATTTGTTTTCCCCAAAATGCATTATTTCAAGTATGTCTGCTGTACAATGAAATAAATAACACCAAAATCACTGTACTAACTAATATGCAGTGAAATATTAGTAATTAAAGTGTGTGCAATTGCCACATGAGGTCACGTGATGTCGTGACGTCAGCATATCAACACTACGATACCATATTATATACTCGGTGTTCTAATTTAATTCAAGTTTTCATCTTCCCTTATACAATACTACTGTCTGTTCCACGTTTTGCCGCCGAAGAACATTTGGCCATTAAACACATTAAATCTAAAAAATATTTAAAAGTAAGTACTTTTTCATCAATAACAAAAAAGTCACCCTTCCCAAACAAAATTATTTGATGAAATTCCATCAAATATTGATTTTATTGCGAAAAAACGATTTTCCTATGGGAACTGTTCACCTGGCATTTTATTGACACAAATACCGCCGTTTCACAACATAGCCATTTTTCAACACGTTTTGCATAGACATTCTGTACAGGGTATAGAGCTTGTGTAATCAACTCATTTGACAGCTTTGTGATTGTGCCAACACTGCCGTTCAGGAACACCAATGGTGATGGAATTGATTACAAGCGATGATAATTTAGTATCCGTAATTAAGACAATTCCTGCATACACACAGCGGCCATATTGATATCCACCATGTCGGACATAAAACAGTGCTTAGACATTGACATACTCCTATAAATTCCCTTTCATATACAGTAGAAAAACAGCAGTATAAATGATTTATACATGATTATATAATAATTGTATGGTTCTCCCGGCAGCCATTTTGAAATTCAGAAAAATATGGAACCAATCCATGCTTTATTTACTCGACTTCTGTAGATGATACAAATAACAATGGTTCCAAAATGTAGCCAGAAAATCAACACAACCTAACGTGTTCAAAGACAATTAGTAGTGAACACACAATAAATAATATTGACATAGTGGCCATTTTGAAAACCAAATGTCCGTCATACCAGTTATCGGAAAAATTGGAACCAACCAATATGACCTGTTATTTCTTTGAAGCACGCAGGTGGCATGGCCGCAAAAACCTCATTCTAACTGCATTAGAAATGTGGATATGATTAATACAATATTGTGTATAGGATTTCTGAGCGGCCATTTTTAAATCAAAGATGGCCGCCATGGGGGTTGTTAACAGTTAAAATGACACCGTTTGTGTTGTGTATGTTCAAAATAATACTATAGACACACAACAAAATCAACATTTTACCTATATTACAAGTGTATATAGAATGAATATAGCATTCCAGTGCAGCCATTTTGAAATTAAAGATGGCGGCCATAGAAAGTATCGAACCAACCCCAGTTTTGTTCAATGTGGTCTAAAGATGATAAAAAACATTGGTTACAAGAATGTAGCAAAAAAAAGGCATAACTACACAGGCCCGTACGCAGGATTTTCTATTGGGGGGTGCGTCAGGGGGTGCGTCAGGGGCGGTGACAACACAAATGTATATTATGCCACAGGTTGAAATAACGGACCAATGTCTATAAATACATTAAATATTTCTAAAAGTATCAATAAGTGGGAAAAAATCAGTTGAACAAAAAGTTGACTCCCTGTTAGAACACGATGTGTTATAACGGGGAGTAAAACAAAGTTTAACTGACTTCTTTTCACTTATTGATACTGTTAGAACACGATGTGTTATAACGGGGAGTAAAACAAAGTTTAACTGACTTCTTTTCACTTATTGATACTGTTAGGTATATTTAATGTATTTATAGGCCTTGGTATGTTACTGCAACCTGTGTATTATGCAGGGACATTCTGGATGTCGTAACAATTTTAGATTCACAGCAGGCGGCATGCTACTATTATGCATTTTAACCCTTTCAACCCTGGATTTCCTACATCTGCCTTTTCATGCTAATGTTTGGACTATTCCATAAATGACAAAATGTGGATTTTTTTAGAGGTGAAAAATGATGCAGATCCTGATGAGACGGCTCGTTACGAGCCGGCTCATCTGGATCTACAGTGTTTGTAAATGTTGGCTGTATGGTCTGCAGGTTGAATGGGCTGTACAAGTTACGAGCCGGCTCATCCGGATCTACAGTGTTTGTAAATGTTGGCTGTATGGTCTGCAGGTTGATGGGCTGTACAAAGTTACGAGCGGCTCATCCGGATCTACAGTGTTTGTAAAATGAAATTGGCTGTATGGTCGCAGGTTGAATGGGTGTCAAGTACGAGCCGGTCCGGATCTACAGTGTTTGTAATTGTTGGTGTGGTTGCAGGTGAAGGGTGTACAAGTTACGAGCCGGCTCATCCGGATCTACAGTGTTTGTAAATGTTGGCTGTATGGTCTGCAGGTGATGGGGCTGTACAAGTTACGAGCAGGATCGACTACAGTGTTTAAGTAAAATGTTGGCTCGTGATGGTTATATACTGTCAAGTTACGAGTTCCGGCTCATCCGGATCTACAGTGTTTGTAAATGTTGGCTGTATGGTCTGCAGGTTGAATGGGCTGTACAAGTTACGAGCCGGCTCATCTGGATCTACAGTGTTTTGTAAATGTTGGCTGTATGGTCTGCAGTTGAATGGGCTGTACAAGTTACGAGCCGGCTCATCCGATCTACAGTGTTTGTAAATGTTGGCTGTATGGTCTGAGGTTGCTGTAGTTACGAGCCGGTATGGATTACAGTGTTTGTAAATGTTGGTGTAGGTCTGCAGGTTGCCAATGGGCTGTACAAGTTACGTAGCCGGCTCATCTGGATCTACAGTGTTTGTAAATGTTGGCTGTATGGTCTGCGGTTGAATGGGCTGTACAAGTTACGAGCGGCTCATCCGGATCTACAGTGTTTGTAAATTGGTGTATGGTCTGCAGGTTGAATGGGCTGTACAAGTTACGCCGGCTCACTGGATCTACAGTGTTTGGGCATTGGCTGTATGGTCTGCAGGTTGAATGGGCTGTACAAGTTACGAGCCGGCTCATCCGGATCTACAGTGTTTGTAAATGTTGGCTGTATGGTCTGCAGGTTGAATGGGCTGTACAAGTTACGAGCCGGCTCATCCGGATCTACAGTGTTTGTAAAGTTGGACTGATGGTCCTGCAGGTTGAATGGGCTGTACAAGTTACGAGCCGGCTCATCCGGATCTACAGTGTTTGTAAATGTGCATGCTTGGATTTAACGACGGCACTGGCTCGATGCCCTTGTATGTATTCCGTCTCCCAATTAGGTGAGAAAGGAAGGAAGTGGATACAGAGGAAACCGGCCCCAGGGGGCCTAGCCCTTATTAGAATAGTTCCATTTTAACGTGCCCAGACTCTCCTTCAAATCTGCCTTTCAAAGTCCCCATCCGAAAGTGTTTGCACATGTTGATTTTATGGGTGAGACAGGGGTGTTTTTTTCTAACTATGTTGAAAACCCAATTTCGCATTTTGCGCCCATAAAGAAGGTTTTTGCTTGGCACGTCACATATACGGAAACAAGAACATATATCACAGAACCACATAAACTTCAAATTGTCAGAGCATTAAGCACATGTGACAGTTCCCACAGGGACCCTCCCCCCGTCCCCACACACACCCATTGAGAAATGGGGCTTATGTATGTTACGACCAGGGTAGATCCAGATGCGCATGCTTGTAACAAGCAATATATAAGTCGTTGTCAGGCTACACGTATATGCTATTTGATCAGGGGTTACACTGGTCACAAATGCCATAAGCACCATTTCTCTAGTTTGACGTATTGTGTTAACGATCTGGGGACCGTTTCATTAAACTTCCGAGCAGGCCCGTACGCAGGATTTTCTATTGGGGGTGCATCAGGGGGGTGCGTCAGGGGCGAGCCCCATGTAGTGGCGTGGGCTCGCCCCTGACGCACCCCCCATGAAATTTGTTAAACCTAGATGGCCTGAAATGCACTCTCCTGCATTTTATGTCATTTAATTCGGATTTCAACGGTGGTAAATTGTGACATTTTCATGCAAATTACCTGTATATTAATGCATTTCAAGATTTGTTGATTTAGTTTAAACATAGTTTATTGCATATAAGTACAATGGGCTTGGGCTACAAGTTCTCACAACATTAATTACAGCCCTTACCCAAGTATTTCAACAATACATCAATTTAACAGCAATGGCGATAAGTATACAGGTATATGTACATGATGGGTACATACCAATAATCTTGCGGTATATATATATATATATATATATTTGCACAATGTACGAAAAGAAAAATCGGATAAAAAGAGAGAGTAAAGAAAGTGAGAGAGGAGATTTGGAGAAAGAGTGAAAGAGTGAAAGAGTTATGTGTCACAATGTACATATAATATATAACCTAATGCACAGATAGATGTGCACTGCAGTTGATTTCAGTGTTCGTTGTTATTAGGTGGTACTGGATGATGTTGGCAAATGGAAAGCATCCGATAGAGCTTGCGTCTCATGCATCCACCAAGTGTGTTACTCAAATCTTTTCGTAGCTTTAATATAATCTTGTACAGCTTTAAAAATAACAGTATTGCACTCATTACTTTCTTCAGGTATGCCATGCAAAAGTATATGTGCGTTTAGGGGATAAAATTGTCGCAGTGACTGGCATAAAATTAGACGTTGCGCATGATATTTAATACATTCAAAGAAGTAATGTTCAGCATCCTCTACAACTTCACTACATTCGCAGTAGGGAGTTTCTCTGATATGGTTATTGCAAAGATCACAATTAAGACTGCTACATTTATTTCGAATTCTTGCATGCATAACTGAAAACAATCGATCTCCCTCTAAATAGTATGGTGGTATATTATATTGAGTATATAGTTGTTGGGCGCATGATGTTTTGAAGTGTCTAAGACTATCTATATTTCTCAGCAACGGGTTAATTTCATTCCAGAGTTGTACCGAAGATGGTATAAACGATTGTTTCTATACTTCCAGTCGTGTAGTGGGGACATTACTCTCGTAGTCGAATTAATTATATGTTGTATGTGTGTATGCCATTTTCCGTTATTGCTCAATGTTAAACTAAGATGCTTATGATCGTCAACAAAGGTTATGGACGTGTTCTGAAATATTAAGTTTAAGGGTCGATCAAATTGTCTTAATGTTAGAAGCATCGCTTCAGTCTTGTTCGGATTGAAACTAACCAACCATTGTTTTGCCCAATCAGAAATCATTAGCAGGTCATGCTTTATTGTGCCTTCTATATCATCAACATTTGTTGAAGAAAATGACAGAGAGCTGTCGTCAGCAAATAATCGAACAATACTTTGGTCAGTTATGTCGTTGACATATATTAGAAATAGTAATGGGCCGAGTACCGAACCTTGTGGTACACCAGCAGTAACTAATTTGGTATCTGAGGTTGTGGACCGTATTGATACGGACTGTTTCCTGTTCGACAAGTAGTTTTCGATCCAGTTTAAAATACAACCATTTAATCCATTTTGCCTTAGCTTAAATATTAATCCCTTATGCCATACTCTATCAAAGGCTTTAGAAATATCACAAAACACTATACATGTAGATTGTCGTTCATCAAATGCCTGATATATTTGATGGTGAATGTCAATAAGTTGATATACCGTTGAGTGGCCTGGTAAAAAACCAGATTGCCTGTTGTAAATCAATTGTTGTGAGTGCAAGTGATTATAAATATGTTTAAACATTATTCTCTCCATTACCTTACCTAGACAGCTTAATAACGATATCGGGCGATAATTCGAAGGCATCTGTGGACACCCCTTTTTAAATAGAGGAATTACATTTGCTAATTTCCACGCCATCGGAAATTGATATTCATTAACAGATCTATTAAAGAGGATCGCCAGAGGTTTTGAGACAGATGTAATAGTTACTTTTAACATTCTATGACTAATTAGATCGTATCCACAAGCTTTATTAGTTTGCAAAATTCGTATTATGTCTCTAACCTCAGATTCATTTATATTAATCGTATCAAGAACTTGGTTAGTTTTTAATTCAAACGGTGGCAAAGTAGAGTTATTATCATCAACAGTTGATATTGAAACGAAGAAGTTGTTAAGACAGTTTGCTTTTTCGGCATCAGACAGATATACATTTTCGCTGTTGCCGTCATTTGTTTTTAATGGAGGAATAGTACCACGTGACTTGCTGTCTTTCACAAAGTGTCGGATCCAGAAATATTTTTTGTTATTCGAAAATGATTCTGTTAGGTTAAACTCTATGTCGTTATAAAATGCTTCTCTTGCATGTTTTTTCATATTATTAACTTTATTCCCAGTTGTTTTGTATCTATTCCAATCGTCCACCCGTCCAAATCGTATTGCTTTCTTTCGTAACTTGTCCCTTAGCTTGCTTGTTTGGCGAATTTCGGAATCATACCATGGTTTATCGTTATGCCGCACTGTAACTTGACTGCATGGAATGCATTGCTTAGCTAGCTCAATGAACTTAGATGTAAATATATTAGATGCATCATCTACACTACCATTATTTAAAATTGTCCAATCAATATTAAGCATCAGCTCGTTAAATTTAGCAAAGTCTGCTCTTTTATAGTGCCATACAGTTCGTTTATAAGAATTATTATATGAACTTTCAGCTGGTATGATGACACATGTAGCCTTATGATCACTTATGTTTGGCGAAACAGATAATACATCGCTTTTGAGAATGATCTGATCTTGGTTAACAATAATTGGATCCAGTAAGGTTGAAGTAGTAGCTGTTTCCCGAGTTGCGGATGTACTTATGTTTCTCAATGAATTCATAATCATTACGTCTTCTAACTTGTGGTTTTGTACATTTAATTGATCTTCATTTACATCGCCAACAATAATGATATTATTTGTTATATCTGATACCAGTTCTAGATTGCGATTAAGTAATTCCCAAAATTCGATATTTGACGACGGGGGTCGGTAAATCGTGCCAATCAAGAACGTTTTACGGTTTGTCTTAACTTGAATCCAGATGGTTTCATCCCAAAATGTTTCTAAATGTTGCATTCTTTCTGCTAATAAGTGGTCTGCGACATGTACTAATATACCCCCAGAATGTGGCGATTTGTCCTTTCGGAATGGTAAGCCATATCCATTCATTAGTAAATTGCTCGTTTCTATAGCGCATGATAAGTGCGTTTCTGTAAAACATAGAATATCGAAGTCTGTAAAAGTGTCCTCGATATAACTGACCTTATTGCGAATACTTCTAATATTTAAATGTAAAATTGAAAAAGATCCAATCTCATTTTCAGGCCCTGGATTTCTTTCAACATCACCAGCCAGCAGTAGCAAAATCAAAGATATTATTGCTAGAAAAATGTTGAGGTTAAATAGTAATTCGGATCCTCTACATTTAAATATATTGGTCAAACAATTACCTATATCCGCTAACACATTCAGTATTATATATAACATGTTAGTATATATTGTAAACGCAAGCTGTTGGGATTACTGTTTGAAAAATAGCGGACCTCGGCGAATTTAGGGGGGGTGCGTACGCACCCGTCGCACCCCTCTGCGTACGGGCCTGCAGTACATAACACGAGATATTAATTTAATAAAAGCTAAAAATTTGTTGACCCTCTGGAAACGTAAGTAATTGCGATATGCCTCAGCACATGTCGAATGAACCATCTTGGGTGTGAGCTCCCTTGCAGCAAAATCGAGATCTTTCTGTCTCAGAAACTGCACAATTTCACCCAAATGATCATAGGACATACGCTGGGCTCCTAATTTATACATACCTCTTATTAATATATGATACACTGTGTCGCCCCGTTTTGTAATCATTGTTAGATCTGCCCTTGCATTCACAAGCAATTCAACTGCCTTCAGATTCTCTCTCTCGCAGGCAACATGTAGAGGTGTTTTTCCAAATTTGTCTCTGATGTTAACATCAGCTAGGTGGCTTAATATGTTTGTTACTTCATCCATTCTTCTATAAATAGATATATGTAGTGGAGACAGTCCCTGCTTTTGTTGTTTGTTAACATCAGATACAGCGATGAGTTGCTTGACTTGCCTCACTTTGTATTTTGAAATTGCATAATAGAGAGGGGTCTCTCCAAACCAATTTTCAACATTGGGATCCACACCAAGTTTAATAAGATTGTGTAGAAGGACGTCGTTGTCTTTCCAAATTGCTATGTGGTAGGGTGTTAGACCTCTCATGCATGACTTGGTACCGTATGACGTTGCCTTCAGATTAGCCTTCGTTTTGTCATGGCTTAGTATTGCAAGTGCAATGTCATTATGTCCTCGAATTGCTGCACAATGAATTGGACAGTGACCCTTGTGATCTTTGATATCGAGATTGGCGCCATTTGCCAAGAGTATTTCCGCAATCTTGGCAAATCCCTGATCGGCTGCAACATGAAGTGGCGTCCTTTTGAATTTCCCAGCTTTCATATTTAAATTCGCTCCGTATTTAATGAGGATTTTGCAAATTTCTTCATGGTCGTGCAGAACTGCTTTATCTAGAGCGGACATGTTGTTCACGTTTCTGACCCCAACGTCTGCACCCTTTTCAACCAAATACCTGGCCACATTAACCCTGCCTCCCTTGGCCGCCATTATTAATACAGTATTCCCACCGATTATATGTCCTTTGTCATTAATGTCAGTTCCTGGGTTAGTAACCAGAATATCAAGAAGTGTTATGTTGGATTTATGTGCTGCCACGTACAGGGCATTGCCTGAAACGGTAGCTCCGTATTTTAGTAGAAACTTTACCATTTCATAATCTTCTTTGTCCACAGCCAGTAGCAGTGAAATTTCCATTTCAGACTTCTCCAATTCGCTAGTGTCGTCGTTTACAAGGATCTTTCGTTGGATAATTTCTTTGGCAATTGTGTACTTGTTGATTAACACCAGATACGAGAGAAGATGGAATGGTAGCTGTTCAAACTTTACTCCATATCCCTTAAACACACCGTCAAATTGCAAAACGTGTCCACTGAATAATTCACGAACTTTTCCTTCCCTTCGAATGTGTGTAAGGAACCTGTCTACGAATTCAGAGTCATTAAATGCTTCGTGAAAAATGATACTGAAATCGCACCCCATGTTTGGCTTGTACTCCGACTCCTGTTGAAACCAGCGCTGCGATTCTCCAAGATGGACTCCGAGACGGGAAGTAAACCCTTTTTGCGCCGGATTCCCGCCTATCACACGAACCATCGCGTCAGATAGGTTTGTATATTGCCCTGGCTCGACACGGAATTGGTAATTGTTGGGTACTGCATCTCCAATAGTAACATATTTCATTAGAAAATCTCTCGGGGCATACCTTAATGCAGCTTCTGGGTAGTTTATGCTTATGACAATACCTATCATGTCACTGATGACTCTATGTCTAAATTCGTATGACCCATCATATCGTGTGTGTGTAAGGAAACTACCTGCATGGCATTTAAAAGATTCTCTTGCGTTCTCAACTGCTTGCACTTCATACCCACTGAAACCAAATGAACCTGCCACATCTTTCACCTGTTCAGAAATGGACGATAACTCCAACTCAGCAAATGTCACCTTTTGATTACGATTTGCCCAAATAATAAGCAATCCGAAAAATCTTTTTTTATCCTGAGCTAATTCTTTTACACATGTTTTGAAAAAATCGTTTGGGTTTGCGAAAAACTCGGGACCTTTATCAAAGATATCGTCATTGTTTGAATACAAACTGACACATTGTGGAAATCCGAATGTTATTGGCAAATCAGTCGGTGAGTCCATGTTTGGACCACGTAAACATTTTTGTATATCGAGCTCCGAATATGACCTGTTATTTTCTTTTAGGTGGACGCCCAACATAAGGGTCATTTCTATTTCCGTTAGCTTTGAACTTAACAGCATTTGAATATTTTCTTCTCGAAACAGTTTTAGTTTTACTAGTCTTTGCTTCGACTCTTCCAGAATATAGTGTCTGGTAGTAATGATGACCTTTATGGGCTTTATATCGCCACCGTCACTGGTAGATTTGCTGAGAATTGCTTCAGCAGTTTTCTTCTTTGTTTGTACAGCCTCTGCACTTTTTCGCGCGTCTTGACGTTTTTCGGAGCGATATCTAGCGTTTTCCTTGTTTTTTTTCTGTGTTTGTGTTATCCTACCAATGTCCCGTAGCTCATATCCCCATTCTCGAAGCAAAGTCTCGTCAAGAACGCCAGCTCCAAATATATCGTCTATCATTATGGCATCAAACAGGTTCAAAGACAGGTCAACATGCCTCCAATCAGATGGACTGTTGAGTTTTAATATTCTGTCTGCTGGTGTAGTGTCCAACAGAAGTTTGGTAGCTAGTGTCGTTTTTCCTGCAAACAAAAACAATATGCATATTATTATTTATTATTAGTCATGTACTAATGATGGACTATCCATATGTTCTACCCAAGTTGAATTTGAATGCTCATGTGTATACAGTTAGCATAACTGCCCAGTTCAAGAAGAATATCATGACTATTACTTGACAGCGTTGTTTTACAGTGCAGCACTGAATTGGTAGCATCTTTTTGGTATTGGGTTATTTATATATTATAATCCGTACCCAATGCTTCGCATAGCCCATCCACACACCCGAGACACATATTTTAGAATATACTTAAATTCTTAAATATATCAACAAATGGTTTGTAGAAATTTGTATAGTTTATATAGAAAATTACGAAATAAGCAGAATTACTTCCCTTGATGAAAGGTTACTCTTCACAATACCAAAAAAAGACGCTACCAACTGAATTTGTCGTTTGATACAAGACATGTGATTTTGTACCTAATGGTGTGAGCGATTGTTCACGACAAAAACAATACTATTTGCCGTAAATGACGCCAAAAGTTGATGAAATGTGTCTCCTAGTAGGTGGAATAGAATTCGTCAAGTTTACATTATTTACAGGAAAAATCACAGTGTCTGAAAAATCGCACATCGTCATAAAGTACAAATTCACATGGCTTGTCTCCATTATTGTCAGTGTTGATAATTGCTGGTACATTTTGTTTGTTAAACAGTTAAGTAAACGTTGGCACTCGGTGGAGTGTTTCATAAACACCACGGCACCAGCATATGTAATCGGTTCTTCCTCCTGCAATTGATTACCAGCTGTTTACTAACGAGACAGTTACTTCCTTTGGCTTTACTTTAAACTAGTTTTGTACATATTGTGGATTAGGAGTAGTGTTGCCATGTAATCTTTTTGTATTACTTCGTGTATTACTTGCGGTGCATATTTTCTTTTTCTGATAATCGTGTTTGTCTGGTAATTGCTAAGAAAAATATGAGACAAGCCATGCGATTTTGTACCCAAGAAGATTTTTCCTAAAAAAAATATAAATAAATTGTATTTTCCGCAAAGTTGGCGAAATTTTCACACTAAATGCATAATTGCTATGAAAATGTTGTCAACATCCGTCACAGTTGGATGTCATACAAAATATCAAAGTTTTTTTTAAAATATTTTCCATGAAAAATCGCACATCTTCTTAGGTGAACAATCATGTCCTTCGTCTATTATATATTTGAACGAATGAAACAACATTAGCACGACTGTGTCTTTAGTAATAATGACTTTCGTACCTTCCCCGGGGTGACCAGTCAGGATGAGCACATTGTTGTTGTTCAGAATATCCATGGACGTGGCATATGCTGCCGTCTGTATGAATGTGGAACTGTCGAGCTTATCCTTAAAGTATCGCTGCGACTTGGCTGAAAGAAATAACGCAAGTCGCAATATCACGACGTAATATCACGACGTAATATTTATGGCATACTGTAGCAAATGATTATTTAACTGCAATAATGATGAACATGCGAGATATATTTACATTTACGATCAAATAATGTGTTCTGCTAGATGCGAGTATCACGTTGAAATGCGATAATTGTATATGAAAAGTAAACTTTCATTATTTTACATAGTACCCAATTATAAACAATGTTGCCAGCATTTATTTAAAAGCGTCAGGATCTGCAGGTGTAAGGGTGTCACTGGCTAAAAATGATATTCGGCCTGGCATGTCATAATTTCTGCTGACGTCATATATTTCAGCAGGGCATTGAACACATATATATGCTGAGTGAATTTCTTCTCATGGAAAAGTGAATATATCTATGATACAGGCTATCACAATACAGACCCATTGAGAGAGTGGATTTATTGATCTATGTCACACTTTACTGCTTTGTATGCTTTACACTCCCAAAGGCGACAAACAGCCACTGACAACGATAAAAAATAATTCACCATAGCGACTATGATGAAGCAGGGTGGCCACAGAATTTGTGAAAAACAAATTCCCTGATATTTCCATGATTTTGCCTGATACTCCAAAAAGGTTCCCTATTTATATGTTTGTGACTGGCAAATGTATGTGTCATATATGCATTTTATTGTGCATATATTGTTATATAAATACCATACAGTTTCGTAAGCCATTTTATTTTTATTAACCATTACAATGCTTTTTTATTTTCCATTGTTCTCATCAAAAACATGGTTTAACTACTGTAACACTTCAGAATCATTTTCAATGGAAATGATTCTCAAATTTTGTACAATCACCTTATTCATTGAGAAAGAAAAGACAAATATACAACAACAGTAGATAACCGTTTACGCATTTTAAGGGTTGAACCGTTGATTGCTAGCCAAAGAAAAGTAAAATGCTATGAAATACGATGAAGTTTGGTTATTTTAGTAAATCCACTGATTCTGTTCATGTTTCCCAGTTTTTCCTGTTTTCCAGAGCCCGTTGCCACCTTGTGAAAACTTACACAAAACGCTTCTGAATTGTAAAGGAATAGGTGGATCTCCTCTTTGATCTCGTAACTGTTCCACTGAAATGTAATTTAATAAATCCTGAATGTGAACAATATCGACTTCGCAATTGGAAAATAGCAACATATATGAAGTATTACATTGTAGTTGAGGACTGACGTTATATATAGCGAATACCGGGCTAGTGTCTGTTGATATTAAGTTTATCAGGCAAGGCTAGGAAACGCGTAGGAATTCCGAGGCATGCCGAGGAATTCCTACAGTTTCCGAGCCGAGCCTGATAAACTTGATATCAAAATACACTAGCCTGGTATTCTATTCATCAGATAACCTTTTATGCTCGAAAATGACATTAGATGACGTCGTATTCTATAGACAGAACGCGGACTTGTTTACGTTGCGTCATTACACTGACGTCATTCGGTAACGTCACGTGACGTCATCCGACCAATGGAACGTCAGTTTTCACTTCGTTGTAACCCGGATGTTTATATCAGGGCAATGCCTGATACAACAATATGTTATCAGTCAGTACGTATTCGGCCAATGCAGGGCAGGTTACCTGATAAAACATCATTTCTTTCAAACACAATAGCTTCGCAAATGTGATTGAATATTTATAAAGTGTATATGACACTAATCGTCTTAGAGTATACTATAATGCGCAATGAGTTGCCATCTGAGCCATCTTAGCATGGACAAACTATCGACCAGTTTCACCTCTTGTAGCGTGTGTCACAGACATCTCAGAATTTGATAGATAAACTAATACACTTTAGTGCAATATGTTCCAAAAATAATTCTTTACAACGTCGTATTCGTTATATTTGGCACAAGTCAATAACGAGTCTGATTTCGGACGATAAATTTGCCCATTTTTCACAACACAGAAATCTTTAACACATGCTATCTTGAGTGAACAGCCATATATTCTATTTTACCTGTACACAGTGGATTTACCATGTATAGTGTATCGAGTGCAATAAGGAATATTGATTTGTTTATAAACTTGTGTTACTATCACAACGGCGTTGCTCGCAGAATATATTCGATACACCTGTCATACATGTAGTTCTACAATCAGGTGAGTACAGTGTACCATGACCATTACAGATTTTTAAAATGACCAAACAAATAAGGTATGTATCACACATGGTGCAAACTTTGGCATGATATAATTGATGATACGGTGCAAATAATTATCTATGGAAGATGTTATACAACATTGTATTAGTTTATCTGCAATATTATTTTTCTGTCTGTGCCAAACGCTGTAAGAGGTGAAACTGGCCATGGCTTGTGCATACTAAGATGACCGTGATGGCAACTCCATGTACCGTATATGATACAGTAACAAGATGATGTTCAATTATATATTATCTTATGACATAAGAGTATGTGTGTGTTTGCATCCATACTAAGTTTTGGTTAGGCTGATGCTAGGATGAGTTTATGTCATCGAAACGTTTTACCTTTTCATCATTTATATTTCATTCAGTTCCTTCCACACTTCTTGACAAATGAATTATTAATAAAGTGGCAAACAGTCGAGAAAATAGTTGTGTCGGAAGGTGTGCTCACGATCTGAAAATGAGCAACAGTGGATAATACTACACAAGTTGCTGCATTCCGTACTATATATTACATACGAATGGGTGAAAGAATAGCTTACATAAACACCTCCTCGCACCAGCTTCAGCGAAACTTTTTCAACAAAAGGTGTGTCCTATGTTACACCGAGTTTAACTTAAATGCACGTGGTCTCAGATATGCGCAGCTAGTGATGAAATACATAAATAAAACATAATAGTACATTTATATCATATTTCTGAACCCAATTACACCTGTCGGCTGAAAGAAATTATAATACTGAAATAGTGTTGCCTGTTCTAGTATGTGTATAATCGAAGGGTACTCATTTTATTGTATTTAAATTAATTCAGCTGGTGTCTAGGATGGAACTGTACTTGTATATTGACAGTAACTCCCTGAAATTTGATAAACTGAAGTGGTGCGTTTCCTTCATATATGTCGTTTGCACTTCTTACTTGAAAAACGATATATTGAATATTTGAGACATAACCTGATACACAGTCAAGGTGTATGGTCACGTGATACTAACAACAACGACAAGTACCGATTCAAAGTACGTATTCTTTTATAGTATCCTTATGAAATATGGCGCATCAAACGCGTCTTGTTAAGCTGCATTTGGTGGTCTCTGTATTTTCGCCAAAAACTTCTGTCATTTTTGCGAAGAATTTATTTCCGTGTCTCGGAAATCGATTCTTCGCAAAAACGACATAAGTCTGTGCCAAACTCCCTAGACAACCAAATGCAGCTCATGAAGACGCGTTTGCTGCGCCATATTTCATCAAAATCATTTTAAGGAAAATATCAAATAATACTTACTTTGGAGTGGGCGACGTTGTTGTTGTTGTAACCACGTGATCATGCACATTGACAGTGCCTTTAACGCGCTGCACGTCTAAGACACAAACCAAGAAGTTCAATAAAGCCCCACTTGCAATGTATATCTATTCGGTGTGTAGTTGTGTTCAACGATTAGCATGCATCGCTTGACTGTCATTTTTTAAAAGGGCGACTCATGCGAGCAGGCCCACACTGGCAAAGCTCACCAATGAACATTTGCATTCACGACCCGTTTCAAGTAAGTAAGCTCGACCACGAACAAAGAAACATGATGCAGTTACCAATGTATACTAGTGAGCCTAGATGTGTACAACAACACAGAGCAGGAACAGTCAGAGCGTATGCCTGGTTAGTGTGAATTCCGTATTTATTTCAAGGCTCCATATATGTGTTCGATTTCATCAATCACCACAGGTTGAAGTAACGGACTGACGTCTATAAATACATTTAATATAAATATAAAAGCAACATTATATGGAGTATATGAAGGGTGTAAATAAAAAAAAAAAATTTCTTCATTCATTGATGCTTTTAAGGAAAAGAAATATACATTTAATATGCCTAAAAGCATCAATGAATGAAGAAAAAAAAAGATTTTTTGTTTACACCCTCCATATACTCCATTATAAGGAGTATATGGAGGGTGTAAAAGAAATAATCTTTTTCTTCTTCATTCACTGATGCTTTTAAGGAAACAAAATATTTTTTTTTACACCCTCCATATACTCCATATAATGGAGTATATGGAGAGTGTAAACAAAAAAATATTTTAGGCATATTTAATGTATTTATAGACCTCGGTCCGTTACTTCAACCTGTGTCACCAGATGGTGTTCCATACAACGCCAGTAAAATAAGATGATGAGGAGTTTTCATATTAAATATTGTAATCATCGTGAAGCAGGTATCAAACAAAATATATGACTTATTCTCTAGAAATCCGTTGTTCATTGCAATAAAAACAAGAATTCCGCCACAGAGGCGATGTCGCGCCTGCCGAGGCATTTTGCTGTAACATGATAATGGGCATGTGCTAAAGTAAGCATCATAAAAACCGTCAGAGAAGTGCATGTTTAAAATACAAAAAAGGTCAAGGTTGAAGAAACTTGTTGACATACAAAAATAGCGAAGTGTTTCCACAACCATGTGAAGGTCAAAATGGTCAAGGTCATGTTAATGGCGGCATGAGTGTGTTCCAAATGCTTATATGTATTAAGTGTCCATATATTGAAGAAATCCAGCCAACAATATTAATGTTATACGATGATGAAGAAACTTGTACAAACTTTTTCACACAAACAATGGCTAAGTGTTTCCGCAAAAATGTGAAGGTACAAGAGGTCAAGGTCATGTTAATGGGGACATGAGCGTGTTCAACATGCTTACAAGTATCAAGTGTCCAAATATTAAAGCAATCTGTCAAGTAATATTAAAGTTATACCATGATAACGAAGTTTGTACAAACTTTTTGACGAAAAAATATGAAGGTGAAAAAGGTCAAAGTCGATCATGTTAATGGCGGCATGAGTGTGTTCCAAATGCTGATATGTATCAAGTATCCAACTATTGTAGCAATCCATCATGTAATATGAAATTTATAGCAGAATGAGGAAGCTTGTACAATTGTCATGTTAATTGGCGTGAGTGTGTTCCTAATGCTTACATGTATCCAGTATCCAAATATTGAAGCAATCTGTAAAGCAATCTGTAAAGCAATATTAAAGTTATAGCATGTTGACGAAGCTTGTACACAGTTTTTGAAGCAAATAAATGGCTAAGTGTTTCAGCAAACATTTTAAGGTAAGAAAGGTCAAGGTTTTGTGAATGGGCGGCATGATCGAGTGTGTTCCTAATGCTTATATGTATCAAGAGTCCAAATACTGGAGCAATCCGTAAAGTAATGTTAAAGAGTAACATGATGACGAAGCTTGTACACAATTTTTGATATTTCGGACGACGAGGACGACGACGCGGACGACGCGGACGACGACGGAAAAGTGGCGACTATAGTCGCGCCTTCTGCTAAAGCGGGTGCGACAAAAATGGGAGTCGTCTCTCTTTCCACTTTATTCACAGCGTTTCCCTGATGCCCATATGATAATTTTACATGCCTCGCTATTATACATTATATTTCCAGCAAATTATTTCTGTGAGTATACATGTTTATTATATACACATCTATTCCGCTAAAACATATGCCTCTACAACTAAGTAGCACGCCAAAATCAGTTGAAATAGTAATCATGAATGCTGTCCATTTTACCACTTAAACTTTTGAGTTGCTTTGTCGAAGTGTTTGGGAAAATGGCCGGAAAGACCAACAGTCTAGGATACTATACACTTTTGCGCGTTCAGTTTATTTCATCACAATCGATGAAATAATTAATATGAACATTTTGATAAATATAATACCCGAATCGAGACCAAAACACACGATTTCGTCGTCCACATACCCAAAACGCGCACCTACACACATATTGATTCCCTACATGAGTTTGGAAAGATGAAACTAAGAAAACGAGTTATATTTTTAAAATCGATCCACAAATTCCAAAATTATTTAAACTAAAATGTTTAGAACCCATGTTAAATTCCCATAGGAAAATTGTTATATTTTTCGCAATAAAATAAATATTTGATGGGAATAAAATAAAATAAAAAAAATGGGGAGGGTGACGTTTTGTTTTTTATGAAAAGGTACATATTTTCAAATATGTTTTCAAAGCTTTTAATTGTCTAAACTTTGTAGGCAGCAAAACGTGGAACAGACACTAGGTGTGAAAATAGTCAATGGCGTCGTCTCACTGAAGCATGTCAGACTTCTGCAAGTTTTCTGCTATTTGGTGTGTGAAGTCATGTGATAAACAAAAGCTCAAACTCGTTAGTAATTGAATGCAACTCACCAGAGGCTCGGTGCATAAACTGTTCATCAATCTCACATCAAATGTAAACTCGTTTGAGATCCTCTGTTTATTTGCTTAAGCTACTACGGTTTTCTATGAATTAAGTATCCTGACCTTCTGACATAGTGTAGAATTGTAAATTTGTGAACATGTGTTAAAAATGAGCGAACACGATGCTAACAACTCATATGCATCAAACCAGATGCACGGACGATACTTACATTTTCGAGTTAATCGTTCTACAAGGTTAGGCACAACCTCCCCGGCGAATTCTGAAATTACAAGACTGCATACACTGTAAGTCACATATGGACAGAAGAACGGAGGAACAAAACAATATTAATTAGCTATGATCTGCTTAAATGTTTGGTGTTTTTCTATTTAAGGACACTGTGTCTCGTGATATGCACGAATGTAATAAAACACATATTAGTAAAACAATAATTTAATTTGTTTTTTCTTCATGCTTAAACATTTATACAAACACATGATCTACATATTATTCACAAGCATACAATTTGCTGCAATAGTACATCAGTTAACACTACATTTACATGTAACTACCAACATTATATACGTATTTAAGTATGTTTGAATATTTACAAAAAAAAAATGCTTGGATATAATAATGGCAAGGGTAAAGACATAGAAAAGTTCGAACAGCATTGCATTCACTGTGTAATTCTTATTGTGTAAATGTCGATAGTATACAGTTGTATTACAAAGACATGGTTAGGTTAACTGGATGAAATTCCACTTGCGTTCGTGTATTTCACTTTTATTTTTCTTTAAAGGTACATGCCCATTAAGTAGGCGCAAAGTGTTCTTTACATGAATTAACTAAGGGTATAATTGTGTCACTATTCCACCAGTGATATTTTTTTTACTGATAGTGACTCGCGGTGGTATCAGGCTATTTCATATGCAAATGAGGCATGCTATATTTTAATTATTTAAATACAATTAATTGATGTTGAACAAGAGTGCCGCAAGTCACAAAATACGCCCGTCGAATATGGGCCAGACAGCGAAGATGCAGAAATGTGAAGCTGTCACCAAGGCAAGAAACATTAATGAGAATTTGAAGGTCTATAGCATTATTTCTTCATCTCGTTGTGCTAAACATGTATGATAATTTAGGCAGAGATAGGAAAGTAGAGTGTAAAGTAGAAATGATAGGGAATTGGATACAATAATGTAGAAAAAATGGCTAAGTTAAAAAGGTGATATTTTTGTTAAAAATATTTTTTCGGCATAAAAACATCAAGGTGCACATCTTCAATATGTGTAGAAGACGTGTGTATAGTTTCAGAACGATCGACTTAACGGTTTCGGAGGAGTTGTGTACACAATCTCTGTACCGTATATAGAATTGTATAACAAAATGTAGAAAAGATGGCTAAGTTAAAAAGGCCATATTTTTGTTAAAATATATGTTTTCGGCATAAAAACACCAAGGTGCATATCTTCAATATGTGTAGAAGAAGTGTGTATAGTTTCAAATAGATCGACTGAAAGTTTTCGGAGGAGCTGTGTACACAAACTATGTACCGTATATAGAATTGTATAGACAAATATAGAAAAAATGGCTAAGTTAAAAAGGTGATATTTTTGTTAAAACAAATATTTCCGGCATAAAAACACCAAGGTGCACATCTTCAATATGTGTAGAAGACGTGTGTATAGTTTCAGATCGATCGACACGTACCGTTTTTTAAAAACGGTCGTATAAAAAATAATGTTTTCGACAGATATAAAGTATGATCATGGCACATCCAAAAATAAATCCAGAGAATAAATAGTACTTAATGTCCGTTAACATTTTAAGGAAACACGGTTATATATCGCCCCTGATATCAGTGTGGAAATTTACGTCTGATATAAAATGTATAATAATGCCAATCAATACGTGGGGTAATGGTGAATGAATGTATATTTTGCCAGAAAATGTCTCGGATGATGTCTCTGATATAAAGAACATTGTGTGCCTACTGAGTGGGCATATACCTTCAACGCTATTATTATTTCTTTTTCTTTTATTCGTTTTAAATAATCAATCAAATTTTCATATCTAATTGGCTCTATATTCGAGATTTTGCATTTATAAATGTATTATTTTCCCGAAATAATGCATAAATTAAAATAAAAAAGTACTATACTTATCATATTTTCCAAAACTAAAAGTGTACAAGTCCAATTTCTGTATAATGCTATTTCCCTTTAATAAATTAATTAACTGAGACCAAAAGTCTGTACTTTGTAACATTCCCAAACAATATGTTTATTAGATTCTGTCGACATGGCACAGTAATCACACACATTTATATCCATAATTTTACATGTATATACATAATCGTTTATGCCCCAATTTTCCTAAAACATTTATATTGAACATTTCCAAGTTTAGAGACTGATTTTAATCTTTACTAATTTCTGAATTTTTTTTGCGAGTCTTTTGAAAAAATCTGGGTTTGTTTTAAAAAGAAAATGTTTATAATACTTAAGAAAAACTGGCATTGTGAATGCATCAATCATTGGGTTTTGCTGAGAAACAAGAGATGCACAATCTGCATGGAACTAATGGCGTTGGTTAGGTGGAATATTCCATTTTATCATTGTAGATTGGTATATATGTGTTTTTCTTGGTTCTCACCAAAAACATAGACCCGATCTTATCCACACTGGACGTAATAATGTGATACTTTTAAGTGTTGTACCACATTAAATACTGCGATACTATTATCATACAACAACAGATACAGTAGCTGAATTGGGCTGGATGCCTTATAGTGAATAGTACGTTAGTGCCATGAATGGGAAAACATATCTGGCAAGGCTTAGGAAACGGGATAGGCGAGGCTCTGCCGAGCACATTCCGTTTCCGTGCCGCTCCAGATATTTTTCCTATTCACGACACTAACCTACTATTCTAGTTATCCCGTCAATACCTACAAATAGCTTTAAAATGCAATAACAATAACCCCAGCCACCGCACATATTCATACGCAGTGATTAGGTCGTATTGATAGGATATCAAACATGTTTCACGGCACATACGCACTGTGTTGACGGGATAAAATGGATTAATGGTAGCTGAATTGGGCTGGAGGCCTTAATGGAGTACAGGTAATGGACATGTATGAACACAAAAATGCAACTTGATGTAAATTATTGCAACGGCGTAATGTCACCAACTCCATAATGTGTACATTATAGTTATTGTTGGCATGGGCCAGTGGAAAATGTACGGAATGCGCGTACATTACGAACTTACCTTAACCAAATGTGGCTGTGGCTGGAGAAACTGAGTTTATGGGATTTGTGATCAGTGTAGCTCCTGATCAAATAACGCACGTATGTAGCTTGATAACGATCTATATTGCTCGTTAGAAGCATGACTGGTGTTTCATTGATGACATGGCGAGCAGGGCAAATCCTGATCAGACTGCTGATGCACAGGCTGATCTGGATATACACTGATCGCAAAACTCATAAGCCCCATTTCTCCAGTCACAGCTACACATGAAGTTGTACGTTTGGTTGATATAGACCATTTGCAGTTCATAAAGCAAACAACCTCATATTGAACATCAGTGACGTAACCATGTTTGCGTTGACAGACAGTGTACAAAGTTCTCGCTAAACGCTATACACTCAATATGGCAGGTTGCTAGGGCAGGACTCCCGATGGGTTACCTTGTGGTGCCATCTGGTAGTCTAGTGGTGACCCGAGACTCTCAGATTAAGGCGCTAGTTTTGAACAAATCCACTATACGATCAATTGTGAATAAAATATGTATGCAGAATCGCAGTGTTCGTCTTCCAGGGATGAAGAGTGGTGATCATAACATGTCACAATGTATACCTGAACCAACAAGCGTGTCAACGATCGTTTCCTTCACTGGCTCCCCGTCGAACGCCTTGATGCATTGTATATCCTGCAATAGAGGGGGAAGCTCGATGTCTTCCTTAAGGACAGGTATGAGACAATTCGCATCACTCTGATTCGTGTAAGCTTTCGTAAAAGCCCGTTGGAATTCAAAGCTGTATCGGCAGCTGTCCAAGTAGTCACGTGATATAAGTAGTACGACCTTTAAGCATGCTTCTAACTTGTCTGACACTATGAGAGGAGCGAAATTGCCTGGTTGTATTTCCTCTGCTGGAAAGAAGATTACCACGCCGTACTCATTTCGCAGGTCGTACACCAAGTCCTGGGCGTATTGACACTCGTCTTCGTGGCAAGATACGTACAGGTGATACCCCCCTTCCGGCAACACGGGTAGTTCATTGCTGCTTCGCGTTCTGAAATAGTAACAGCATAATACTGTATTACATGAATGTGGCTGTGACTGGATAAATGGGGCTTGTCGGTTTTGCGATCAGTGTAGATCCAGATTAGCCTGGGCAGATATACTGTGTCATATACCATTAATGCTTTTAGTAAGTTCTGTGGATCGTTATCAGGCTATATGAATGTGCTATTTGGTCAGTAGCTACATTGCCCACAATGTATTCAGTCACTGCCACAAATGGTAAAGGTGGTACATAACTGGCCCACTGACCGTTCCAAGGCGGTACCCATGCTGTCACATTTGCTTGTAGAGTATTGCTTGTTTTCATCTCCTGCGACCTTTGTATGGAACTTAATTGGCGTTTGTTGTGTTTAAGGCTAGAGTCACACGTGTCAGGTTATACTATATGTAGGCATATTGTTTCGTCCATTCTTTAGATATGACATTGTTCGGGCAAAATAAACATTAATTCATCATTCCCCGACGTATTCATTGGCATTATTATACTTTTTATGCGACCATTTAAAAAAATAAAAACGTTACGAATTATGTTTTACCGCACGGCGGGCGGGCTGCGGGGACAGAACAACTGCAGAGATTGTGTACACTACTCCTTTGACACCTTTCAGCCGATCGATCTGAAACTATACACACGTCTTCTACACATATTGAACATGTGCACCCTGGTGGTTATGCTGAAATATTTTTAACAAAAAGAATGCCATTTTAACTAAGCCATTTTCTCTACATTCTTATATACAATTCTATATAAGGTACAGAGTTTGTATACACTACTATATATATACATAATGGGCGTCCCCGACTAACTCACTACGTTCGTACTTGTCGGATCCATATGTATATATATATGTCGCGTGACACGTGTATTCTTGTACATTCCGAATTTCCGTACAATTGTATATTTGTGATGTGTGGTACTGTGTTGTATTGTTGTGCGTACTATTGATTTCACATACCTGTGATTCCACATACCTGTGATTTCACACACCTGTGATTTTTACATACCTGAGATTTAGCATGTACATTTGCCATGTACAATGTGCGTGTAATAAGGGGGCTTATGTTGTATTGGTGGAAACACGTTTATGCGTGTCCTTTTTGCGGATTTAAATACACGTCCATTTTATGAGCAATGTTTTACTGATGTCACGCCATATTTGCCACAGACTATGCATGTGTGTGGTAGAGAACTCGTTGACTGCGTGTGCTGGTTTCGCTAGGGAAAAGACCCCTTTTAGTATTACGGATGTCCACTATCCGTGCCGGCCGAGTTTGTCCGCGTGTCAGTTGTTCACCAGATAAGGGACCTTCTGTAGGTGAAGCCAGTATATAGCGCAGACCATACCATGGTCTGCCCTGTTATGTATGCTACGGGTTAGTGTTTCAGCATAGCCTGGTACTGGCCAACACGGATATATCAGATCCCATACTGGTGATGCTTTGTGTCGTGATATTTCCGTAAATGACCACGATATTTGAGTTTAGTATGTGCTACACTCTCATTTGAGTGTACAGCCCGTAGTACCGATATGGACGGGTTTGGCGGGGCCAAATAGCGACACTCGTATGTCGAGACCAGTCAAGTCCATTTCGCATTATGAGATCTGGGTCTATAGTGTGCAGATTTATGGTAGTGTGGGATATACCATGTTGGATGGTATTTATTCCGCGAGGGCTGTACACTAGTTTGGTTGAATTTATGGTGTGGGAACATATATTTATGCCAAATATAACCCACGGGTGAAATGGCAAAAGCCATGTTTTTTTAATATTTATGCTGAGTGTCGAACGAGGGGTAGGCATATTCATTATTCCGTGCGTGGTTTCACTGGTGCGTATATAAGCGATGTCTCGCTATGTGTTGGTGGGACACATATTTTCTGGTAACAGAAGAATAGTACTGTATTCACCAGTGACACGGAGGATTTTGGTATGTACCTACAACATTTTATTTCAGCTGTGATTTGCCTTTGTTCGATTCCCGTTTTAGTCCGTTGTGCATCCTGTCTGTCTGTCTGTGCGTATGCGTCCAGTAATTGGAGGCTCATTTCATTTTGTAGCCTCTTGAGATCGCTCCAGCGAGCCACATTGGACGTTTTGGTCCACTCGTTGAGGGCAGACCCCAGTCAGTGCAGAGTACCAGGTCGTCCGAGTGTCCGTACGTCTGTCTGGCGCAGTGTGTGTAGCAGCTCCGGGTACAGGCCTGTATAGAGCAGTGTGTGATAGCTACATCGCGTTCAGCAGACATTCACAGCCATAGATTAGTGAAGTGAAACGCCATACACACATATCATATCATTATATTACCACCGAGTTGAATGTCACCTAAGTGAAACTTTTCCCGGCGTCTTAGCCAACGTGATAATCGCCATTTGTATTATATCGGAACTTTACATCCGGTCTACCACTTCCGGTATTACAACCCACTGATTCACCATGGATACTTTACATCCGGTCCACCACATCCGGGGTGCTACAGTCGAGTGATACCATAGGAACTTTACATCTGGTCCACCTTTGGAACTTTACTTCCGGTACCAGCTTCCGGAACATTATCGTTAGTGACTACCATGTGATGTAACCACATCCGGCTTTGACTTTGACATACATACTTTGGAAATACATTGCATAGGCAATACATATGTATACTTTGATAGCGTATGGTTATACTCCTATCATGGCATATCATGGCTAAGGGATTGTAGTAAGACTACATTTAGTGTTTATTGATTAATCCACTTGAAGTTGGATTATAGCCATAATTATTGTTGACTAGACCTCATACTGCGGGTGAGGCAGACCTTGGAACCTTGATACTCAGAGTTTACCACTATCTATTGAGATACGCCAGCACTGGGGTAGCTCAGATGATTGTCATTTGTCCTCCAATGTTCGTTCTGCCATGTTGTACTTGTATGTTATTTCACTTTGATTAGTGATCATCAAAGTACTTGTGCATTCATACTATTGTCCACTACGGGACCATTGAGATACCACATACTGAGTTTATTCGTTTATAGCTTTTAAGTTGCGTTAAAGTATAACAGTCGATTGGCTTACAACCTTGTAGTAATTGAATAATATCATGCACAGTACAGTGATGTTCGCATATCAATGTATCATGTATTCCTGTGTGTTCTCCATGTAAGATAGCGTACATTATAAGTGATAAAGTGACTACGTGTACTTATCTACTCTAGCCTATCCCTTTCACTTCAACTGCATTGTTACCACTTTTCGTTCGTCAGATCAAGCTATATTGGCCATAATGTCATAACAATTTGAAGTATACTTGGTTCTTATGATAATAGGGGAGACAATTTGTCTCGATCATTTGTTGACAATATATAAGAACTCTGATCAAACAATACACTTTAATACTATCTATACAGAGTGTATAATTAGATGCCAATCATTCTATTTTTTCTACTTTCATCTAGGTAAGGCTTAATTATTTTAATGTATTTATGTTTTAAGTTTAACAGTACATTTCAGGCCTACACCGCGATGGCATCATCGATGCTCACAAACGTGTAACTGTAAAACCTACATCCTTTGAAATTCATAAACAGAAATATGATGATGTAAACATGAACTTAAAGATAATAAGCACTAACTTCTTAGAACTCGTAGATAAACCAAAATGTGGACATTTCAAAGAATACGAAATATATGTTAAAAAATACAAAGACCCTCAAAAATTATTGTCTGATAAGAAAGATATCATACAAAAATCAACTTATAGAGGAGGTTAAAAGAGTTAAAATGATTAAAAGGATTAAAATTTCAACCTGGTCTTACTGTAGATTTATACAAAGATGATGGTGAGGGAAAAAAAAAAAACTAACAACATGAGTATTTCATAGCGAACAATATGCTATCTTAAATTAAGAAAAAAATAAGTGAATTTTACAATCACATATTCAAAAAAGTATCGAAAATTTCTCAAACTCAGCTACAGGTATGATGATTTATCATTGTAATACGTTCTCCCTTAACATTGCTAAGTACAAACCACTAAAAGGTTCTTCTTACAGTCCTCTACATAAATAAATAGCAACTAAGAAACCAATAATCAATGTAAAGAACAATAATGATACATGTGTTATACACACAATTAACTCGCTATTAATCCTGCTACCCACCACACAGATAGATTATCATCTTATCCAAGTACTGATTTTATAAATTCTACGGGAATAGATTTTCCTGTGCCGATCTCGCAGATATCTAAAGTAGAGAAACAGAATGATCTAGATACTAATGTGTATGGTTATACTATTACTGAGAAGAGGAGGAATATATACATGTTTACCTATTACATCTCTGAGCAATCCAGAGACATTGAAATAATCAACTTGCTATTGATAGGAGATGATGAAGATAATGAAGAAGCTAAGTATCACTACTGTTGGATAAAGAATTTGAACAAGCTATTATTGTATAGTCAAAATAAGCACCATGGCCAAATATATTTCTGTGATCGGTGTATATATGGATTCTCCAAAGAAGTACTACTTATAAAACATAATGAGGACAGTGATGGTATTAATATGAGTACTACAATAATAGAGATACCTACTGATAGTCGTATCAAGTTTAAGAACTACCACAACCAAATGCCTGTTCCATACGTTATATACGCTGACTTGTATCAATTAAAGCTGGTGACAAGTATGAAATTCAAAGTGAACACACAGCATGTGGTTTTGGTTATCAAGTCTTTATAAATGATGGTGTTGCAAACAATCCCGTAGTATATAGAGGAGAGGACGAAGCGAAGTAGATGAGTTCTTGAAGAGATTGAAGCGCGAGAGATATAGTATCAATATGAAGTTTAAGAATCCTATCCCATTAGTAATGACAGAAGAGAATAAAAGAGATTATACAAGAGCTACACACTGTTCAATATGTGACAAGCTAATTGTAAGATTTAATAAAGACTATAAAGACTATAAGATCACTGTCATTTCACTGGTAAATATAGAGGTGCGGCGCATAACACGTGATATCTAAAACTAAAGATAAAACCTTACATTACAAAGATACCTGTTGTGTTCCACAATGTAAAAGGATATGATAGTCATCTCATAATGCAGAAGGTCCACATTATAGATGGCTATATTACATATATTCCTACAAATGCAGAGAACTATATATCATTTGGTATAGGACATGTAGTTACAGTTCTTATATAATTTCCTCTTCATGTCCTCATCATCATCTAAGCTAGTAGAGAACAAATCTGATATTAAGATAACCAGAGAAACAATTGGTAAGACAATAGGGAACATTAGAAAAAGAGTAGATATAAAACTAGTACGAACATATGGTAATGCGAATGATAAGCTGAGAAAGATAAAAATACAAAACCAAACTTTAACGGGAGAGTGAAGTTCTCATATGAATTATCTGCAATGCATGTAAACAAAACAAAACTAACACTAAGCAAGCCAATCTATGTCGGTATATCCATCTTAGACTTATCAAAACACCTGATATATGATTGGTATTACAACACACTGAAAAGGCTTTAATTTGTTGACATTTCTCTATTTCCGCTGTTATCAATTTAAATTCAACATCAGATACTTTACCATCTTCTCCCACAGTATATACTTTATTTGAAATAGAATTAAGCTTTGATCTGTGAAAATTACCAGCCTTAATCACGTCATGAAAGCCTGAAAATGACGTCGCAAAGTTACGCTTAACCAACATCACGTCGGATTTTCACACTTGAAATCGTTGTCCTATTTATAACCGTACGCTTTACTAATTGTGGCTCACTAATACTTTAATGTTGGATACGCGTGGCAGAATTGTACAGTTCTTTTCATAGTGGTTCAGAAAGTTGTCTATTTGTCCGGGTTCCTTCAAGGAAACACGTAGTGATTTTGTCGATTATTTTTTTTAGACAAATGGGCATATTACAAATGATGTCTATAATATATATGGACGACTTGTGCTCTGACATTTATAACTAAATAACCATACGACCGGTATTTTTTAGATAACACATCACAAAATCAGAATTATGTAATCATATTGTGAATATTTCTTTTAAACTATTGTGAATATTTCTTTTAAACTTTATTTATAATTATTTATACAACAATTACAAACAAACTCGGGAACAATTGTAGTCGGCGTAGATAGAGACGTCTGTATGTTTCTATTTTGGGTTGAACCCGGAATACTCAAAGAAAACAAACTTATCCTGTCTGGCGACCAACGTCAGATATACATGTACATGTACTTACAAACTGAAGAGCGAACCCGGGGTGCATGTGTGCGCTCTTTACTAATTGTGCTAAACGGTCCTATTCAGATTACGTGGAAGTGTGCCCGCAAACGTTACTTTTATTAACGAAAACGTAAACAGTTGGCTCATTAACTGGGACACGTATTCTAGATAAAAATGGTCACGAATAGAACTGGGTACAGGGCTTAATTCGTTTAATTTACTGTTTCGCCTGTCCAATGTTTAGAAAATAAACATAATACAATTGGCAAATTTTCAGAAGAATAAGCGTATCATAGATGTAAAATTATGGTAGTGCGCTATTATACACGGCTCCTGGCATATCGAATCATGTTGACACTGGGCCAAACATGTTTTAGTATTTAGTGTGTTGGTATTGTGTCGCATGCATACTTACTGCGAACATACGTGTAGCCGCCAGGGACGTAGCCTACTGATTTGTATATGTATCTGCTACCACTTACATGTACCTTAAATACATATCACATTGAATCAGCCGAACGATTGCCGTTTGATAACAATGTAAATAAATGTATTCTTTAAAATTACCACTTGTAAATATGGTTATATGAATGTATAGCAATTTTACTAGTATATCTGCAATCATTGCAGACACTGATCAGACTGCACAGCTGCACATGTCTCCAAAATTTACACATTTCAGAAGTCCGACTTTGTCAGATCGTTGTTAATTTAGTTACTACACGTACATTGTACTAAACAATGTACGTCTGCGTGCTATGTGTTTTTTACCAAAGGGCCGTTCTAGTCGGAGACGTGTAAATAATATAAAGGAAATACACACACATTCCAGATTTGCAGATTAAACGCGTCTAAACAAATGTCGCATGGCGTGGAGTCTCATTCTAACGAAATTTATTTTGTGATCGGGTCAAATTTAGTGTATTAGGGCGGTTACATTCTTCCTCTTGGCGTGCTCGGTGTAAGTGATTGCATCACGGATTACATTCTCGAGGAAACCCTAGCTAGTTCATTCTCCTATCACACGAAGCCGGTATATAAGACCGTGAAAAATACTGAGTGTGAGTGCATGTGATATATGGAGACTCAGCCGATGAGCCGTAACAGTGTTATCCTATATGAGTCGCGTCGCGTCGATAATTTGAAATCTCGGCGGAAATTACGTCAGCTAAGTTCACGACGTCATATCCTGTGACGTCGTCAGATTCCCGATTCGTCAGATTCCCGAATTCGGGAATCTGACGACGTCACAAGATATGACGTCGTGAACTTAGCTGACGTTATTTACGCCGATCTTTCCAATTATCGACGTTTGTCAGACCGACATGTTAGGTTTGTTCCGTGGTGTTAAAAGTTATCTAACGAACAGAACAACAACGTACCTCGACTTATATTCGCAACGAGCATATCTTATATATATTTTTATTAACAATAATGGCGTAAGGATAATTTTCTTTTATTATTTTGCTATTGGTATCATATAAAAATGTTTGTCTGTTGACGTGTGTTTTTTATGTTCCTTTATTTTCACATAATATTTTCTTTGACACAGTTTACAGATAACTGTCCACGTTAACTGACATCGGCCATCATTTACAGGTGAAAACTCTGTGTAACTGTGTAAGCTGCATTTTTTTATTTACATGTACATACAAATAATCGGCATCATATTTGTAGACCTATGGAGCCTGGGCCCGGTTTCCCGCACAAATACATGTATATGTTTCAGATCTGGTCAAATCGTAACGAATTTTCAGTCTATTGCTCAATTCTTTCTTTCTAATATAAAAATTAAAAATTAGCGCAACCGTTACTGATTTTATCTCCTGCAAAAAAAACAACAAAGCCATGGATGTTACGACTAGTATAGCCACAGATCAGTCTCATATGTGCATATCCGCCGTCTGATCAGAACATACGATGTTCGCCATTCAGTTACTGGGGGATCCTTTCTCGATCACCGACAGGATATGCGTCGCCGATCGTACATTTATTGTTTTTTTCTCGGGGTTTTCAGAATGTGGTCAAAGTACAGCTGTAAGCGGGACGATGTCGTGAACATTCGACGTTTCTGTTGTCTGAATATGAAAAGCTTCAATCTGAATGCACGCTAACATGTGTGTCATGTTAATATAAGAAATACGGTGGGATGTTATTTCAACTACAACTACAATACAACGTACAACTACAATAATATTACATAATTATCTCTCTTGAAATAAATACGGTTTAAACCAACTACAATAATACAACAAGTCAATAAATAGATACAGTAACTGTGTGATGATATTTCAAGGCAACATGTTCGGGACATTAGTGCCATGGACTGTGAGTGAAACTATTGTCAAGTCGTGAAACAAATACAATAAGACTGTGCGCACTAGCAATTGATATGGTTCTTCTAGTACTGTTCGACGATTATCAAGGATCTCTTGACTTGAGGGTATTGTTATTATTGTATCTTCAAAAGACAAACTGCTACCGTAACACTCCCAAAACAATCATAAATGGGTGGTAGGACAAGCTGATCACACGCTGAGGGAACAACTGTCTCAAATATGTTACCATAGCCAGTTTGCCATGTGGCAGACTTCCACGCGCTACCCTTGAAGGTGGTCTCCTATAAGGCGAGTGAGAGACGGCAATGCAGTAGAAATAACACGTAAGCGATGCAGGCGTTTGCTCTCACGCTATTCCAGTGATTGTGATTGTGTATATAGTGATTAACACATGACAGTAAGGATGCCTGTCATCAGACATGAACTCTGCCTTTCAGAGCAAACATTTTTTTATACCCACTTTAAAAAAAAAATGGGCATATTGTTTTCGTCACGGGTGCCTGTCCGTCTGTCCGTCCGTCACGTTTCGTGTAAGAAGTAAAATGGTTTAACCGTAATATGTAGGGTCTTGAAACTTTGTGTGTGCCTTCCTTATGGTGTGGAGATGCGCAGTGAATTTTGATTTGTGATTCGACCCCCTGTCATGAATTATCTCCCCCTTTTCAACTTCGCATTTGGGAAACGTGGGTATATTGCGATGGCGCGCCATCGACTGTGCTCTAGTTGTAATGTAATTTAATGTTGAACGTATTGTTCTCCCCGTATGCGTGTGTATTTCCATTTGTATATGTTGAACTAAACGGTCTTATGGACCTAATAAAACAATTAGTTAATCAATATACTTACGTGGTATTCTACAATTATACATTGTTAAAACACTCAATAAACACGACGTCAAAAAGAAGAAATCAGCACACCGAATCAGCGGACCCGCGCACGTTCATACTTGCTGGTACATGAACTTACCGGTTTGACTTTGTCGCTTTGTGCATTCATGTGTTGCCAAAAGACTCAAGCTCATCCGTCTTTACATTCATTATTCAATGTCAAACACGCTTCTAGTTCGATTATGTCAACTTGCAAACTGTTGTAAATGTTGGCGTATACTCTATCTGTAACGGTATGTACTGTACCGTCATTTACGTCGCATGGCGTCGCTTTTACGTTACGTCTCTTTTGCTCAAACGACCTACATGTATAAACTATAATATCTTAATGAATATTGCAGATATCATGATCAACTAAAAGGCGTTAAATTCATCATACAAATACCATTGTCATAGTAACAAAATGTCATATTGACCAACAATTACCCGAAGACAGGTTTCTCGCGACGCGGCTCATATAATGATGGTATCTGACGGTTATGCAAAGTATGCTATTGTCGTTTCGCGGCTTATTGTTATATACGAGTTGCTATTATTCGTGTTCAGGTGCGGCGTTTATCTGTTGTTATTTGGTTAGATGACAATGTGTTTCACATATTCTGAAGACGAAAGAAAAAGAGAAGATAATACACGGCGGTATCGTAATTGCCCATATATTAGTGAGTGGCGTGTGTGTGCAAGTATCAGACTAACAGTTGTTCTGCCAGTTTATAGTTTCGTGGAATTGATAAGGAAATGGTCACGTACCATACCGCCGGTCATGGTCACAAATTTTAAAGTTTGATTTCAGACGATGCAGATTACAGTAAATATTGTTTAATCAGAGTAATGCGGGCGGACACACACATCGCCACCTGATTGGTTGTAGTATTTCTAATGCTCCAGATTAGGTTTTCCAGTGACGGTATTATTCAAAATAAACGCACGTTTTAGATCACTCAATGTTAGTGAATGACACGTGTTAGTCACAAATTGTAACATCGGACTTATTGATGTTTATTTCAGTGTTTCACGTCAATATGTTGAGACTGTAATGGGATTTCAGATTTCAGCTGAAATCCCATTACAGTCTCAACATATTGACGTGATTTTACACATATTTTATGCTTTCACTTCGTACACACAATTATCGCCTTGTCTGTGGTCGCTATTAACCCGTAACTAACGAAATGCTAAAAGCAGATTCTTGAAGTGTATAGATTTTAATACCTACGACATTTATCGATTACCAGAGAAATACACCAGCATGTCACCGACACTAGCTACGCGACTGGCGAGATAATGCGTGATTCTATTATTGGACACGAATTCTCGGAATAAGAGTTTCTACTTTCGATTTCGATTTCGCGCCACCCGTATCTGAGTCATTATCAAAAAATGTGCGTATTTGTGTCCAATCGCTATAAAGTTAAAAAAATAAAGTTTATCCTGCCAGTTTGTCTATGTACTGTACGTGTATCTATGGCGGCATATTCCTGCCATCGACAGATAAGATGATACTAATTGTAAATCACCTCATAAATCGTCGGAATTATAAATTATTGGTCAGGACGACATACCAATTGGTCAGGACTGTGTGAATTGCAGGAGATAAATGAGGCGAAATCTCGCACCAAACTCGAACTGATACTGCACACTATAGTGACCTTACCGTTCATCTCGTTCTGATCAGTTACAATGTGTATAATCAAGTGGTACTAACAGCAACAAGAAGTACTGAAACTTCCAGAATCCATCTGATTCAAAGAACGTATTATTGTATATAGTGTCATTATTACGTAACGGATTTTGATTAAATATGGCGCATCAAACGCGTCTTGTTAAGCTGCATTTGGTGGTCTCTGTATTTTCGCCCAAACTTCTGTCGTTTTTGCGAAGAATCGATGTCCGTGTATCGACACAGAAATCGATTCTTCGCAAAACGACATAAGTCTGTGCCGAACTGCCTGGACTGTCACCACCAAATGCAGCTCATGAAGACGCGTTTGCTGCGCCATATTTCATAGAAATCCGTTGCATATTAAGGAAAATATCAAATAATACTTACTTTGGAGTGGGCGAAGTTGTTGTTGTTGTAACCACGTGATCATGCACCTTGAGTTATTAAGTCATCTTGACGTGATACTTACCGCGTAAAGACGTCTTTCTGACTAGTCAAGACGGGGTAAGCTGTATTAAGTCATCTTATCTTCTTTATTCGACAAGAAAATGTGTAGAAATAAAAAACAATTGTAGCCTGAATAAATGCAACGTTGATCAAAATTCGGTAATATAAACCAGATCGACGACCATCGGCCTGCTTCTTTACTGGGCTATATATCCCTGGCATGGGAGGTGTTCGATCCAATTCCCACCCGAATCGGGGAAAAAACATTGTGAAGGTTATTGTTTTAACACCCTGTCCCACTTGATTTGTATTATAAATACTGGATCATCATGTTTGATAAAATCTCAATATATCTACCTTGAATGTGTAGTCTCCGTGTCCATATTTAAAACACGTCCCAATAATGGCAATATCACAGTTCGAACTAGCTTGTTACCCCATGTTAGCGTTATTGTCGCTAGTGACACGCTGTGTAAGTTTTACATCCTGGCAATACGCCACAGGTGCGTCGCCAGTAGACATTTCACCACCTAAATAGAGAACAGTAGGTTAGTGCCGTGAATGGGAAAAACTATCTGGCAAGGCTTAGGAAACGGGATGGGCGAGGCTCTGCCGAGCACATCCTGTTTCCGTGCCGTGCCAGGTATGTTTTCTCATTCACGGCAATATCTTGCAAGGCTTAGCAAACGGGATGGGCGAGGCTCTGCCGAGCACATCCTGTTTCCATGCCGTGCCAGATATGTTTTCCCATTCACGGCACTAACCTACTATTCTATTTATCCCTACAAATAGCTTTAAAATGCAATAAAAATAACCCCAGCCACAGCACATATTTATACGCAATGATAAGGTCGTATTGACAGGATATCAAAAACGTTTCACGGCACCGTGTTTCATGCCACATACGCACTGTGTTGACGGGATAAATATCAAACATAGTGTTTAAATTTTCTCTGATATTTGTCTGTATTATCATGATTATTTCATAAACCCGTTCACCCCTAAGAAACTGAAATGGATTTTGATATGTTAATTTTGCAACCAATCACAAAATTATTTGGGGGTGTTCAAGTTCTCACAAATATGAACATTACTTGCAAAAAGTACAGATCCTGATGAGACGGCTCGTCACGAGCCGGCTTATCTGGATCTACACATTTTGCCAATAGCACTGTGGTGGTGAAAGGGTTATAGTCGGTGTCAAAATATGAACCTGCTGAAATGTTTGCTATAGTCTTTGGAAATGTGGTTTTATGACATAATATGTGACGTATTACAAACAAACAAATTGGTACCATTTTTTTCGATCACATGTGTGGCGGCCATCTTTAATTTTAAAATGGACGCCATTCAAGACATGCTCTTTTTATCAAGATACAAAGCCAATTTTCGACCAGAAGTCGCCGCCATAGCTTTTCATGTTTTGTATTATTTTCAATTGAATACAAGCAATTTCACTGTTAACTTAATTATCAACAGAATTATGCAGTAAATGAAATGTGTTATTGAACATGAAGGTGTATGATCACGTGGTACTAACAACAACAACAAGTACTGAATCTTCCAGAATCCACCTGATTCAAAGTACGAATTATTTTATTGTCCTTATTACGTAACGGATTTTGATGAAATATGGCGCAGCAAACGCGTCTTGTTAAGCTGCATTTGGTGGTCTCTGTATTTTCGCCCAAACTTGTGTCGTTTTTGCGAAGAATCGATTTCCGTGTCTCCGACACGGAAATCGATTATTCGCAAAAACGACACAAGTCTGTGCCAAACTCCATAGACCACCAAATGCAGCTCATGAAGACGCGTTTGCTGCGCCATATTTTATCAAAATCCGTTGCATATTAAGGAAAATATAAAATAATACTTACTTTGGAGTGGGCGACGTTGTTGTTGTTGTAACCACGTGATCAGGCACCTTAAATATATATTAATATGTGACATAATGATATTAAAATGTTGTTTGTATAGATTTGTATTCCAAAATGGCCACCGTTCAAACAATTGTGATAGTAAGATAATAGCAACGGTTTGGACTATAAATGTGGCTGGTTATGTACGATATTGATTGAATAATAATACGTATGTCTGTGATTTTAAAATTCAAGATGACCGCCATACTTAGCATATTTTGACGTGTTCCAATTGGGTACCTGTAATTTACATAAGCAAGGCAAATATTTTTAAAACAGGCAGACAATAATACTAGTAGAAAGTTTGTGTATGACTATGCAATATTAGCATTGATATCTACTTTGCCGTCGTTTGAAAATGTATAGTTTTGTATCATGTACAGCAACGGCGTACGTTGCCCCGCTTACCCATATTTGATGGAATTTAAGTTGTATATATAGGGCATGGTTTATATTAGGATATTTTTTTTCTTGATTCAGACAAATTACACTGGTAGATATTCATCAATGTGAAGAAGCCACTGATGAAGTTTGGAGATGATCTGACTAACGGATCAAGAGATATTCAACGTTTGGATGTACGTCAAAATTGACTCGAAAGTGAAGGTCACAAAGGTGATGGTCAAGGTCACCGGAATGACTGGATGGATAGCGATCCATGTGAGGAAGCTGTTTATGAAGTTTGGAATAATGATATGACTAACGGATCAGGAAATTAAACGTTATGTCCAAAATTGTTGACAGCCAGCAAGGTGAAGGTCACCAAGGTAAATGTCAGCCAAATTACACTCGTAGATATTATCATCAATGTGAAGAAGCTATTCGTGACATTTGGCATGATCTGACTAACGTATCAAGAGATATTCAACATTTGGATGTACGTCCAAAATTATCGACATGGAATGATCACCCGACCGACACTGGGTTGATAGCAATCACTGTGAGGAAGCTATTGATGAAGTTTGGTCAGGATCCGACTAACAGATCAGGAGGTATTCAACATTTAGATGTATGTACAGCATTATTGACGCAAAGGTTAAGGTAACCAATGTGAAGGTCAAGGTCACCCGAATGACAGTGGGTGGAGAACAATCAATGTGAGAAAGTTATTGATGAAATTTGATAGGTAATGATCCGACTAACAGATCAAAGTGATACATGTATGTGAAATTTGAAATGACATTGGATGGATAGCCATCAATGTGAGGAAGGTATTTATGAAGTTCGGTAATGATCCGACTAATGAATCAAAAGATATGGGGAAAATATGACTATGTCTAAAATTAACATCCCAAATTGTTGACGACACCGGAATTGTGACCACTACGTATGTATGTCTCCGTCTCGAGTTCCTCTATCCTGGGCAAGACAAAAATTGAGCAGGGCGTTAACTGTTCACCTCCATTCAACAATGGATGGACAAAAAGAAGGAAAGTCGATAACTATATACTCAGAGAGCCGTCTGCACCATTTGATGATATTTTTTGTTTACAAAATAAAGTAATTTTCTGCATATTATGCAGAAAATGACGTTATTTTGTAAACAAAATTAAATGGAAGTCTCAAACTCAGGGGTGGGAATAGTTACCAAATCTTAAAACATTGGAATTAGAATAACCCGACCCTGTGCCAGGTCCATACCACTCCAGTCACTTGGCACCTTCCCCTAAAATTAATACCGGTAGGATTACTCTTACAAGGGGCAGAACCAGATACAACGCTCACATACAAAAAAGCCAGTAGCCTATTTCACCAACATTGCAAAGTATACTTTTCTAGCAAAGTATACTTTGAGGGAGTAATCATTTAATTTTCCTGAAATGCATTATTTCATATAGAACTAACAAATGCTTATATTTAATGATTAAAAGTATGCAGAATTATTATACTGAATTTATTACATTATCACAGCCAAATTGGCTGTGATAATGTAATAAATTCAGTATAATAAAAATTAATAAATTCATCATAAATTTGAAAATTTCTCCCTCAAAGTATACTTTGCTAGAAAAGAATACTTTGCAATGTTGATGAAATAGGCTACAGATGACCGGAGGTATATTCAGCAGTTTTGTTTCTGATGACATTGCTCGCGGAAGCGCCCACGAGCTGGCCAGTGAAGTAGTTTGCTGTAAAAGCTATGTTCAGCAGAATGGCGCTCACAAGTGCTCTGCTTCTGAAAGACATTGCTCACCGAAGAGACCGCAAGCCGACCAGCGACGTGGTTTGAATTTACAGCAAGTGCTCGCCGTGGTTCAGTAGGCGCAGTTTACTTGTCAAGCGCTCGCTGAACATACATCTGGTCCATATGTATGATCAGGATGAATCCCGATCGTTAAATTGCCCATCGCATGCTCCCAACGAGCAACCACAATAAAATGGATTTTAACGGCCGGTCAACAGCTGTCATTTTAGGTCAGGATTAAGAGACGAGCGGCCTTACACAGCCTGGCATTGTAAACACAATCAATTGTATGTGTTGACATTTATTAGAAGGGTGCATGTACATTTAATCTTCATATATAAGGAGACCACATCATGTGAAATGCGACATTTCTATATTATTATAGATCTAGATCGTACATACATAATTGTTATCCTAAAACCTTCTATATTGGATTTATGATCCAAAATAAACCGGGCTTTTAATTTCACTAGTTTATGTCCGTTACCCCAAACGTTTCGACCCCGTAATTCATAAATCATAAATCCGTTCAACAGCAAGGTCATATTCAGACGGGGCCCCATGTGTGGAAACACTGTTAATACTATTATGCAAATACTGTAGATCCTGATGAGATACGAGCCGTCTCATTAGGATCTGCAGCATTTGCCAGTATTGTTCGATCCTAAACAAATAATTATTTTATACTTGGAAGTCCAAAAATTGGCTGACGATACACTACGACTGGTGAAACAAATGGAATGCTGTTTTACAGTGTGTAATGATAAATGACATGAAAATGCAGAAACGAGTGTGATAAAATTCAATACACAGATGGAATAAATATGTGACTGGGTGACTGGAGAAATTGGGCTTATGGGATACCAGACAAGTATAGCTGCTGATCAAATAGCACACTCATGTAGCCTGATTACAATCTATGTTTCTTGCTAAAAAAATATGGGTGTTGCATTGATATAATCATTAATGACACACAGTGTCGATCCTGATCAGCCTGTGCAGATGCACAGGCTGATATGGATCTACACTGGTGGCAAACAACCATAAGTCCCATTTATCCAGTCACAGCAACATAATGAACGACGACACTTCAATAAACCAGTGCTGGTCGAGATCAGTATTCCCGCGACTTTTCCAAGTTTATACCCCGATAAATTCCACAAAAAGACCATTCATTCCTATAGTAAAGTAATCCCTATTGCCGTGCTTAGCTCGCACGCTTAAGTATAGATAGATAGATAATTTGTTTTTAAAGTGCAACCTGTTACATAACCATGATAACATAGCAATACTACACGTTTGATTACTGAACAGCCAGCCTACTGCGACAAATAGTAACATGTACAGCCAGTGAGGCGCCAGGCCAGCCTACACCCACGCAGTCTTGTCAGGAGCCACACTGGACGTGATATCAGTGAATTTGCATATTACAACTAGATTGGTCCGTAAGCGAGGCTTACGGAATACCCCCACGTGGGCTTAGGTACCCCTAAATATGTAAAACAAAATCCAAATGTGTGGGCTTGTGACCTTGACTCTGGGCTTAGCGGGGGCAGCACGAACGTCAATTTGTAACAGGGTGGTAGAGGTCTATTGGAGCAATGCATGTGTGAAATGTGAAGCAGATCCGAGCAAGGAAATATAAGTTATAACCGATTTCTCTGATGTTAAGATTTGTAAAGAGACTAAGTATGTGACCTTGACCTCGAGATCAGCGGGGATTTATCACAGCATGATAGTAGAGCCTTAGAGGAATGCATGCAAGAACTATTAATAATTTTCGATGAAAGAAATAGAAGTTATAACATATTTCTCTCATGTTAAGTTTTGTAAAGAGACTACGTATTTGACATTGACCTTGGCATCAGCGGCGGTTGGACGGTCGTGGATTTGGCACAGCATGGTAGTAGAGCCTTACAGGAATGCATGTGTGAAATATTAAACATTTTGGATGAAGGAAATAGAAGTTATAACAATATTTCTCTGATGTTAAATTTGTAAAAAGACTAAGTATTTGACCTTGACCTTGGAATCAGCGTGGGTTCGATGGTCATAGATTTGGCACAGCGTGGTAGTAGAACCTTACAGGAATGCATATATGAAATATTAAGCATTTTAGATGGAGGAAATAGAAGTTATAACAATATTTCTCTGATGTTAAGTTTAGTGACGGACGGACGCACGGACGGACGGACGGACGCGGACGGACGGACGTCCTTACGTGACATCCCTTAGGTGGTTTTTACTATATAAAAGATCAAAGGAATGACCACCTAAGGAACAATAGGCTTAAGTGGTCAACGGAATAAATCTATTGTATTCTTTTGTCTTAGGCCACGCCTCTAACCACCTAAGACCCTGTATGTGTGCCCGGACGGACGGACGGACGGACGGACGGACGGACAACCTGGTTCCAGTATACCCCCACAACTTGTTGCGGGGGTATAATTACGATGGGCTATCATTAATCTATAGTGGGTGTTCTTACTGCGACCGCCGTTCTAATGATGGAATTGGCGGTCGTAGTACGAAAACGTATTCTCCGTCATCATGATGCGTCACGTAACCATAGTTGACAATTACGAACTATTTACTAGTATTTAAGAAATTGAGTTTAAATTATTATTCTGAGAATGTTCTACACAATATACATGTATTAAATGGCTATGAATTGCTACCAGTGTATCTCCAGATCAGCAAGTGCTTGTACGCAAACTGATCAAGGCCCATACTGTTTGCTATCCCATACAACATTGCATTATGTCGGTGCGAGTGTCATTCATAAAGAGGAATCAGGAATACAGGAATCAGGCCCGTACGCAGGAATTAATTTAAGGGGGTGCGTTATCGACGGCGCGAAGTGCTAAGCATTGTTTGTTTGCACATTCACGAACAGACCTCGGCAGATTAACCATTTCACCCCTAGATAACTGGAATGGATTTTGATATGTTAATTTTGCAAAACATTGCAATCATCACAAAATGATTTTCAGACCAGTCCATTTATGAACATGAGGTGTTTTTGTTCTCACAATTATGACAATTACTTTCAAAAAGTGCACATCCTGAGGAGAAGGCTCGTCACGAGCCGGCTCATATGGATCTAAATTTTTTGCCAATACCACTATACTATACTGTTTAATTAATATTTATGTGCAACCAGCGTAGCCCCAAATCAGCGAGCGAATGTACGCAGCCTGATCAGGGATTACTCTGCTTGCCATCCCATCCAATCTCTCGTTGTGTCTGTACGAGAAATAAAGAACACGAGGCTACACCACATTTCAGCAAATACAAGGTGTATGATTACGTGGTACTAACAACAACAACAAGTACTGAAACTTCCAGAATCCATCCGATTGAAAGTACGTATTCTTTTATATTGTCCTTAGTATGTAACGGATTTTGATGAAATATGGCGCAACAAACGCGTCTTGTTAAGCTGAATTTGGTGGTCTCTGTATTTTCTTCCAAACTTCTGTCGTTTTTGCGAAGAATCGATTCCGTGTCTCCGACACGGAAATCGATTCTTTGTAAAAACGACATAAGTCTGTGCCAAACACCTTGGACCACCAAATGCATCTCACGAAGACGCGTTTCCTGCGCCATATTTCATCAAAATCCGTTGCATATTAAGGAGAATATCAAATAATACTTACTTTGGAGTGGGCGACGTTGTTGTATGTACACGGTGTAGCAACAGATCAGCTATCACGTGTGCGCAGTCTGATCGGTGTGTGTCATATACACTACCACTTCAAAGTACTGTTGTGGCTTTAGTTATGTTCTTTCTTTATGATACTTGTATCGGCACGTGTGTTTTTGCTTGAAGACATATCAAACTCTATAGACAACATATATCAAAACAGTTCCATTTTTAAGCGCCGTTTGAAATTCAAAATGGCCGCCATTGAAATGTATATTTCACGTCAACGTCATTAGGTGTGGTGTTTTCTTTTTCACCCAAAACACATTATTATAGATATGAAATATATTGACAGAATGATTTCAATATATTTTGAGATGATTATGGTATTTCTGGCTATGCTCATTATTCTCTGAACGCAGCAGCCTGTTGATATTATTGTTAACTAGTACTGTGATAACAGCCATCATTATCTTCAAAATGGCCGCTGAAATTATATGTCATATACATCGCTACTTTAAATAGTTATATTCATTGCACATTCTAGCATTATTGTGGCATTTCTATGTTTCTCCAAATTATATCTTGATCGGCACGTGTGTTTCGGCTAAGATAAGAGGTAAAGACTATGACAAAGCATACATGTTGTCTAACAAACAAACATAGAAACACATTCCAAAACGCCTCCATTTCATGCGGACATTGGCCATCCCTTTCTTTGAGCAGAATCAATTTGAATATTGCAATCACTGGCAAGCAAGTTTTCCAATACTGCATGTACCTGTGAATTGATACCTTTAATACGGTTGAGATATGTGGCTCGTACTGACTTGAGGAATAGCGTATCAGGAACTGGTATGTTTTTGCCAGAAACACGTTACACAGACATGTCATATTGCTTCAGCTGCAGTATAATACGCTAAATCTGTGAGTTGTTTTCATAATGGATATGAAATGCGAGTGATTCGATTCTACTTGAACAGTATTACCGTACACATACTGATGAAACCATTTCAGGCCAAATAAAATGCCGAAAAAGCATGTTCAATCATGGCGCATCTAGTTTCTGTGGGAGTCAATGATTTGGAACGATAAGCCATTCATGACACAACCGACTCCAGACTAGAAGTGTCGTCTGAAGTGTCACTGGCTTTGGAAGGTCATAGCATGAGAATGCTTGATTCTGTGTAATAAGGCATTTGATATTTCGGAAAGCGTCATCCCATGTCGTTTTTCCCCATGAGAAAATCACATTATTGAAATGTAATATGCGCAAAGGGCTTATATGTAATCTCAGCGGGATTGAGCGGCACATTTTATTCACTATGCCCAGGAGTGTTTCCAATACTGCACGATCACGCAGCGGGTCCATATCTTTGATTGCAGACTACTGTTTGGACATATCTTGACTGCACAAGATATTAGGCCAGACCAAATTTTGTCTGGCCTAATACCTTGTGCAGTCTAGATATGTCCAACACATGGAACTTCAGTGACACCGTCATCTAAGTTGTTTTCATTATGTCTATCAGGCATGTGTGGTGAATATTTCGGTCATGTTCTGTGTGTGTTATCCAATCATCAATAACGTCGTTAACAATTGAGACAACGCCATTTGTACATTCAAGGCACTAATCAAGTTTATATAGAAACCTTTAACCTCTTAATTGTCTACACATTTGCATAAAAGCATGTACATGCTATATAGTTTGTATAATCAACTCATATGATAGCGTCGAGTCAATCAAAAACTTTACACACGTCTTCTACATATATTGAACATGTTCACCTAGTTTTTATTTTCTGACGAATATGTGTATTCAACTTCTCCAACAGTTTTCTCTCAATCACTCTGGAATTTTACATATGTCTTCTTCACATATTGGAACTGTTCACCTGATAACGGATACTGAATTATCAGCGCTTGCAATCAATTCCATCACCATATAGTTGGTGTTCCTGAACGGCAGTGTTGGCACACTCACAACGCTGTCAAATGAGTTGATTACACAAACTCTCTATCCTATACTGAATTGTATGCAAAACATGTTGAAAAATGGCTATGTTGTGAAACCGCGGTATTTGTGTCAATACAATGTCATAGACATTCTGTACAGGATATAGAGCTTGTGTAATCAACTCATTTGACAGCTTTGTGATTGTGCCAACACTGCCGTTCAGGAACACCAACTATATGGTGATGGAATTGATTGCAAGCGCTGATAATTCAGTATCCGTAATTAAGAAATTTCCTGCATACACACAGCGGCCATATTGATATCCACCATGTCGGACATAAAACAGTGCTTAGACATTCACATGCTCCTATAAATTACCTTTCATATATAGTATAATTATAGTCAGGAAAAACAGCAGTATAAATGATTTATACATGATTATATAATAATTGTATGGTTCTCCCCGGCAGCCATTTTGAAATTCAGAAAAATATGGAACCAACCCGTGCTTTATTTCCTCGACTTCTGTAGATGATACAAATAGCAGTGGTTCCAAAAATGTAGCCAGAAAATCAACACAACCTAACGTTTTCAAAGACAATTAGTAGTAAACACACAATAAATAATATTGACATAGTGGCCATTTTGAAAACCAAATGTCCGTCATACCAGTTATCGGAAAAATTGAAACCAACTCCAGTTTATTTATTTGAAGCACTCAGATGGCATGGCCGCAAACCCTCATTCTAACTGCATTAGAAATGTGGATTTGATTAATACAATATTGTGCATAGGATTTCTGAGCGGCCATTTTTATATTAAAGATGGTCGCCATGGGGGTTGTTAACAGTTAAAATGACACCGGCTGTGTTGTGTATGTTCAAAATAGGACTATAGCCACACAACAAAATCAACAGTTTACCTATATTACAAGTGTATATAGAATGAATATAGCATTCCAGTGCGGCCATTTTGAATTTAAAGATGGCGGCCATAGAAAGTATCGAACGAACCCCAGTTTTGTTCTAAAGATGATAAAAAACATTGGTTACAAGAATGTAGCAAAAAAAATGCATAACTACATAACACCAGACAATAAGTTAATACAAGCTAAACATTTGCTTAACTTCTGGACATTTAAGTAAATATAATTGCGATATGCCTCAGCAGCACATGTTGAATGAACCATCTAGGGTGTGAGTTCCCTTGCAGCAAAATCGGGATCTTTCTGTCTCAGAAACTGCACAATTTCACCCAAACGATCATAGGACATACGTTTGACTACTAATTTATACATACCTCTTATTAATATATGATACACTGTGTCGCCCCGTTTTGTAATCATTGTTAGATCTGCCCTTGCATTCACAAGCAAGTCAACTGCTTTCAGATTCCCTCTCTCGCAGGCAACATATAGAGGAGTTTTTCCAAATTTGTCTCTGATGTTAACATCAGCTCTGTCGCTTAATATGTTTGTTACTTCATCCATTCTTCTATAAATAGCTAGATGTAGTGGAGACAGTCCCTGCTTTTGTTGTTTGTTAACATCAGATACAGCGATGAGTTGCTAGACTTGCCTCACTTTTTTTTTTGAAATTGCAGAATAGAGAGGGGTCTCTCCAAACAAATTTCCAACATTGGGATCCACACCAAGTTTAATAAGATTGTGTAGAAGGACGTCATTGTTTTTCCAAATTGCTATGTGGTAGGGTGTTAGACCTGTCATGAATGACTTGCTACCGTAAGACGTTGCCTTCAGATTAGCCCTCGTTTTGTCATGACTTAGTATTGCAAGTACAATGTCATTATGTCTTCGAATTGCTGCACAATGAATTGGACAGTGACCCTTGTGATCTTTGATATCGAGATTGGCGCCATTTGCCAAGAGTATTTCCGCAATCTCGGCAAATCCCTGATCGGCTGCAACATGAAGTGGCGTCCTTTTGAATTTCCCAGCTTTGATATTTAAATTCGCTCCGTATTTAATGAGGATTTTGCAAATTTCTTCATGGTCGTGCAGAACTGCTTTCATCTAGAAGCGGACATGTTGTTCACGTTTCTG
>CM055275.1:67898053-67923712 GCA_029237695.1 Conchocele bisecta
GTTCACGTTTCTGACCCCTTTTCAACCAAAGACCTGGCCACATTAACCCTGCCTCCCTTGGCCGCCATTATTAATACAGTATTCCCACCGATTATATGTCCTTTGTCATTAATGTCAGTTCCTGGGTTAGTAACCAAAATATAAAGAAGTCTTATGTTGGATTTATCTGCTGCCACGTAAAGGGCATTACCCGAAACGGTCGCTCCGTATTTGGTGTCATAATCATCTCGTTTATATCCGTCATAGTTAGCATATCCATTTTCAATCCGCTATGGCGGCGGTTTATCTTTCTTTCGATTGCTTCTAAAAGTAAGGCCCTATTGACTACATCTATCCTATCGAAAATAAAATGTAGAGGAAAATGAATAGCAAAGTAGACATACATCCAGCGATATCGCCACGTATATCTCATTCTACGAAAGATTCCATTGACTTTTTCAAGAGATGTTTCTTCATCTTCCAAGTGCTTAAGGAACATGCATACAAATGTAGAGTCATCAAATGCTTTGTGAGACATGATACTGAAATCGCACCTCATGTTTGACTTGTACTCCGACCCCTGTTGAAACCAGCGCTGCCATTCTCCAAGATGGACTCCGAGACGGGAAATAAACCCTATTTTCTCCGGATTCCCGGCTATCAGACGAACCATCGCGTCAAATAGGTTTTCATACAGTCTTGGCTCGACACGAAATTCGTAATTGTTGGGTACTGCATCTCCAATAGTAACATATTTCATTAGAAAATCTCTCGGGGCATACCTTAATGCAGCTTCTGGGTGGTCTTTGCTTATGACAATACCTATCATGTCACTGATGACTCTATGTCTAAATTCGTATGATCCATCATATGATGTGTGTGTAAGGAAACGACATGCATGGTATTTCAATGATTTTCTTACTTTCTTAACTACTTCCACTTCATTCCCAATGAAATCAAATGAACCTGCCACATCTTTCATATGTTTAGCAATGGACGATAACTCCAACTCAGCCAATGTCACCTTTTGATTACGATTTGCCCAAATAATAAGCAATCCAAAAAATCGGTCTTGATCCAGAGCTAATTCTTCTACACATGTTTTGAAAAAAGCGTTTGGGTATGCGAAAAACTTCGGACCTTTATTAAAGATGTCGTCATTGTTTGAATACAAACTGACGCATTGTGGAAATCCGAATGGTATTGGCAAATCAGTCGGTGAGTCCATGTTTGGACTACGTATTGAATGTAAACATCTTTGTATATCGCGCTCCGAATATGACCTGTTATTTTCTTTTAGGTGGACGTCCAACAAAAGGGACATTTCGCTTTCCGTTAGATTTGCACTTAACAGCGTTTGAATATTTTCTTCTCGAAACAGTTTTAGTTTTGCTAGTCTTTGCTTCAACTCTTCCAGAATATAGTGCCTGGTAGTAATGATAACCTTTATGGGTTTTCTAGCGTTTTTCTTGGTATTGTTCTGTGGTTGAATTATCCTATCAACGTCCAGTAGCTCCCTTTCCCATTCTAGAAACAATGTCTTGTCCAGAACGGCAGCTCCAAATATATCGTCTATCATTATGGCATCAAACAGGTTCAAAGACGGGTCAACATTCTTCCAGTCAGATGGACTGTTGAGTTTTAATATTCTGTCTGCTGGTGTAGTGTCCAACAGAAGTTTGGTAGCTAGTGTCGTTTTTCCTGCAAAAAAAAACAATATGCATATTATTATTTATTATTATTCATGTACTAATGATGGACTCTCCATACGTTCTACCCAATTTGAATGCCCATGTACAAATTCACATGGCTTGTCTCCATTGTTGACAGTGTTGATAATTGCTGGTACATTTTGTTTGTTACGCAGTTAAGCAAACATTGGCACTCGGTGGAGTGTTTCATAAACACCACGGCACCGGCATATGTACTCGGTTCTTCCTACTTCAATTGATTACCAGCTGTTTACTAACAAGAGAGTTACTTCCTTTGGCTTTACTTTAACTAGTTTTGTACATATTGTGGAGTAGGAGTAGTTTTGCCATCTAATATTTTTGTATTACTTCGTGTATTACTTGCGGTGCATATTTTATTTTTCTGATAACCGTGTTTGTCTTGTAATTGCTAATAAAAATATGAGACCAGCCATGCCATTTTGTACCCAAGAAGATTTTTCCTGAACAAATATAAAAAATTATATTTTCCGCGAAGTTGGCGAACTTTTCACACTAAATGTATAATTGCTATGAACATTTTGTCAACGTTTGATGTCACAGTTGGGTGTCATACAAAATGTCACAGTTTTTTTAAAAATATTTTTCATGAAAAATCGCACATCTTCTTAGGTGCAAAATCATGCCCTTCGTCTAATATATATTTAAACGAATGAAACAACATTAGCACGACTGTGTCGTTAGTATTAATGACTTTCATACCTTCCCCAGGGTTACCAGTCAGGATGAGCACATTGTTCTTGTTCAGATTATCCAAGGACGTGGCATACGCTGCCGTCTTTATGAATGTGGAACTGTCGAGGTTATCCTCAAAGTGTTGTTTCGAGTTGGCTGAAAGACATAACGCAAGTTGACATAGTGTACCATATCAATGTTATCACGACGTAATATTTATGGCATACTATAGCAAATAATTATTTAACTGCAATAATGATGAACATGCGAGATACATGTACATTTACGATCATATAATGTGTTCTGCTAGATGCGAGTATCACGTTGAAATGCGATAATTGTATTTGAAAAGTAAACTTTATATATTTTACATCGTACCCTATTATAAACAATGTTGCCAGCATTTATATATAAAAGCGTCAGGATCTGGAGGTGTAAGGGTGTCACTTGCTAAAAATTATATTGGGCCTGGCATGTCATAATTGCTGCTGACGTCATATATTTCAGCTGGGCATTGAACACATATATATGCTGAGTGAATTTCTTCTCATGGAAAAGTGAATATATCTATGATACAGGCTATCACAATACAGACCCATTGAGAGAGTGGATTTATTCAGACGACCAAACGGCCAATGACAACGATAACAAGTAATTTACCATAGCGAATATGATGAAGCAGAGTGGCCACAGAATTTGTGAAAAACAAATTCCCTGATATTTCCCTGATTGTGCCTGATACTCCAAAAAAGTTCCCTATTTATATTTGTGTGACTGGCAAATGTATGTGTCATATATGCATTTGATTGTGCACGTATTGTTACATAAAAACCATACAGTTTCGTAAGCCATTTGATTTTAATTAACCATTACAATGCTTTTTTAGTTTCCATTGTTCTCATCAAAAACATGGTTTAACTACTGTAACACTTCAGAATCATTTTCAATGGAAATGATTCTCAAATGTTGTGGTCACCATGCTGGCCAAAGAAAAGTAAAATGCTCTGATTTACGATGACGTTGGGTTATTTTAGCAAATTCACTGATTCTGTTCATGTTTCCCAGATTTTTCTGTTTTCTAGAGCCCGTTGCCACCTTGTGAAGACTTACCCAAAATGCTTCTGAATTCTGAAGCAATAGATGGATCTCCTCCTTGATCTCGTAACTCTTCCACTGAAATGTAATTTAATAAATCCTGAATGTGAACAATATCGACTTCGCAATTGGAAAATAGCAACATATATGAAGTATTACATTGTTGAGGACTGACGTTATATAACATCATTTCTTTCAAACACAATAGCTTCGCAAATGTGATGGAATATTTATAAAGTGTATATGACACTGATCGTCTTAGGGTATACTATAATGCGCATTGAGTTGCCATCTGAGCCATCTTAGCATGGACAAGCTATCGGCCAGTTTCACCTCTTGTAGCGTGTGTCACAGACATCTCAGAATTTGACAGATAATCTAATACACTTTAGTGCAATATGTTCCAAAAATAATTCTTTACAACGTCGTATTCGTTATATTTGGCACAAGTCAATAAGGAGTCTGATTTCGGACGATAAATGTGCCCATTTTTCACAACACATAAATCTTTAACACATGCTATCTTGAGTGAACAGCCATATATTATATCGTACCTGTACACAGTGGATTTACCATGTATAGTATATCGAGTGCAATAAGGAGTATTGATTTGTTTATAAACTTATTTTACTATTACAACGGTGTTGCTAGCAGGATATATGCGATACACCTGTCATACATGTAGTTCTACAATCAGTAGCCCATTTCACCAACATTGCAAAGTATACTTTACTAGCAAAGTATACTTTGAGGGAGAAGTTTTAAATTGTTTGAAAAATTTATTATTTTTTATTATACTGAATGTATTACATTATCACAGCCAAATTGGCTGTGATAATGTAATAAATTCAGTATAATAATTCTGCATACTTTTAATCATGAAATATATGCATTTGTTAGTTCTATATGAAATAATGCATTTCATGAAAAATAAATGATTACTCCCTCAAAGTATACTTTGCTAGTAAAGTATACTTTGCAATGTTGATGAAATAGGCTACAGGTGAGTACAGTGTAACATGATCATTACAGATTTTTAAAATGACCAAATAAATAACATATGTATCACACATAGTGTAAACTTTGGCATAATATAATTGATGATACGGTGCAAATAATTATCTATGGAAGATGTTATACAACATTGTATTAGTTTATCTCCAATATTATGTTTCTGTCTGTGCCAAACGCTGTAAGAGGTGAAACTGACTATGGCTTGTGCATACTAAGATGACCGTGATGGCAACTCCATGCGCCGTATATGATACAGTAACAAGATGATGTTCAATTATATATTATCGTATGACATAAGAGTGTGTGTGTGTTTGCATCCATACTAAGTTTTGGTTAGGCTGATGCTAGGATGAGTTTATATCATGGAAAAGTGTTACCTTTTCATCATTTATATTTCATTCAGTTCCTTCCACACTTTGTGACAAATGAATTATTAATAAAGTGGAAAACAGTCGAGAAAGTAGTTGTGTCGGAAGGTGTGCTCACGATCTGAAAATGAGCAACAGTGGAGAATACTACACAAGTTGCTGCATTCCGTACTATATATTACATTTGAATGGGTGAAAGAATAGCTTACATAAATACCTCCTAGCACCAGCTTCAGTGAAACTATTTAAAAAAAAGGTGTGTCCTATGTTATACCGAGTTTAACTTCAATGCACGTGGTCTCAGATATGCGCAGCTAGTGATGAAATACATAAATAAAAAATAATAGTACATTTATATAATATTTCTGAACCCAATTGCACCTGTCGACTGAAACAAATTATAATACTAAACTAGTATTGCCTGTACTAGTCTGTGTACAATCGAAGGGTACTCATTTTATTTTATTTAGATTAATTCAGCTGGTGCCTAGGATGGAAATGTACTTGTATATTGACAGTAACTCCCTGAAATTTGATAAACTGAAGTGGTGCGTTTCCTTCATATAGGTCGTTTGCACTTCTTACGTGAAAAACGACATATTGAATATTTCAGACATCACCTGATACACAGTCAAGGTGTATGATCACGTGATACTAACAACAACAACAATTGCCGATTCAAAGTACGTATTCTTTTATAGTGTCCTTATTACGTAACGGATTTTGATGAAACGCGTCTTGTTAAGCATTTGGTGGTCTCTGTATTTTCGCCCAAACAAATGTCATTTTTGCAAAGAATCGATTTCCGTGTCACCGACACGGAAATCGATTCTTCGCAAAAACGACATAAGTCTGTGCCAAACTCCCTAGACCACCAAATGCTCATGAAGACGCGTTTGCTGCGCCATATTTCATCAAAATCCGTTGCATATTAAGGAAAATATCAAATAATACTTATGGGCGACGTTGTTGTTGTTGTAACCACGTGATCATGCACCTTGACAGTGCCTTTAACGCGCTGCACGTCTAAGACACAACCCAAGAAGTGCAATAAAGACCCACTTGTAACGTATATATATTCGGTCTGTAGTTGTGTTAAACGATTAGCATGCATCGATTGACTGTCATTTTTTAAAGGGCGACTCATGCGAGCAGGCTCCCACACAGACAAAGCTCACCAATGAACATTTGCATTGACGACCCATTTCAAGTAAGTAAGCTCGACCACGAACAAAGAAACAACAACATGATGCAGTTACCAATGTATAATAGTGATTCCAGATGTGTACAACAACAGGAACAGTCAGAGCGTATGCCTTGTTACTGTGCATTATCGGTGTGAAGTTAGCAGTGAGCAGTAAGTAGCAGTGAGATGTCGTCGGTCTCAGATTCAGGCACATATGGGAAATGGTGTTCACTTTATGTTTGATGTCGGATCTAAATCGATTTTTTCTTGAGCACACGATGGCACTGGCCGATTTTTGTTTTTAAAAAGTGCCCAAAGTTGTCCCCCGGGCCATTTAAAGACCACACCCAATGGGCGTGGTTTTCAGCTAGTGGGAATTTGTACAATTGTTAAATGGTAACCGATTTTAATGATTTTGGTTTCGATTTGTAGGTTTTCAGGTGCGCTGAGGCCGATAAAACAAAAATCAAAATCAAATATGGCCACCATAAGGTTTAAAATGCAAAATGGCCCCCAAATTAATGCAAATTTGCGTTTATTAATGATAATAGCTGAAATGGGTCATTTAAATTCATTTCAGATGCGTGTATTCCTTGATCTTGACATAGGAGCTCAATAATAATAAATACCAAACTTAAAAATGGCATCCAACATACTATATAAAATTCAAAATGACCGCCAAAGTAATGCAAATTTGCGTTTATTAATGATAGTAGCTGAAATGGGTCATTTAAATTCATTTGAGGTGCGTGTATTCCTTGTTCTTGACATAGGAGCTCAATAATAATAAATACCAAACTTAAAAATAGCTTCTATAATACTATATAAAAATCAAAATGGCCGCCAAAATAATATGATTCTGCACGGATTGGTGAAACTTGCTTATTATATACATTTTGGAAATTACTATCTGCGCCTATTGGGTGAAATATAGTCACGAGATGGTTAAACAGGGACTCTAACACTAATGTGTGAATTACTGCCTGCTCCTGTGCATATTGGGTGTAATATACTAGTGGTCACTAGACAAGTGAGTACACAGGGACTCAAACACTAATGTGTGAATTACTGCCTGCTCCTGCGCCCAACTGGTGTAATATACTAATGGTCACAAGACGGGTACACATGAACTCTAACACTAATGTGTGAATTACTGCCTGCTCCTGCGCCCAACGGGTGTACTATACTAGTGGTCACTAGACGGGTACACAGGGACTCTAACACTAATGTGTGAATTACTCCCTGCTCCTGCGCCCAACGGGTGTAATATACTAGTGGTCACGAGACGGGTAGGGACTCTAACACTAATGTGTGAATTACTGCCTGCTCCTGCGCCCAATGGGTATACTATACTAGTGGTCACTAGACGGGTACACAGGGACTCTAACACTAATGTGTGAATTACTGCCTGCTCCTGCGCCCAACGGGTGTAATATATTAGTGCTAACGAGACGAGTACACAGGGACTCTAACATTAATGTGTGAATTACTGCCTGTTCCTGTGCCTATTGGGTGTATTATATTCGGGTACACATGTAGGCTATGTCTTGTACAATGGGATGCGTTGAGAGTGTAACAGCGAAATGTCTATCAATGTAAACCTATTCACCTTTCATCGTCAGAGCTGTCCTCGCTTTCTGGTGCTACACAATCCTCATCAGAGTCTGCAGCATCAACATCAAACTGAAAACCGTCTAGAATGTCTGGAATGTCTTCTGGGGTGACAGCCGCTGATGTTTCAGTCAGTGGTTGCTGTGGATGCTCCACAGACGGCATGCGGTCCAGTTCGTCATTGTGAGGTAATGCGTTCCCTTCGTACCAAATCGGCACAGGGATGCCATTCTCAAGTTCCCAGCCATATTCCAGTACATCCAGTTGGTTGTATGTACTGTTGAAACAATTTACCATCCCGTTTGCAATGAGGTTGGCACGCTGGATTGCATATTTCAGAGATAGTCGATCTGGTGGTAGCTTCTTTAGTGGCGTGAATGTACGCTTACTTCCCTTCCCGGAAAAGAGCATAGCATATCGACTATCTCCTGGTGTCTTCTCTTTCTTCGGTCGGTTGTAGATAACATGGAGGAAAAAGTCTGTGACCTCGTTGACATCGGCCTTAGTAGTCTCCAAGCTTGACAACAGTGTTAGAGTCCCTGTTTAACCATCTCGTGAATATATTTCACCTGACAATAGGCGCAGATAGTAATTTCCAAAAGGTATATAATAAGCAAGTTTCACCAATCCGTGCAGAATCATATTATTTTGGCGGCCATTTTTAGTTTTATATAGTATTATGGAAGCTATTTTTAAGTATGGTATTTATTATTATTGAGCTCCTATATCAAGAACAAGGAATACACGCATCTCAAATAAATTTAAATGACCCATTTCAGCTACTATCATTAATAAACGCAAATTTGCATTAATTTGGCGGTCATTTTAAATTTTATATAGTATTTTGGATGCCATTTTTAAGTTTGGTATTTATTATTATTGAGCTCCTATGTCAAGAACAAGGAATACACGCATCTCAAATAAATTTAAATGACCCATTTCAGCTATTATCATTAATAAACGCAAATTTGCATTAATTTGGCGGCCATTTTGCATTTTAAACCTTATGGTGGCCATATTTGATTTTTGTTTTATCGGCCTCAGCACACCTGAAAACCTACTAATCGATACCAAAATCATTAAAATCGGTTACCATTTAACAATTGTACAAATCCCCACTAGCTGAAAACCACGCCCATTGGGTGTGGTCTTTAAATGTCCCGGGGGACAACTTTGGGCACCTTAAAAAAAATCGGCCAGTGCCATCGTGTGCGCAAGAAAAAATCGATTTAGATCCGACATCAAACATAAAGTGAGCACCATTTCCCATATGTGCCTGAATCTGAGACCGACTAATGTGATGTATCTCACTGCTGGCAGTAAGCGGCAGTGAGCAGTGAGGTGTGTTTCACTGCTAGCAGTAAGTAGCAGTGGGCAGTGAGATGTGTCTCACTGCTAGCAGTAAGCGTCGGTGAGCAGTTATATGCGTCAGGCAATAATGTAAACTAAGTACGTGCGTAAACTCTTGATACCGGACAATGTATATTTGCGTAACCTCTCTAAACCGAACACCACTGCAAGCTATGTATGTGTGCTGAACCTCTCTAGACCGGACACCAATGCAAGCTATATATATGTGCGGAAGCTCTCTAAATCGGACACCACTGCAAGCTAGGTATGTGTGCGGAATCTCTCTAGACCGGTATGTATATGTGCGTAACCTCTATAAACCGGACATCCCACTGTAAACTAGATGTATGTGCGGAACACCTCTAAACCGGACAGCATTGTGCGGAACCTCTCTAGACCGAGCACCAATGCAAGCTAGGTATATGTGCTCAACCTCTCCAAACCGGACACAACTGCAAGCTAGGTATGTGTGCGGAACCTCTCTAGACGGGACACTACTGAAAGCTAGGTATGTGTGGGGAACCTATCTAGACCGGACACCACTGTAAACAACGTGTATGTGCGGAACCTCTCTGAACGGGATATCACTGTAAACTAGGTATCTTTGCGGAACCTCTGTAGATGGGACACCACTGTAAGCTAAGTACATGTGTGGAACCTCTCTAAACCGGACACAACTGTAAACTAGGCATGTGTGCGGAACGTCCATAGACCGGACAGAACTGTAAGCTACATGTAGGTATATGTGCGAAACCTCTCTAAATGGGACAACACTGTAAACTATGTATGTTTTCGGAACCTTTCTAGACCGGACACCAATGCAAGCTTTAAAACGGACACCACTATAATCTAGGAATTTGTGCTTAACCTCTCTTAGACCGGACACCACTGTAAACTACGTGTATGTGCGGAACCTCTCTAAACCGGACAGCAATGTAAACTAGGTATGTGTGCGGAACCTCTGTAGACCGGACATCACTGCAAACTAGATATGTGTGCGGAACCTCTCTAACCCGGACAGAACTGTAAACTACGTATATGTGCGGAACCTCTCTAAACGGGACAGCGCTGTAAACTATGTATGTATTACGAGGTTGAAGTCTCGTAGTCTGTTTATTTGGATTTCGTAAGTGTTCTTCATTGTCTTTTTTTGTATATTGGGAATTAGCTCATTCTGTCCAAATAATGAATTTAACAAATAACCACGTTTAACAGTTCCCTAAATATATTTCCAATTTTCATTCTGATATGAATATTGACCAAAATCGACCAATAATTATAAAGTTGACATCTGTGTTAAATGATTGTCGCTTAAATAACACAACTGTTTTGAGACATATGAAGACCCAGATCAGCCTGCACATCCGCGCAGTCTCATCATGACCCACACCGCTCGCTACTGTATGCGTCGGACCAAATTCCAGTTCATAACAATATCCCCCGTCTTCTTTTAAATGCGACCCCGCATTTATATAAATACACATCCAATTGACGGATATTGTTAAAAGTACATACATTGAGGTTAAATCCGGCATCTATTGTTCTTGTAACATTATGATTCAGACAATGTTATTTGGTTTGATGGGCCATGTGCCATTTTGTAATTGTTGTGATTGTTTATTATCTCTGTATTTATTATAATAATTCACATAGTTATCCGCATGAATAGTGATTATTACCAATTGATTTGATTTATCTCACCCATAGTTCAGACGCAGTGACATTATCAGTAACCAGATCGCATTTTGCCTAAGATTGATGACAATGGCTACCTTGTGTAGCTGATTGAATACAGAGATAACGCTCAACAGACATATAATCTTGTGAATTTTGGATACCGTATTTTTCCCGATATATGCAGAGAGCAATTACAGAATGATGATGTGGCCTATACAAGTACCTATATTGGCATGATCCTATACTAGTATTGACAAAGCTATGCTCTCTCTATTGAATGGTTATATAATAGCAGCAAATAGTGACGTTCGTTGCATCTGGGGTGGCCGTTAATCACAGGTGAGAGCACTAGCCAGAAGCGAGATGTGCTGGAACGCATACAGGGGCACTCGGCCTACATCGTACACCAGGTGGCCGCGCTGTTCCAGGCTTCTGTTTCCAGCCTAACTCGTTTCAATACCAGCAAGCTGAACTAACAGTAACAGTGAGGTCAAGAGAGGTCCAGCACACTTACCTAGTTTGCAGTGTTGTCCGATTTAGACAGGTTCCGGACGCATACCTCGTTTGCAGTCGTGTCCGATCAAGACATGTTCCGCACACACACATACCTAGTTTGCAGTGGTGTCCGGTCAAGAGAGGTCCAGCACACTTACCTAGTGTGCAGTGTTGTCCGGTTTAGACAGGTTCCGCACGCATACCTCGTTTGCAGTGGTGTCCGATCAAGACAGGTTCCGCACACATACCTTGTTTACAGTGCTGTCCGGTCTACAGAGGTTCCGCTCACATATCTAGATTGCGGTGGTGTCCGGTATATAGAGGTTACGCACACATACCGCGTTTACAGTGGTGTCCCGTCTAGAGATGTTCCACACACATGCATGTACCTAGCTTGCAGTGCTGACCAGTTTAGAGAGGTTTCGCACACGTACCTGGTTTAAAGTGATGTCCGGTTTAGTGGGGTTCCCTACATACACATAGTTTACAGTGGTGTCCGGTTTAGAGATGTTCCGCACACATACATGTACCTAGCTTGCAGTGCTGACCAGTTCAGAGAGGTTCCGCACACATACCTAGTGTACAGTGGTGTACGGTTTAGAGAGGTTCCGCAAATATACATTGTCCGGTCTAAATAGTTTACGCACGTACTTAGTTTACATTATTGCCAGACGCATATCACTGCTCACTGCCGCTTACTGCTAGCAGTGAGACACATCTCACTGTCCACTGCTGCTTACTGCTAGCAGTGAAACACACCTCACTGCTCACTACCGCTTACTCCCAAGGCTCCAGTATATGGAGTATTTGGAGGGTGTAAAAAATGTATTTTTTTTTCTTCATTCATTGATGCTTTTAGGCATATTTAATTTATTTATAGACCTCGGTCCGTTACTTCAACCTGTGTCACCAGATGGTATTCCATATAACGCCAGTAAAATAAGATGATGAGGAGTTTTACTATTCAATGCTTCAATAGTTGGATACTTGATACATGTAAGCATTGGGAACACACTCACGCCAATTCACATGACCTTCACCTTTTTTACCTTAAAATGTTTGCTGAAACATTTAGCAATGTTTTTGCGTCAACAAAATTGTATAAGCTTCCTCGTCCTACTATAACTTTCATATTACATGACGAATTGCTACAATAGTTGGAAACTTGATACATGTCAGCATTTGGAACACACTCATGCCGCCATTAACATGATCGACCTTGAACTTTTGTTCACCTTCACATGGTTATGGAAACACTTAAGTCATTTTTTTTATGTAAAAAACGTTACTCCAACCTTGACCTTTTTTCGTATTTTAAACATGCACTTCTCTGACGGTTTTTATGATGCTTACTTTAACACATGCCCATTATCATGTTACAGTAAAATGCATCGGCAGGCGCGACACCGCTTCCGTTGCGGAATTCTTGTTTTTATTGCAATGAAGCAATCTGTAAAGCAATATTAAAGTTATAGCATGTTGACGAAGCTTGTACAAAGTTTGTGACGCAAATAAATGGCTAAAGTGTTTCAGCAAAAAGATTAGGTAAGAAAGGTCAAGGTTTTGTGAATGGGCGGCATGAGTGTGTTCCTAATGCTTACATGTATCAAGCGTCCAAATATTGAAGCAATCCGTAAAGTAATATTAAAGTTATAACATGATGACGAAGCTTGTACAAAGTTTTTGACATTTCGGACGACGACGACGGAAAAAGCGGCGACTATAGTCGCGCCTTCTGCGAAAGCGGGGCGACACAAATGCGAGTCGTCTCTCTTTTCACTTTATCCACAGCGTTTCCCTGATGCCCATATGGCAATTTTACATTCTTCGCTATTATACATTATATTTCCCGCAGATCATTTCTGTAAGTATACATGTTTATTATATACACATATATTCCTTTATAACATATGCGTCTACAACTAAGTAGCACGCCAAAATCAGTTGAAATAGTAATCATGAATGCTGTCCACTTTACCATTTCAACTTTTGAGTTGTTTTCAAACTTTGTCGAAGTGTTTGGGAAACTGGCCGGAAAGACCAAGAAAGGGCCAACAGTCTAGGATACTATGCACTTTTGCGCGTTCAGTTTATTTCATCAAAACGATGAAATGATTAATATGAACGTGTTGATAAATATAATACCTGAATCGAGACCAAAACACACGATATCGCCGTCCAAATACCCAAAACGCGCACCTACACACATCTTGATTCCCTCCATGAGTTTGGAAACGATGAAACTAAGAAAACAAAAGTTAGATTTTTCAAATCGATCCACAAATTCCAAAATTATTTAAACAAAAATGTTTAGACCCGTGGAAAATTGTTCTATTTTTCGCAATAAAAAAATAAATTTGATGGGAATAAAATCAAATAAAAAAATGGGGAGGGTGACGTTTTGTTTTTTATGAAAAAGTACATATTTTCAAATATGTTTTAGATGCAATGCTTGTAATTGTCTAAACGTTGTAGGCAGCAAAACGTGGAACAGACACTAGATGTGAAAATAGTCGATGGTGTCGTCTCACTGAAGCATATCAGATATCTACAAGTTTTCTGTTATTTGGCGTGTGAAGTCATGTGATAAACAAAATGTCGAACTCATTTCCATTTGATATGAGATTTATGAAACTCGTCAGTAATTATATGCACCTCACCAGAGGCTCGGTACATACATTGTGCGTTGCTCCTTTCATAAATCTCGTTTGAGATCCTCTATTTATTTGCTTAAGCTACTAAGGTTTTCTATGAATTAAGTATCCTGACCTTATGCCATAGTGTAGAATTGTAAATTTGTGAACATGTGTTAAAAATGAGCGAACACGATGTTAAAAACTCATATGCATCAAACTAGATGCACGGACGATACTTACATTCTCGAGTTAATCGTTCTACACGGCTAGGCACAACCTCCCCGGCGAATTCTGAAATCACAAGACTGCATACACTGTAAGTCACATATGGGTCGAAAAACAATAGTAATACCTATACTTTGCTTAAATGTTTGGTGCTGTTCTACTTAAGGACACTATATCTCGCGATATGCACGAATGTATTCAAGCATGCAATTTGCTGCAATAGTACACCAGTTAATACTACATTTACATGTAACTACCAACATTATATGCGTATGTAAGTATGTTTGAATATTTAAAAACAGATGTTTGGATAGAATAATGGCAAGGGTATAGAAATAGAGTAGTTCGAACATCATTGCCTTCACTGTGTAATTCTTATTGTGTAAATGTCGATATTATATAGTTGTATTACATAGACATGGTTAGGTTAACTGGATGACATTCCACTTACGTTCGTGTATTTCATTTTTATTTTTCTTTAAAGGTACATGCCCACTAAGTAGGCGCAAATTGTTCTGTATATGAATTAACTAAGGGTATAATTGTGTCACTATTCCACTAGTATTATTTGTTTTACTGATAGTTACTCGCGGTGTTATCAGGCTATTTCATATGCAAATGAGGCATGCTATTTTTTTATTATTTAAATACTAATTAAATGCGTCACCTGAAAAAAGAATGTTTTCGACAAATTATGAAGTATGATCATGGCACATCCAAAAATAAATACGTAAAAAAAAAAAAAAAAAAATCCAAAAATAAATACAGAGAATAAACAGTACTTAATGTCCGTTAACATTTTAAGGAAACACGGTTATCGCCCCGGATATCAGTTTGGAAATTTACGTCTGATATAAAATGTACAATAATGCCAATCAATACGTGGGGTATTGGTGAATGAATGTATATTTTGCCAGAAAATGTCTCGGATGATGTCTCTGCTTTAAAGAACATGTTGTAACACTATTATTATTTCTATTTCTTTTATTCGTTTTAAATAATCAATCAAATCAAATTGGCTCTATTTTCGAGATTTTGCATTTATAAATGTATTATTTTCCCGAAATAATGCATAAATTAAGAAAAGTACTATGCTGATCACATTTTCCAAAAATAAAAGTGTACAAGTCCAATTTCTGTATAATGCTATTTCCCTTTAATAAATTAATTAACTGAGACCAAAAGTCTGTACTTTGTAACATTCCCAAACAATCTGTTTATTAGATTCTGTCGACATGGCACAGAAATCACACATTTATATCTACAATTTTACATCTATATAAATGATCGTTTGTACCACAATTTTCGTTAAACATTTCCAAGTTTTGAGCTCGATTTGAATCTTTACTAATAGTAGGGTGCAATTATGAAAATGATCGAATTAATTCCTACAGAAGTGATTTTTGGTGTGTGCAATATATAGGGTGTGTTACGTAACATAGTAAAAATCTAAAAAAATCTACTGGTGCTAAATGCCTTTTTTTGGGTAAAAAGTGAAAATATTCAAACGAAAATGTGAATTTCTGGGATCCGCCCATACCTTCATCCATATTTGTCTGAGAAAGTTGAAAATTGCTAGGAATGTATAAACGTGTATTGCGCAAAGATTCGACACTTTATGGTTTTTGGAAAAATATCAATATGGCGTCAAAATCCAAAATGGCTGCCAAAAATGCATTTTTTTTCTAAATTTACCGATGGTTTTAGATAAACAAAGTAATGGTGTCAATACAATTGTATAGTGCTATTAAATGTATTGCATGTGAAATACAACACGTTAAAAGTTCTTGACAGTAAAATTGCTACTGGTCAATTTAGGATATCCAATATGATATGAAAAGTAGCATCAATGAATATTACATCATTGCAATAATCTGGATGGTCAATGCGGTAGCAGAAAACAAACATATGAAAGACTGTCACTAGTTCTTAATTAGCGTACTATCAAATTCACATTCCAAGCTGATTGCCTATCTACTTTACGTGCAGTTATATATGTACAATGTCAACTGCTAGTAGTCAAATCCCAAGTCCGGATGTGCTGAGTTCTCACAGCTAACTCCTTTGCAGGAACTACACGCAGAAATACATTCGAGGTCAACTTTTGTTGCAGCTGCACGCCTTTGTTTTGCAGCCACTAGAACATGTACAGCGCACAACCTTCAATATGTGTGCTGGAGCTGGACCTTTCGTCGTTGTCACTGGGAATAGCCTCTCTCCAACTAGTTCCCAGCCCCAGTCCATTGGACTCAGTGCATTATCACCTTTCCAGTCATGTATTTGCAGGTACACCCGCCAGCTGTGAAACTGTGCAGCATCAGAGGTTGGTGGAAGTTGTTTCGGATCTACAAACATGGTACTTTTGGTTACCTTTTCGACATACTTGCTCACACGTAAGCTGTCCAATGTTTGCCAATGACTGCCTTTGTATAGGTACACGAGGGCTTGTTCCCCACTGCTGACAATATTCTCTTTTGTCAACTCTGTTGGTGGTGTATGAAACACTGATGCAGAGACTGAAAACTTCACCCTTTTCAAATGCTTTCAGAGCAGTCCCTTTCCCGAAGCCAAACACTTTTGAAGTCGTGTCACACCCCAATATAGCATGAAAGAACAATGTGTTCCTACATACATCTTCACCAAGGCATGCTTGCAGTTTGTGTATATCCCAACATATATCACGCTTGAATTTGGGTCTAGGCTGTAGGTATACAGGGTGTGAGTCATGCGATGTGTGATAACACAATAACACCAATAGGTCAGTGTCATCTCCGACCAATATGGTTGGTTTTGACTGTGAACAGCATATAGCTGTCAATACGATGCGTAAATCGGCATCTGCAACAGCGTGTGACGTTTCTATTCATTCTTCGGGACAACATGTTTATGAAGAGCTGTTTGTTTTTGGGGTTAGCTTACAATGTTTTCTTCTTCCCTCTGAATATGCTGGATTGGGTAAACCTTACTTCTGTACCAACCATTCCTGCAGTTCTACGATCATGAGTGCCGTCTTTAGTAGTTGGCCCGTTGTCATAGCCATCAAAGACAACAATGCAATGGTTGTACCTGGACTTCACAAACTGAACATATGTAGAACAGATTTGCTCGAATGTCTGACCACTTTCCCAAGGAATCCACTGCAGCAACATTCCACCATCAACAACATGATAATGGCCACCAGGATCGTGTGTTATCGGACGAGGGTTGTCGGCTGACATCATAGCATTCGCTAATGCCGGTTTGTCTGCCTCTCTCATCTGTCTAGATGATTCAAATAATGCCGGTGGGTGAGTGCATAACTCATATGAAAGTGGAATATCGGGCTCATCAGTCATTATGTTAGCTGCACTAACTAATCTCTGGAACAGCAGCTGTGGGTCGATCTTGACTGTATCTTCGTTGATTTTGAACGCAGACTTCATAGGCACGATGACATCTTTCTTCTTGAACGAGAACTCGTTTACTTTTTGGCCAGCCATCTTGGTCACAATCATGTCTCCAATCTGATTGGCCTGATCAGCAGTGCTGTCATATGACACTACCCCACTTGTTATGCTTTTGAGATCATTATCCGTTTTGAATGGGTTCCGTTCAAGCAGATACTCAGTTACCACTTCTGTGTCTTTTTTATCTCGCTTTCGCACTGATAAGTTTGTATCTCTCTGTTGTTCACTTGAAGTATATATCGCACCAGAAAAGGTTTGCATTGCTTCATTAATGGAAGATTTTGCATGCCGGGAGAGTACCCACACAGCACTCTGTATCTCGGTCATCACTCTACCACGAGTCAGCCCCCCTGCACTCTTCAAACTCCGCATAAGCATCTGCTCAATCACTAGATCTGTCGACAATCCAGCCCAATACCTATCACTCCGTCTAACAACATGCAACCCTTTCATGAAATAGTCATAGAGCTTTGGGTGTGTTTTCTGTAAGGCATTCATTTTCACTAGATACAAATAGGCTGACTTGGCATACAGGTTATGCCCAGATTCTATGAAATATGGTAACATGGCCCTTAATGTCTTCAGGTGTAACTGCCACTTTCCTGTTCACTCTGCTTTTATGAATTGTCTCAATAATTCCACCATTTCAATATATTGCAACCACAATCGTGCTGTTCTACTTTCAGCTGATATTTGGTCACAATATGTATCCATTCTGCCTTGAATTCTGGTCACTATTTCATCTTTACATGCCTGTTCTATGTCTATTTCTCCTGTCAGTATTCTGTCAAACAATTTAAGGGCAGATTCTAAGGCCGTATCAATATCGTGTGGATCCATTGTCGATTCTCTAGCAGTTTCCGAAACTATGTCACTGCTCATCTTATCAGATATATTCTTACTTTGTCCACGTGTAGTATCACCATCACTGTGAGGCTGGGCAATAGTATCATCAACTTCTACAGATTGTCGAGTGCTCTGAGCGACATGGTCAATGTGCTTAAGGCAACTTTCTTCTGCGTCGTCGTCCTGCCCTTCAGTTTCGGCCGGATCTCTACCAATCAGGTCTAGATGAAACACTTCAGATACTATGAGTGACTGGAGGGCCATGTGAACAAGTCCATGCCCTCTTAAGGCTCTAGCTACTGCATTGTGACTGTCGTTCGGCGGTGCCGTCATGGTAATATCACAACTGTTCGCCATGTGATATTACCATGACAGCACCGCCAAACGACAGTCACAATGCAGTACCATATCAGATTAAATTCCCAATAAAATGAAAAGCAAATGGCCTAAAACGTTACGGTACTATTATGGTAATGTTGATGAAGGTGTTACAATCGCTTAGAACCAATATTTGAGAAATACGAACTTAGAATGAACAAATCACGTTGGGTACGAATCAGTACGAGTACGAATTTGTTACGGCCCAAACAAGATTTTATACTATTTTACACTATTATTAACTAAAATAGCATCGACTAAATTGTTAGACACGAGAAGTAATAACGATAAACATGTAACTAACACTGTGGGTTGTTAACTGGTGTGGGAACTGTTTGATTTTCTATTGAAACCACGAATGTAGCGTGGTGTTTCTTTAGCGTTCGTGAAAGTAATATAGCAAATGGTGGCGTCGATTATCGGGGGAGATAATACAGTTACTAGTGTTGGAGTATCCGCCGTCAAGTTTTGGAGCACCCAGCTTACAAGCAACTGTCGGTACGCAGCTTTAGGATGAGGACTTGGTAACGACACAGTTAATGAAAACTATTCATATAAAACATTGGTAAATCTTAAAAAACGCCATTTTAGCGGCCATTTTCGATTTTGCCGCCATATTGGATTTTTTCTGAAGACGATAATGTCTCTAATTTTTTCCAAAATACACATTTATACATTTTTGGCAATTTTTAACTTTCTCAGACAAATAGGGATGAGGTTATGGGCAGATTCCAGAAATTCGAATTTTCGTTAAAAGATTTCCACTTTTTACCCAAAAAGACATTTAGCATCGTTAGATTTTTCTAGATTTTTATTATGTTAGGTAACACACCCGATATATTGCACACACCAAAAATCGCTTGTGTAGGAATTAATTCCCATAAAATTTAGAAATAAAATGCATTTTTGGCAGCCATTTTGGATTTTGCTGCCATATTGAATTTTTTTCAAAAACGATAAAGTGTCGAATCTTTGCGCAATATACGTTTATACATTCCTAGCAATTTTCAACTTTCTCAGACAAATAGGGATGGAGTTATGGGCGGATTCCAGAAATTTACATTTTCGTTTGAATTTTTTCACTTTTTACCCAAAAAAAGGCATTTAGCACCTGTATATTTTTCTAGTTTTTTACTATGTTACGTAACACACACTATATATTGCACACACCAAAAATCGCTTCTGTAGGAATTAATTCCTTTATTTGTCTTTTTTTGTTCATAAATGCACTCTACTATAAGTTCTGAATCTTTTTGCGAGTCATCTGAAAAAATCAGTGTTTGTTTTAAAAATAAATTGTTCATACTACTTAAGAAAAACTGGCATAGTGAATGCACCAATCATTGGGTTTTGCTGAGAACAAGAGATACACAATATGCATGGAACTACTGTCTGTTTCACGAAACCTGCCCAATTTTTACGGCTATATAAATAATGCAAAAACAATATATTTTTCGATAATATTAAATTATAGCAAAATTTAAGAATGAGCCTTCTTTTTATTTCGTGAAATTTGGTCCAATATTTATTTTATTGCGAAAAAACAATTTCCACATGTTAAATACCCCATAGTGAAGATGTCTATGGGGATTTAACATGGGGAAATCTTTATAATTTCAGAAATAGTTGACTGATTTTCAAACTGTTACTTTTGTTTTCTTAGTTAGATCATGTCCATGCTATCTAGCTAGATTTCAGATTTAAGATTTCAGAATCAATTTCCAAAATTTTCGTTTTTCGACTTCTTCTCCAGTAGTCCATGAGCTAGATATACCACCAGAGCATCCCCCCAGATCCTCCGCGAGTGGTATCAATTTGTTCAGGAGACATATCTGATTGATATTAAACATGTTAACAATGAATAAGTTGGGATGAACTAGGAATGGCGGCCATTTCTCAAAATGGCCACCTTCCAATATTGCTTTCGTTGATAGGGTCTAGGAACATGATAATAATGTGGCTAATAAGATAGGATGATTTGGTTGAGGCAGCCATCTAAAATTTCAAAATGGCCGCCATTTTTAGTTGATTTTTTTAAATATTTTGTAAACGAAGCCGTTAAATGTCCATTGAAACATTGTTGAGATAATTTGCAAACCATATTATTAAGTCTATTAAATATGATTATATTGCATCAAACTATATTTCTATGATCATAAATGATGTACAATTGACACGGAAAGACTGTCGTGTAACTCCCAAATATATGGATGTGACGTCAGACTACGTAACTCATTTTGGAAAGTGTTTGTAAAATATTTTAGCTCTGACTTGCCCTTCAAAAACCTGCAACTGTCATGAATATACAGCTGAGTCAAAGCTAACATATACAGGTACCTTTGCCATTGACAAACCTTAATATGCCCCACCCCCAAATTATCATGATGGCCTCCAAACCATGAGCAGGTGTAAAACAAACACATTCAAACAAGGCAAATATTCACCATTAAACAATATAATTGCAAACATATTCTTATGGCTATTCATAAATGTAATGTTTGCATGTCCATGAAACTTGTTACTATGTGACTAAAGTATGTTCATGTGACTTCCAAAATACAATGTTTGATAGCAGATTAGTACAACTAATATGAGACGCGCCACAACATAACGTACCTTCGGGTATTTAGAAATTTTGCCGTGAATGTTTTGAAAATTAAACAAAATTTCTGCAAATGATGTCAGAATATGATGCAAATTCCAGAGCAAATGTGGAATTATATTCCGCATTCACTGACATTTTCGTCAAATTTTTACATTTTTTACGAAAATTATGCTCAATTTTCAAATCAATTAACGGCAAAATTTCCAAATACCCAAAGGTACGTTATGTCGTGGCGCGTCTCATACATGATTATGTCTTAACAGTACAGATAATATGTTAGATATGCGGATATGCACATACTAAACTCTGTAAGGTCCACTGATTAATAATACATACGTGTTAGTTTTATGGATATACAAGACTCTATAAAGTCCACAAACACAGGTTGCTTTAGTCATCATAATCATCATATTCATCACTGTCCACTGAAACGATTGATTCATCATCGCCAGACCCATCATCCGAATCACCACCACTGCCAAGTCCTTCCACTTCATATACAAGAACTTGGGGGAGAATTGGACTGTCAACACACAGAGGTTCCAGCCGAGTGTCCATCCATGTCCATCAGTTGGTGAGGGAATGTCTACAACAGCAATATCTGCCAGTCTCCATACAGCAAATTGGTAGTTTACTCTGCTGATATGCTGTTCCAACACACCATGACGGGGAGGTAGTGAAGCAACGTCAACGTTACGGCCAAGCTGTAGCTTACCGCCATCACCACACTTCTCATTGATGAGAGCGAATCGGAGAGAATTGATGCTCTTGAATCTTGGCCGACCATAGAGAGCGCATGTAAACTCCTCCAAGCCAGATACCAATTCATCACTGACCATCCACTCACATCCAAGATTTGCCAGAATAGGTTGGTACTTTGGGAGCCGCTGCATCACTTTGATTGGTTTCACCTTCCCAATACCTTTGAAGGCACTGGTTGTGTCGCAGTGGGTAAACGCATGCAGACCCATCAGTGCTGTACAGTACTCTTGTGCTAAAGTAAGTTATCCACCAGCTCCGTGATGTCTATGATTCTCTTGTGGTTGCCCGTTCCAGTGTCAAACAGGATGGTGATAGTGAAGCTCGGTACATGATAGAGGAGAATGAAGAAAATGTCGCTGTCGGGTGTACGTATTCTCGCATACTCATAGCCCTGATCTTGTGAATACTTACAGTAGAGAATCACTCTAGTATCTGTCTCTTCCTGCGTCGAGAACAGAGATGGGATCTCTGTCTGCATGGTGGTCTGATCATCGTCGGTGTGCAATAAGAATGAATGTTCCTCAGACACAGCTATCACTTTCCTTGCTTGGAGGCTTGGAGCGAATTCGTTTGAACTCCAGACATTCAGAATCAATTGCACAAACTGCTTTTTATTTTCATCATTAATTAAGAATGCTTTCCAGTCAGCTGATTTCTTAGTTAACTTCCTTCCAATTATGAGCTTGTCACCACAACCTCTCCTCAGTATAGTATCTCCAAAACTTTCACTGAATTCTCCTTGTACATGTCAGTGCTGAAGATAATGTCTGATGACTTGGGAATAATGTCAAACACTTTGTAACTGATGTCCTTGAAATTTACAGGTAGTTCACGTAAACAGTAGACTAGTGCATTACCATCTTCAATGAGGAGTGTGGAATCAGGTGGTGGGATTGGTGCATCATATATTTCTTTGGTTATGTGCTGAAATCCCTTGGCTTTATGAGTTACGGTCATATATTCATCTTCAAGCTTAATCTGATATTACATCTTCAAGCTCAATCTGATTACCCTTCTGGGACTTCACTAACAGTTGCAGTGCCATACTTCCTTGGTGTTTATATTCAACTACTTTATTCTCAGACATATTTGCTTGTATGACCTAGAGTACGCAATTTCATCCTTTTCACAGGTTCAAAGAAATGATCATTCTGTTCTAACCGTTCGTGGATAAATGACTCCTTCGCTTCTGTGCCTACGCGCTCAGCTTTCAGAACATCTGCTGCGATATCTGATGGAACAGCAGCCCCTGACGACAGGCTGTAGACCTATCGCTTGTCTGGAACATCAAACGGATTCATGAAGCTATTGACAGCATCGATTGTTCTCTGTACTAGCTTCTCGTCTTTATTCACCTCTGTAGGCCGCAGATCCTTTATGCTTCCTACTTCCATTAGACTCGGACAAAATATCTGCCATGGATAGTGTGGCATCAATAAATTGTGCACGTTCATGCGTCGTCCTAACCCATCGTTGATAACTGCTGTAGTTAGTAACCAGCCCTGTCAATCCAGCTCCATAGCCACCAGCACCACCATGGGACTTTGCATGCTTCATAAATGTCTCTTCTATCGTTTCGTCCACCGCACATCGGCTTCCTGGTACCAGAGATCGAGCGACAATGATTGCACCGGCTTCAAGTAGTGGTGTTGCACCAGGATAGGTGTCCTCTACATTTGCCAGGAACACAGAGAAGAACGTCAGATATCGAGTGTAATTTTGGCCATCAAAGCTGAAGAATAGACTGGACATTCTATACAGACACTCACAGTACAATTGGAAGTTGTTGTCTTAACAGCCTGGATTAGCCTCAGTATCAACCATATGTGATCCATGTACCACAGCCATAACTCAGCAGTCATTCCGAGTTTCCCTCCACGAACTTCATCCTTGAACTCTCTGTAGCCGACAACCAGGGCATGTATTTGGTCATATTGCAGGGCACTATCTACGGTCAAGTTGTGGTGTTTCTAGTACACACACAAACTCACCAGATCCTCAGAGAATATAGTTTGAAACACAATAATCATGTTTAATAGCCTAAGAATATGGTTTGCAAAGTTACTTCAACAAATGTTCAATGAACATGGACATTTATCGGCTTCGTTAAGAAAATATGTTTTAAAAAAAATGAACTATAAATGGCGGCCATTTTGAAATTGAAGATGACTGCCTCAAAAAATTTACCCTATCTTATTAGTAACATTATTATCATGTTCATAGACCCTGAAAACATGGGTATAGACACCAAAATCATTCCTCTGTGTGTACGACAGACCGAGCTATTAACGAAAGCAATTTTGGAAGGCGGCCATTTTTCAAAATGGCCGCCATTCCTAGTTCATCCCAACTTATTCATTGTTAACATGTTTAATATCAATCAGATATGTCTCCTGAACAAATTGATACCACTCGCGGAGGATCTGGGGGGGGGGGATGCTCGGGGGTATATCTAGCTCATAGACTACAGGTTCTCCTCCTTTTTTTCCCCATGTTAAATTCAACTAATTTTTCGCAATAAAATCAATAGTTGACCAAATTTCGTGAAATGAAAAGAAGGCTCATTCTTAAATTTTGATAAAACTATTTTGATAAAATTTAATATGATCGAAAAAAATATTGTCTTTGCATTAGTTATATAACCGTAAAATTTGGGCAGGTTTCGTGAAACAGACAGTAATGGCGTTGGTTGTCAGGTGCAATATTCGATTTCACCATTGTAGATTGGTATATGTGTTTTTCTTGGTTCTCACCAAAAACATAGACCCGATCTTATCCACACTGGACGTAATACTGTGATACTTTTAAGTGTTGTACCACATTAAATACTACGATACTATTATTATACAACAACAGAGACAGTAGCTGAATTGGGCTGGAGGCCTTATAGTGAATAGTAGGTTAGTGCCATGAATGGGAAAAAAATATCTGGCAAGAAACGGGATGGGCGAGGCTCTGCCCAGCACATCCCGTTTCCGTGCCGCGCCAGATATTTTTCTCATTCACGGCACTAACCTACTATTCTAGTTATCCCGTCAACACATACACATAGCTTTAAAATGCAATAAAAATAACCCCAGCCACCGCACATATTCATACGCAGTGATTAGGTCGTATTGACAGGATATCATACATGTTTCACGGCACCGTATTTGACGGCACATACGCACTGTGTTAACGGGATAAAATGGATTAATGGTAGCTGAATTGGGCTGGAGGCCTTAATGGAGTACCGGTAATGGACATGTATGAACAAAAACAATGCAACTTGATGTAAATTATTGCAACGGCGTAATGTCACCAACTCCATATTGTTGGCATGGGCCAATGGAAAATGTACGGAAATGCGCGTACATTACGAACTTACCTTAACCAAATGTGGCTGTGACTGGAGAAACGGAGTTTATGGGATTTGTGATCGGTGTAGCTCCTGATCAAATAACGCACGTATGTAGTTTGATAACGATCTATATTGCTCGTTAGAAGCATGACAGGTGTTTCCTTGATGACATGGCGAGCCGGGCAAATCCTGATCAGACTGCTGATGCACAGGCTGATCTGGATATACACTGATCGCAAAA
>CM055275.1:67924212-68062136 GCA_029237695.1 Conchocele bisecta
ACTGATCGCAAAACTCATAATCCCCATTTCTCCAGTCACAGCTACACATGAAGTTGTAAGTTTGGTTGACATGTCATTTGCAGTTCATAAAGCAAACAACCACATATTGAACATCAGTGACGTAACCATGTTTGCGTAGACAGACAGTGTACAAAGTGCTCGATAAACGCTATACACTTAATATGACAGTTTGCTATGGCCAGACCCACGATGGGTCACTTTGTGGTGCCATCTGGTAGTATGGGCACGTGACCTGAGACTCTAAGACTAAGGCGCTAGTTTTGAACAAATCCACTATACGATCAATTGTGAATACAATATGTATGCAAAATCGCGGTGTTCGTCTTCCAGGGATGAAGAGTGGTGATCATAACACGTCACAGTGTATACCTGTGTCAACAAGCATGGCAACGATGGTTTCCTTTACTGGCTCCCCGTCGAACGCCTTGATGCATTGTATACGCTGGGACAGAATGGGAAGATCGATGTCTTCTTTCAGGACAGGTATGAGACAATTCGCATCACTCTGATTCGTGAAAGCTTTCACCAAAGCGAATGTGAATTCAACCCTGCATTGGCAGCTGTCCAAGTAGTCACGTGATATAAGTAGTACGACCTTTAAACATGCTTCTAACTTCTCTGACACTATGCGACTAGTTAATTTGCCTTGCTGTATTTCCTCTGCTGGAAAGAAGGACACCACGCCGTACTCATTTCGCAGGTCGTACACCAAGTCATGGGCGTATTGATACTCGTCTTCGTGGCAACATACGTACAGGTGACACCCCCCTTCCGGCAACACGGGTAAGTTCATTGCTGCTTCGCGTTCTGAAATAGTAACAGCATAATACTGTATTACATAAATGTGGCTGTGACTGGAGAAATGGGGCTTATCGGTTTTGCGATCAGTGTAGGTCCATATTAGTCTGTGCATATGTACAGTGGCATACCATTAATGAAACGCCCGGCATGCTTCTAGCAAGTTCTATGGATCGTTATCAGGCTATATGAGTGTGCTATTTGATCTGGAGCTACACTGGCCACAAAGCCCACACGCCTCATATATTTAGTCAATGCAACAAATGGTAAAGGTGTTACATAACTGGCCCACTGAAAAACTGCGTGTCTGTGTGTGTAAACTATTCCTATGAAACCTTTCAGCCGATATATCTGAAACTATACAAACGTCTTCTACACATATTGAACATGTGCACCCTGGTGTTTATGCCGAAAAATATTTTTTAACAAAAATATCGCCTTTTTAACATTTGTTCTACATTTTTATATACAATTCTATATAGGGTACAGAGTTTGTGTATACTACTCGTCTGAAACCATTCAGCCATTCGATCTTAAATTACACACACGTCTTCAACACATATTGAAGATATGCACTTTGATGTTACCATGCCGAAAAAATATTTTTTAACAAAAATACCACCTTTTTAACTTAGCCATTTTTTCTACATTTTTGTGTGCAATTCCTTTTTTTGGTACAGAGGTTGTGTACACTACTCCTAAAACCTTTCAGTCAATCGATCTGAAACTATACTGCAGTACACACATCTTCTACACATATTGAAGATGCGCGCCGCCTTGGTGTTTTTATACCGAAAACATTTTTTTTTTAAATATCAACTTGTTAACTTACCCATTTTGCACATATTGTATATATGCATCATCTTGGTGTTTTCATGTCGAAAATTCTTTTTTTTTTAACTTAACCATTTTTTCTACAGTTTTGTAAGCAATTCTATACAGTTTCTACATACACATCTCTACCTAAATGAGTATAAAAGTTTATCACAACAAGAGGAAGAACTAATGCTATATATTTTCAAATTCTCATTAAGGTTTCTTGCGTTGGTGACAGCTTCACATTTCTGCATCTTCGCTGTCTAGCCAATATTTGACTGGCGTATGTTGTGACTTACGGCACTCTTGTTAAAAAAACATGAATTTCCACACTGTTAGCAGGAGCGATAACCGTATTTAGTTAAAAGAAATTCCGGTGACTCATTTAATTTGAATAAATAATTTGAAAAATGGCTTGCCTCATTTTTAAAACTTGTGGAATAGTTACACAAATATGCACTTATTTAATTCCTATAGTGAACATTTTATGCCTACTAGATGGGATCCCAACTTTAATGACGCATTCGTTGCATTAATTAGCCGGGTTTTGTTTCAAAGAAACAAAATTCCCGACTATTGGATTGGCGAAAGCCGGCCGGGCGGCAGTAGTATCATTTGACGGTAGCATGCAACATTGGTTGCTAAATTGATATTCCAACAGTAGCATTGGTCATTCTGAAGTGCACGGACGTTAAACGCCTTCCAATCCAATCCAGAATGAATTTCCCATCCTGATATGGACATTCCAATGTATCAGATTACAGAAGAGATTAGAAATGCGAGAAACCATTCCATGTACATGTCGTCATGCAATATACAAATTGTTTGCGAAATAGTATAACAGTGCTCCAGATACGTTTTGTACCTAAAGAGTATTAAACCGCCAGATTTCACATTCAATGCGCATTTTACTTTTAAAAATGTATTATAGATTTTCTTCCTTATGAAATACAGAACAAATGATAAACAAGAGGGCCATGATGGCCCTAATTCGTTCATCTGACTCCATGAACACCAGAGGAGAATGTGACATTGAGTTCATATGTGTTTTAAAATTGTGCTATTTTTAGATGGCGGTCATCTTGGATTAAGCGATGACTCTCATTTTACCAAATATGGAAATGCTTCACACAAGGATCTTAACTTACTATGAAATTTGGCCAGCATCGGCCAGCATCAGCCATGTGGTTCCTGAGAAAAAGACGTTCAAAATCTCGAATAAATGGATCTTTTGGGTGCCATCATGGATGGCACCAGATATTGCACCAGAGAAATCACCTCATCGATACCTTCAATTTGATATATGGCATGAGCATATTCGTTCAAAAATAAAATTTGACCCCATGGACCACGCCCATTTTTGACCTCGGGGGTCACGATTTTAACAACTTGGAAAGAGCATTCAACATCGGTCATTCCTACGAAGTTTTGTCGAAATCCGGCAGGTGGTTCATGAGAATAATCTTTTTTAAGAATTTGTGCTATTTTTAGACGACGGCCATCTTTGATTGGCGACGACCTCCGTTTTAACAAATCTGAAAAGGCTTCACCCATGGACCATAACTGTGAAGTTTGGCCACCATGGGCCAAGCGGTTCGTGCGAAGAAGAATTTTGAAATCTCTAATAAACAAACGACATCTTGACCTTTCGGCGGCCATCTTGGATGACATGACCATCCAATTTCGACAAAGAATGCACCAGAGCGATCGCCTCTGTGATACCTTCGATTTGATATAGACATGACCATATTCGGTCAAAAATAAAATTTTACCCCACGGGCCACGCCCATTTTTGACCCCGGGGTTACCATTTTGACAACTTTGAAAGAGCATTGTACATCGATCATTCCTACCAAGTTTCGTCGAAATCCGGCTGGCGGTTCATGAGACGAAGATTTATTAAGAATTTATGCTATTTTTAGACGGCGGCCATCTTGCTTTAGCGATTACCTCCATTTTAATAAATCTGAAAAGGCTTCACCTATGGACGATAACTTTTCAATTTGGCTACCATGGGTCAAGCGGTTCATGTGAAGAAGAATTTTGAAATCTCTGATAAAAGAACCTTTTGACCTTTCGGCGGCCATCTTGGATGACATAACCATCCAATTTCGACAATAAATACACCAGAGTGATCGCCTCGTTGATACCTTCGATTTTATATAGAACATGACCATATTCGGTCAAAAATAAAATTTGACCCCAATTTGACCCCACGGGCCACGCCCATTTTTGACCCAGGGGTCAGCATTTTAATATCTTTGAAAGACCATTGTACATCGATCATTCCTACCAAGTTTCCTCGAAATACGGCTGGCGGTTCATGAGAAGAAGATTTTTTAAGAATTTATGCTATTTTTAGACGGCGGCCATCTTGCTTTAACAATGACCTCCATTTTAACACATCTGAAAACGCTTTACCCATGGACCATAACGTTTAAGTTTGGCTACCATGGGTCAAGCGGTTCATGTGAAGAAGAATTTTGAAATCTCTGATAAATGAACGACCTTTTGACCTTTCGGCGGCCATCTTGGATGACATAACCATCCAATTTCGACAATAAATGCACCAGAGTGATCGCCCCGTTGATACCTTCGATTTCATATAGAACATGACCATATTCGGTCAAAAATAAAATTTGACCCCAATTTGACCCCACGTGCCACGCCTATTTTTGACCCAGGGGTCAGCATTTTAACAACTTTGAAAGAGCATTGTACATCGATCATTCCTAACAAGTTTTGTCGAAATCCGGCTAGCGGTTCATGAGAAGAAGATGTTTTAAGAATTTATGCTATTTTTAGACGGCGGTCATCTTAGATAAGCGATGACCTCCATTTTAACAAATCTGAAAAGGCTTTACCAATGGACCATAACTTTTAAGTTTGGCTATCATGGGCCAAGCGGTTCATGTGAAGAAGAATTTTGAAATCTCTAATAAAAGAACGACCTTTTGACCTTTCGGCGGCCATCTTGGATGACATAACCATCCGATTTCGACAAAAAATGCACCAGAGTGATCGCCTCGTTGATACCTTCGATTTGATATATGACATGACCATATTCGGTCAAAAATAAAATTTGACCCCAATTTCACCCCACGGGCCATGCCCATTTTTGACCCTGGGGTCACCATTTTAACAACTTTGAAAGAGCATTGTACATCGATCATTCCTACCAAGTTTTGTCGAAATCCGGTTGGCGGTTCTTGAGAAGAAGATTTTTGAAGAATGTGTGCTATTTTTAGACGGCGGCCATCTTAGATTACCAAATGACGTGATTTTAACAATTTTGTAATCCCCTACCTAAGGACCATGACCATGAAGATTGGTGACTATAGGCCCAATAGTTACCGAGGAGAAGACGTTTGAAAATGTTCACGGACGACGGACGACGGACGACGACGGACGACGACGACGGACGACGGACACATTGCGGTAACAATACCTCACATGAGCTTCGCTCAGGTGAGCTAAAAATAAAACAAATTTAAAAATTCACTTATTTGAGCTGTAAAAAGCAAACACAATTGCTTTTTGCTGCTCAACGAAGTAAATTTTCAACTTTATTACAATATTTTCACTACTCAATTTGAAAATCAGTGCGTCTTTTCAAATTGCTGTGAGTTTTTTGTACTCCCACATTTGATAATAAATGCTATTCTACTAAAATAAGTGCGTAAAATACACCAATACGCACCTTATCTGAGCATTGAGTGCAACAAGATTTCAGCGAAATTATCTAAACTTACACCGTTGATATGCACTTTACTCAACCATCCTACATTAAGTATTACCCACTTATTGTGTAACCTGACAGAGACAGTGCACTCCACACACCAATCAAGATATTCTAGTTACAGTGGTTGTTCAAGTGCTGCAAAATGGACGGAAGGCTAAACATAAAAAAATCCACTCTTAAATGTAAGTAAACAAACCATAACTACTGTCTAGTCCACGTTTTTCTGCCAACGAACATTTGGCCATTAAACACATTAAATCTAAAAAATATTTAAAAGTAAGTACTTTTTCATCAATAACAAAAAAGTCACCCTCCCCAAAGAAATGTGTTGGATGAAATTCCATCAAATATTGATTTTATTGCGAAAAAATGAAAAAAGAAAAAAATAAAAAATTTTAACGATTTTCAATGGGAATTTAACATGGGGGGGCTAAAGATTTTTTTTTAAATATTTTTTTTAATTGTTGATTGATTTTCCAAATCTAACTCTTGTTTTCTTAGTTACATATTTTTAAGCTACCTCGCCAGGTTTCGCAGTCAATGTTCAAATGATTTCGTTTTTTGATATTTCAGGATCAAAAAATGAAAAAATTTGGAAATTGACTCCCCATGTTAAATTCCCATAGGAAAATCGTTTTTTCGCAATGAAATCAATATTTGATGGAATTTCATCAAATAATTTTGCTTGCGGAGGGTGACTTTTTTGTTATTGATGAAAAAGAACTTACTTTTAAAATTGTTTGACATTTAATGTGTTTAATAGCCGAATGTTCGTCGGCAGAAAAACGTGGAACAGACAGTAGATGGTCGGTAAAACCGACGAATGCTCAATATGTTTGGTATTGCCAGCAGGGCAAAATAAATTCATTCTGAAATGTGATGCGTCAGTGTTGCTATTGGAATGTTGGAATGTCAATTTAGCAACCAATGTTGCCTGCTACCGTCAAATAATACTACTGGCGGCGGCGTCCACAATGTTAAGTGTTCGTGTTTATGTCCATTTCTCTGTTACTATACTACATAGAACGGCCGTACTTGCACAACTTCATCACCAATGGGTGACCATCACATACCACTTAACTTGGCTTATTTTTTCCGCGTAATCGACTTAGCCATTTTTAATGTTAAAGCTACGATATATCACACAAAACACTACAAAATTCGGCCTTTTTGAACGTTTGTATGTCCGGGTTTGGAAATTCAATGTCTTCGAGCCATTTCCCACCCTCAAATATAAGAGAAAAACATTCGCTGGATTGTAGCAGCCTGGATATGTGCTAATGTTAGTCGGGGCTGGGTGGGCTCGGTGTGGGTGGTATTCTGTTGAGCACGAGCTATGTTTATGAATCAAGTGCCTGTTATTTTCTCTGCCGAGATGGTGAGAAAATATCATATTCTTATTATTCTTATTATTATAAATAATTGTTCTACGTTGAAGTATTGCTTCAGGTTTACATGGAGAAATAAATGTAGAACCGTTATGAAAGAACGGTGGGGACCGATGGTTTAAACCAACCGAGTTTGCCACTTGGAAGCCGATTTCTGTCCATTCGCAGTTACTTTGATGATGTTTATAGAAGACACACGTTTCAGATTGTTTGACTGAAAGGTTTGAGAGGGGTAGCGTACACACACTCTGTACCATATATAGAATTGTATACACAAATGTAGAAAACATGGCTTAGTTAAAAAGAGGATATTCTTGTAAACAAATATATTTTCAGAATAAAAACACCAAGGTGCACGTGAGAAGATGTGTGTACATCTTCACATCGATTGACTGAAAGGTTTGAGAGGAGTAGTGTACAAAAAATACTGTACCCTATATAGAATTGCATACAAACATGCAGAAGAAAATCGCCAAGCTAAATAGGTAATATTGTTTCGACATAAAAACACCATGATGTACATCTTCAATATGTGTAGAAGACGTGTGTATAGTTTCATATCGATTGACTGAGCGGTTTCAGAGGAGTTGTGTATAGAAACTATGTATCCTATATCGCATTGTATACAAATGGCTAAAGTTAAAAAGGTGACCGATGGACGGACGTACGATCAGTAGCGAGGGTAACTGTATTAATGTGAAAGGATGTATCGTTACTAAGCAATGCATATGTGCAATATGAAGATATAGCTGAAGGCAAACATAAATTATAGGTGATTTGAAAAATTCGTACAACAATCAAACAATAAACAGACAGACGGACGTACGATATATGATGCATGCGTACAATATGAAGACATTAGCTGAAGGCAAACAGAAATTATAATAAGTGATAAGTGAAATGTGAAATATGACCCACCCACCCCCGGCCCCGGCCCCGGCCCCGGCCCCGGCCCCGGCCCCGGCCCCGGCCCCGCCCATTTCTGATCCCGGGGTCATAATTTTAACAAATTTGAAAGAGCATTGACTATTGCTCATTCCAGCAAAGTTTCGTCGAAATCGATCTGGCAGTTCGAGAGAAGATTTATTTAAGAATTTTACGTACTTTTCTATGGCGGCCATCTTGGATATCCGACGACGTGCATTTTAACAAATTTGAAATGGAGTAACGCATAGACCATCCCCGTGAAATTTGGTCAACATCGGCGAAGCGCTTCAGAAGAAGAAGAGGTCGGAAAAGTGTTGACGGACGGACGGACGATGGACGGGCGAAAAGCGGTAACAATAGCTTTTAAGCTAACAGAAGCTTTGAGCAACCGGGTCCTGATTACATTCCTTCAGCAGAACGTTGTTCTTATTGTATTACAGTTACAGTAGAGTTAGCGTGTTTGTTCCGAGTCGACTCATGGCCTTTTGGTTCGACTCACGTTTGCGCTACGTTTGCCGTAAATGTACAGTTGAACTTTGGCTCAGGTTAGCTAACATATCACGGGGATTACTACTTCCGGACACAGGTGGAATACTCGGACCTAGGACCCAATAAATGGCTCATTTGAAAAACGTTACCTCACCCATCAATTTTCTTACACTACTAGTATACAGTATAGCCTTGTCAAGGTAGGCAATAGCTTGGGGAAATGCCCTAGACAGCTGATGCGATCGTTTTCTTTACTCGTGGTCGATTCTATGCTGGTAGTACGAAGAGTGTTGTACATGATGAGGAGGTAGCGGTCAAGTCAACCATCCATAATTAAGTGATTTATGACACGTGATTAACACCACGGCGGCGTGACTGACACCGATGGATGGATGGATGGTGGTTATGTTTAACCACTGTAAAGCTAACAAGATACTATTTGCGCAATATAATTGATTCTGAGAACAATTTACTGGCCCAGATAAGTTTCAATTCACACGAATTATTGCACTTGCAATGTATATGCTCTGGTAGTTGTATGTATTGTGTCGCACTTTTACATTCCGTTTCGCGTAAGCTGTTACTACAAGGTGCATGATCACGTGGTTACAACAACAACAACGTCGCCCACTCCAAAGTAAGTATTATTTGATAGTTTCCTTAATATGCAACGGATTTTGATGAAATATGGCGCAGCAAACGCGTCTTCATGAGCTGCATTTGGTGGTCTATGGAGTTTGGAGTTTGGACTTATGTCGTTTTTGCGAAGAATCGATTTCCGTGTCGGAGACACGGAAATCGATTCTTCACAAAAACGACAGAGGTTTGGGCGAAAATAGAGAGACCACCAAATGCAACTTAACAAGACGCGTTTGGTGCGCCATATTTCATCAAAGTCCGTTACGTAATAAGGCCACTATAATACGTACTTTCAATCGGTACTTGTTGTTAGTATCACGTGATCATACACCTTGTACTAGGAGACGTCTATGTCATGGACTGACAATGTTTGCACAGTTCGTAACACAATTGAACAAGTGCAATCAAACGTATATGTTCTGGTAGACCTGTCCACTTTGTATTTGTTATCATGGATCTCATGTTTTTGGCATGTTAATTTTCTACACTGGGTTACAATGGTTACAGCGTGACTAAGGACTACACTGTTCACCCTCTTGTAACATAATGACGTCTTGTTGCAATAGATCTAGTACAACAGTGCATCCACAATATAATCAGGTACTCAGTAGCATGTACTGTTCATTCTCTAGAAAAATAATAATTTCCTGTGGCAGGGCTCCAGATAAGGAATTAGTAATTGAGTATTGTCACTCCATCATTTCTGAAACAATTGGGTATTTCAAAATTTTAATTGGGTAAAATAAAATCACACTGCTGTGTATACATCAGCAGACTTCAATTATTGAATAGTTTGCTTCTAAATGAAAACATGTTTTGGCATTTCATTAGAAAATGAAATACCAAGATGTGTTTTCATGGAAAAATAAGAAAAACATGCTATATTTGTGATCGGTTTATTGTTTCCTGCAGAATGATAAAGGTAGCACAAATTTTGCATTGCTTTTTGATACTCGCTACTTCTGATTTCAATTGGGTTTTTGGAAATTTTTATTTGGTATTTAAGCAAATACGCAGCTTATCTGGAGCTCTGCTGTGTGGAAATAAGTGAAGTACAAAAGTGCGTACATCATCTCATTACGGCCTGCACTGTTCGCCATTTAGTAATAAATCAATAATTTCTTGGGGCAATATATCCAGCTGAACATTGCACGCACATTCTGATAAGTGACTATTATGTTTGCAAGCTTTTAACTCATTTAATTGCATTATAATCATGCACACAATTGATTTCGCGGTCTAATCAGGGACTACATGGGTCGCTATTTTCTGTAAAATAATGATGTCTGCACCATGGTGGTAATAAATCAATCATAAATGTAGCAGTCTGATCAGGACCTACACTAACCCGAAATGTATGTCTGTAACGCAAGGCGACTTACGTTGCAGACAGACATTTCGGATTAGACCTACACTATTCGGTATGCACTGCCATACAAAGTTTCCACCCAAATGCACAGATGTCTGGTTATCTTCAAGTTAAATCTCTATGTGATATATAATTGCACCACGTGTACTGCAGATCGTATTGATTGTTTGACCGAATGGTTATCCGTGAATTCCCTGTACAGACAGCGCGGATGCGTCGTATTATATTATTGCGGACAGATTCGGGTGTGTCTTAGACACGAATACATGTTGGCTGCAAAATAATCTGAGTCGAAATCTGTCAATATCAGTGTAGAAAAAAAACGTTCAAATAACCTTTCGTATATCTCGCACGTTTTATCTGCATCATAACAGTGTTTATATATGTATCTAAGGCCCTCCTTGTAGTGTAAAGTTGTAAACCTACATTACTTGTATTGTCAATAGTCAGACTAAAATGTATTATTGATATCAGTTTACGTCGTATTATTGTGGACATAATTGGGCGTGCCTAAGACACAAATAGGTCCGCGGACATATTCGGGCACATGTTGGCTGATCAGACCGCGCGGATGAGTCGTATTATATTATTGCTGACAGATTCGGGTGTGTCTTAGACACGAATACATGTTGGCTGCAAAATAATCTGAGTCGAAATCTGACAAAATAGCAACAGTATACTAGTACATTTGTACTTGATCATTTGAATCGAAATGTTTGACTAAGGGCAGTTTAAAGGCCTGTCTCCACTGGTTGCAACAGATGTATACATGTATATTCGTATATTAAAAGGCAATTATCTTAATTTAATGTTTAGACATATGTCTATGTGTCATGATTCTATTAAATTGTACGACGTACATCCATCCATCCATCCATCCATCTTCATCCATCCATCCATCCATCCTAATTGCTACCAGTCACATCGCCGTGGTGATAATAACGTGTCATAATAAATCACTTAATTAAGGACGGTCGACTTGACCGCGAGCTTCTTATCACATGCTACCAGCATAGAAGCGACCAGGAAATTGTAAAGAAATCGATCGCATCTGCTATTACGACTGACTTCTAATGTGTAGAATCTAATTTCCAAATTGTGATGTAAACCCCAATTATAATGATTGTGTGAGAAGGTGATGACCTTAATCCGTCGCGATTACGCAATGGTGATTATACGCGCCATATAAACCACGTAATTATGGAACTGACCACCGCAAAATCAGTTTCCAAATAACTATCCCAGCCCCACAAACTGTACAATGGCATGTACTACCAGCATAAAACCGGCCATGCCAGCTATTGGTGTTGAGGGCTCATTGCAGTCAATATTCCAGCAAACACTATATTGTAAAACACTTGTAACCTGCGCAGTAGCATATATTGCGCAAATAGCATCTTATTAATTATTAGCCGATCTATTTATAGATCGGCTAATATATTGGTCATCCATCGAATTCTGAAAAAGTTTGTAGCAACCCTTTTCTCCGCTATTCGGTAATCTACGAACGCGAATTTTGCTGTATCACTTCCAAATTGCATCAACCGATAAAGTTTGCATTTTTGGCAATTATCTCCGTTTAAAACTTTAAATATAGCCAAATAACACAATTTTGAATACGTAATGAGCTGAACGCCGGAAGAGATTGAACCCGGAAGTTGTTGTTGTTGAAGTCCATAGTTGGCTAATTTATAATCGACCTCTGCTCAAAATCTCCTCCGACTAGCAACCCCAGCATCTCGGGTTTATCCCATTGGATCGCGTATGCGCGGCATTTGACGCTAGTTAATATTTACCAAATTTTCCACCAATCAAAACGAAGAATTGCCCTTCATAGCGAACTTTGATTTGTTTACGTATCATGCAGGGATGGCAGGGATGCATCTAGCACGCGCGATTGCGGCAATCCCCTTTAATTATTGTCAATGCCGCAAATTATTGATTGTCTTGCGCCCGACATTTGTTTGGCCCTCATTTACATACCCCCTGTACTTGAGAGCTAAACCCTGTTATGCTTCATTAAGAAGTAATAAGCTTATGGCAAATTCTATTAACCTTTGGGGCCGAGCTACTAAAGTGACTGGTGTGGCATGGAAAATAGTTTTCGACTTTGATTTTGGGACATTTTTCTCATCGTGGACCCGTTTAATGCGGGATAGTACAACCCGTTGGCCCGGCCTTAAATGACCTTAGCTGTTGATAGGCCGTTAAACATCAATACTCACTCGCTCCATTCATCCCCCCCCCCCCCCCCCCCCCCCCCCACCCCCCCCCCCCCCCCCCCCCGAGACTCAGTAACTAATACCAAAATGCGGACATATATTGAACCCTGATTTGATCGGCTAATAACATCATGCTCTGCATGACTTTTCATTTCATGTTTTTACACATGATACAGTTCTGTATTCTTCCTGCTATATGATTGTTTATTATCAAATGGAGAATCGATTGATCAGCTAGATTTTAATTTTAATCAGCATGTTTGATTAAGGGCATTACAAAAGGTGTCTCTTCATTCAACACGGACTATAGGGATTATATGCCACTATCAGACTGCGGAAATGAACAATTTGTTCCGTGTTGGTTCGTGATTTAGATATATTGGCGAATATATTATTTATCATATGATACAAAAAGCTAATATCATAGCGCAAGATTCGCAGTCTGGTCAATGCCTACGTTGTCAGCTAATTTGGTCTACAAATGGATATATACCAATACTAAACAATTATCTATGTTTACAGCTACTATTCTGAGCATAAGTTTGAATGGACCTTGTAGCAACATTGCATATGGTATTACATTGTTTAAATATCGTTTAGATGAACTCACAATCCATAAACAATATAGCTGCATGTATATTAAAAAGTCACAGAACACCTTGAGACGACCCCAAATCACTGCGGACATACTCGTTTCCTGCGGACATATTCGTACCTTAGACCCTCCCGAAAATGTCGGCGGATATATTGGTTCGTGCAGAAATATTCGTACCTTTCAAGGCTTAGTTTCGGGCTCGCTCAAATACCACACGTTTCAAATTTTCTGCTGACTTTCGCCTCTGGTAAATGATAAATGCCTTATGTCCCCAAATATATTCACTTTAACCATCTGTGTTTAGTATATTGTTAGTTACACACGTTTTAGCTACCAACGTTACAGAGAAATTTCTCTTTCCGAAAGAATCCCACACACACATCGCCACCTGATAGGCTGTAGTATTTGTAACGCACCAGTTTAGGTTTTCCCGTGACGTTATTATTGATCATTCTGCGAATATAACCAAGGAAATCCGAAAGTAAAGTTCACATAAGGTTACGTCGAAATGGGACGCAAATCAAAACGCACGTTTTAGATCATTCAAAATGTAACATCGGACTTACTGATGTTTATTTCAGTGTTTCACGTCAATATGTTGATACCATTTTACACGTAATTTGTGCTTCCACAACCCACAAAAATGTGTGACATTCTTTCGTACACACAATTATCGCCTTGTCTGTGGTAGCTATTTGCCCGTAAGAAAATAAATGCTAAAAGCAGATTCTTGAAGTTTATAGATTTAAAGACCTACGACATTTATCGATTACCAGAGACATACGCCAGCAGAAAAATCGAAGAAATGTGTATGAGCGAGGCCGAAACTACAACATTTTGCCAAGCTCTTTCCTACCTTGAAAAGGCTAAGTGTCTATTGTGCGGAAATTGGTGAGTGGGGTAACGGTTTACAAAGTTATCAGGTCCTCGGTCCGAGTCTTCAATCTGTGCTTCCGGACCCCCATGCATACAACACCGACACTAGCTACGCGACTGGCGAGATAACGCGTGATTCTATTATTAGACATGAATCACGAATTCTCGGATAGAGGTTTCTACTTTCGATTTCAGAGAATCGTGCCAGAGGCGGATCCAGCATTTGGTGAACGGGGGGGTTGTCTAGTTGCGAAGGTAACTCTTGCAATATACTCCCGTACCGTCCGTAGCTAGCTAGCTATTGGATGAGATAAATGAGGCGAAATCTCGCACCAAACTCGAACTGATACTGCACATTATATACACTGACTGTATATTGACCTTACCGTTCATCTCGTTTTGATCAGTTAATAAGTCATCTTGACGTGATACTTCGGTAAGCACTAGTACCGCGTAAACACGCCTGGGGAACTATGTTACAACAAGGCCGCCATGGCACCGAAAAACCTCACGCCGTGGAGTCGAGTTTTTTGCTATTCACAGATTTGCTGCTTTTACATGTGTCAGATTTAGAAGCCTATTATTCGCTAAACAACAAAGGGTAATATTTATTTTCTTATATCAAAATGTTCTATAATGATTGATTGAGGTCACACATACATGTGTATGTCGTTTGCGTGTTTGGTGTTACCAAAATTGGAGTAATGTTTATTTTCTTTCCTTTTCCTATCAAAATGTATGTAAATTTCAAACTCGTATACAATCATATTCGGCCACACAATTTACTGTTTAACACATGCTTTGTTATTGTATTTTCATTTTACGATCTGCTAATATCTCCTTTGTGCAAAGGAATACGTTAGTAATGCGTACGGCTATACATATGACAAGTTATTGCAATGACGCAGCGATTATAAAGCAAGGGAGACGCTATGTAACATGTACTGTATCGTTTACGACTACATGTACGTTTTTGAACTTTCACACTAGCGTTACATAACATTTTATCCATATACTAGCACATATGGGGATTTGTGCAGGGAAATCAAATAGAAAAAGTTAATTTGCAGTTTTGCAAAAGTTTACTAGGTGTTAAGAGAAATACGCAAAATGATTTTATCTATGGAGAACTTGGTCGTACCCCACTTGTTCATCGACGCTATCTAAATATAATTAAATTCTGGTTCAAAATATCTGCGTCAGATGATCACAAATACATGAAACATATATACAACATGATGTTAGCAGACATGCAAAGCACACCAAGTAAAACAAACTGGGCGTCACTAGTCAAAAAAGTGTTATCGACCCACGGATTTCTTGATGTTTGGTTGAATCAAGGGGTCGGAAATATTGAAGAGTTTCTGATAGTTTTCAAACAAAGATTGACCGATAACTTTATGCAGGATTGGCAAGCCAGAATTAACGGATCTAGCAGAGCATTATTTTATAGAAATGTATGCGACTTCAAAATGCAATATTACTTAAAGGACATCACACTCACGAAATTTAGGTACGCATTTGCTAGACTAAAAGTTTCGTCCCATCGCCTAGAAGTAGAATCAGGCAGATTGAACAGAACCCCAATTGAAAACCGGAAATGTACATTGTGTGGACATTTGGAAGACGAATACAATTTTATTTTAGAATGCACAATGTATATGGATCTCATGAAAACATATATAAACCGGTATTATTGGAACAGGCCAAGTATGGTTAAATTCATAGAGTTGATTAAATCGGAACATTCACAAACTGTAAGAAAGTTGGGCAAATACATATACCAAGCGTTTCAAATCAGAAATGAACATTTATATATACATCAATGAGGTCATCTTCTCCCAATACATACATAAAGAAATACAGCATGCATATATATTTGCAAATATTAACTTGACATTATTGCATGATATCTTACGTGTTCAGTTTTGTAGTACATGTGTAATGCACTACTATATAGACTAATGCTGCAACGCCATAACTTAATGTATTGTTATAGATTAACCAAAACATTTTGTATGTGCTTATTGGGCATGCTATTCCACCGCAGGATATTCTCCATGTGCTATGGCCAATGGTCGACGGTGGCATAGCTGCATTACAATACACAGTAGCTGCATTCTTAACGTTACGGTTTATGCACCGGCTGTTGTCTTTGTCACCCATAAGTGTATGTTGTTACATGTGTATTGCTTCAGGGAGGGACCATATGGCTTAAAGCGTTAATCTTTATCTGAATAAACATATACGTATATCTACTGTACATACATGCATGTAAATTCTCGGTATACGATATACTAACACAAAAAAAGAAAAACATGTATCGGGTCCATACGCGAACTGTGCTGCCGACACCACCAGCTCACATGCTACTCAACATTGCTCGTTTCTGATCATTTATTTTCATGACAACCCCGAGAACGTACATTTATATTTTGGCATAAAATGGTAATTAAAATAGTCAATGGTCTACATACAATTGGTTTGTTTCGCTAATGGTACACGATAATACACTTATATCATATGTCATTACCAGCTGTCAACAACGACGTCAGCTATGTCAAAAGCGTAAATGGAAGCGACGAATCCGACCTCATTTACTCGATAACGTCAGTTTCGCCATAAGGCACCTTTTCGCACGACGCGGCTCATATAATGTTTGAAGAGGTAAGCCGATATTCACACTGGTAGTCTACGTTTGAGGGTGTATTTGTGGCATATTTGTGGGGCATTTTAATAAAATATACACGTATCCCAAAAGGGCCTACAATAATAAAGATCAGGTCTACACCATGTACACTGATACATAAAATAGGTTATACAAATTCTGATAACGTAAGGAGAGCATACACTGATATGTTTGAGGGTGTATTTGTGGCATATTTATATATATTGAACTATATGTGCATGTATTTCCCACATGATTGGTGATTCAATGTGCATAAATCGAACATATGGCCAATTTAACAGATTTATTTGACTACATATGTCAATTATATGATGTGTTTTGTGTCATAATATGCTCTACACTAATATCTGACACTATATAGAGTGTATTTGTGGTATATTTATATGTATTTAAACTATATTTGAGTGTATTTGGGAGTTTCGTATAACCGTTCCCCCGGACCCCGCTAGCTTTGCTCGTTCGACGGTATGGCCGCACCACTTTTCAATACTCTCATACGACGCTGCGTCACAATTAACTATCGTCAATTAGATTCTGAACTAAATTATCCAATAATTACAATGTATCGTTCTGACGGTACATGTATATAACCTATCATAGTTGGCGATGGTAGCAAATTACAAGCCACATGTCGGCTAATTATAGATTTAAAATCGTTTGGTTTGTTCACTACATGTACATATATCATACATGTAGTTTTATTCTGTTCAGTGTTTGATAGTATACATACTAACACGTGTAGATACATTTAGTGTACCTTATCAGCAAATACAGCTTACAGCAAGCACAGTCAATGAGTCTATGAACACGAATTTCTACTAGAGGCTGCTGTGTTGCATTGTAAAACGTCGGCGTTTCAATAACGTCATTTTCTCAATGACGTTACTATTTTTTCCTTGCGTGATTCACATGGTGCTACAAAAAGTGAGATAAAACAAAATCTATGAAACATATTTGCATTTTCTTTTCAGCATAATGTTTTTGACAGGTGTCCGCAACAAAAAGTGTAAAAAAAATGCAAATCGAAAATTGTGTCATTAAGGCCGGTTTTCACGGAGCGCGGCCCATATATTTGAGTTTATGTAGATCTGGCGTTCCATAATATTATTATACCCACTTTTGTTTAATAAAAACAAGAAATGCGTCTGTCGAACGCGGATGCCACCTGCAGCAATATTTGAGAAACTGTGACAAAGTGGTTAACCGAAAAGTGTGACGGACGGACAGACGGACGGACAGACGGACGGTCCAAACACTATATGCCACCCGTTTCTTCGAAACCCGGTGGCATAAAAATGGGTATATTGTTTTCGTCACGGGTGTCCGTCCGTCTGTCCGTACATCCCAGTCCGTCCCGGCCGTCACGTTTCTTGTAAGAAGTAAAACATTTTAACCGTAATAGGTATGGACTTGAAACTTGGTGTGTCCCTTCCTTATAGTGTGTACATGCGCAAAGTGCTTTTGGATTTTTTATTCTACCCCCCGAACATGGATTATCTCCCCCTTTTCACTCGGAATTCGCCATTTTTACCTTGTAAGAAGTAAAACTGTTTAACCCTAATAGGTATGGACTTGAAACTTGTCGTGTGCCTTCCTTATGGTCTGTACATGCGCAAAATGATTTTGGATTTTTTATTCGACCCCCGATCATGGATTATCTCACCCTTTTCGACTCAGAATTCGCCATTTTTACCTTGTAAGAAGTATCACTTTTTAACCGTAATAGGTATGGACTTGAAACTTGGTGTGTGCCTTCCTTATGATCTGTACATGCGCAAAGTGATCTTGGATTTCTTATTCGACACCTCCCGATCATGGATTATCTCCCCCTTTTCGACTCAGAATTCGCCATTTTTACCTTGTAAGAAGTAAAACTTTTTAACCCTACCGGGTATGGATGGACTTGAAACTTGGTGTGTGCCTTCCTTATGGTATGTACATGCGCAAAGTGATTTTGGATTTTTTATTCGACCCCCGATCATGGATTATCTCCCCCTTTTCGACTCAGAATTCGCCATTTTTACGTTGTAAGAAGTATCACTTTTTAACCCTAATAGGTATGGACTTGAAACGTGGTGTGTGCCTTCCTTATGATCTGTACATGCGCAAAGTGATTTTGGATTTCTTATTCCACCCCGATCGTTGATTATCTCCCCCTTTTCGACTCAGATTTCGCCAATTTCGCCTTGTAACAGAGGAAAAGTTGGTATTTTGCGATGGCGTGCCATCGACTTTGCTCTAGTTATATCTAGTCAATTATTGTTGATAGATCATTATACATATCTGTTCTTTTGTTAATTGTTAGTTTTGTTATTTGGTTATCTCTCATCATCTCGAGCTATCTCTAAATCAATTAATGATATCTCAAATTGATTTGTAGCGAGCATTATATAACTTTGATTTGGAGAGCTCTCTAAATCATTTGGAGATATCTCGAAATCACTCGGAGATCTCTCTAAATCATTTGGAGATATATCGAAATCATTTGGAGAGCTCTCGAACTCATTTGGAGAGCTCTCTAAATCATTTGGAGAGCTCTCGAGATCACTTGGAGAGCTCTCGAAATCATTTGGAGATATCCAAATAAAAGTTATATAATGTCAGCTACAAACCAATTTGAGATATCATTAATTGATTTATTGTTAGCTCGAAATATATATTGCTACATGTATCTCTAAATATATATGGCTAGCTCTAGAAATATATTATATATTTGAGTTTATGTAGATCTGGCGTTCCATAATATTATTATATCTAGTCGAGTATTGTTGATAGATGATACGTGTTCTTTTGTTATTTGTTAGGTTTGTTATTTGGTTAGTCACAAATTCAAATATGATTATTAGTGTTTCAAAACTGACAGCCTTCATGGTTGGTATATGTAGCTGATGAATACTATATAACCAGGTCAGACTCAAAATGACATATAATTTACCAAATTATTCGATCTTGTCATGCGATATTTTTTGCCAACATAACTCGGGTTCATAGGTACTGTTATTCTTATATTTTCCCATATGCGACTGTAAAATAAATACAAATATTCGAATAAATATCGTCTTTACTCTGTAACTTAGATTTTTATATCGACTCCACTCCGTCACATACAGGTGCCACTCCGTAACATTTAAATAATGCTTATTTTCAAATATCTGCCGATTTAACGGGCAAATAACTTTGTGTATAACAAGCAGTCACATCGTAATCGATGTTACGTCACTAGTATTGCCAGTGGGTGGTGTCTTATCCAAATTTATATGTGGAACCAGTATATGCTCAATTCTTGAATTAACAGATACTTTTCGAAACATAAATTGCATATACTGTGTCACAGATACATTCTCACTACATTAATACATAATAATATTAATCGTTTCGAATGAAGAAAATGTTATACCATCGTCTTGGCATTAAATTGTCAGCCATATAGACGGTTGTTCCAGCTTCCTCGTCAAAACGGCGTGATAAAAACAATGTTTATCGACTCCACGGCGTGATGTTTTTCGGTGCCATGGCGGCCTCGTTGTAACATAGTTCCCCAGGCGTGGTAAAGACGTCTTTCTGACTAGTCAAGACCACAGGCATTCGGCGTGTTTCGGCTTTCATCGGTATAACTCTATATATATGAACAAGGCTTCTAACTGTGGTCAGACACGACCTCGTATCACAACAAAAATAACATGTTTAAAATTGTAATGTTCTATGTATTATATGTATTTATGCAGGATAGAGCCTTAAATACAGTATTTCATTTGTTATGAAACGAAGTTGTGTCCGACCTAGTAAAAGCAGCTGTAATTCGATATTATTTGCATAATTATGTTCTAACTATGCTATTTTAGCAAGATAACAATACTTCTCAAATATACATGTGCACTTTCCGCCAAAATATTCACATTAGCGTTAATAAAATCGCGGAATGTGTTATAACACGAGGTCGTGTCCTACCAGAGTTAGAAGCCTTGTTCCTATATATAGAGTTATACCGATGAAAGCCGAAACACGCCGAATGCCTGTGGTTAAGACGGAACAAGCTGTATTAAGTCATCTTATCTTCTTTATTGGACAAGAACATGTGTAGAAATAAAAATTGATGACACTAGTAATTATTTGGCGCACACTTTTGTAGCCTGAATAAATGCAACGTTTATCAAAATTCTCAAATATATAGTCTAGACCGACGACCATCGGCCTACTTCTTTACTGAGCTATATATCCCGGGCATGGAAGGTGTTCCAGCCAATTCCCAACCTTAAATATAAGCCGAATCGGGGGGAAACATTGTGAAGGTTATTACGGTTGGGTGTTTTAACACCCTGTCCCACTTGATTTGTAATATAAATACTGGATCATAATGTTTGATAAAATCACAATACAATAGATCTACCTTGAATAAATAATATCCGTGTCCATATTTAAAACACGTCCCAATAATGGTGGTAATATCACATGTCGAACTAGATTGTTTCCGCATGGTAGCGTCCGTGTACTTTGTCCCTAGTTACACGCTGTATGTGTTATATATCCTGTTAATACGCCACAGGTGCGTCGCCAGTAGATATTTCACCACCTAAATATCAAACATAGTGTTTAAATCTTCTCTGATATTTGTCTGTATTATTCCATAAACCGTTTCACCCCTAAGTAACTGAAATGGATTAGATATGTTAATTTTGCAACCAATCCCAAAATGATTTGGGGGTGTTTAAGTTATCAAAAATATGAAAATTACTTGCAAAAAGTACAGATCCTGATCAGACGGCTCGTCACGCGCCGGCTTATCTGGATCGACACATTTTGCCAATACCACTATACTCCAGGCATGTGGTGGTGAAAGGTTTATAGTCGGTGAACCTGCTTAAATGTTTGCTGTAGTCTTTGGAAATGTGGTTTTATTACAGAGTATGTGACGTAGTACAAAAAACAAATTGGTACCATTTTCTTCGAGCATGTGTGGCGGCCATCTTGAATTTTAAAATGGCCGCCATTCAAGACATACATACTCTTTTTATCAAGATAATAAGCCAATTTTAGACCACAAGTGGCCGCCATAGCTATTCATGCTTTGTTATTTTCAATTGAATACAAGCAATTTCACTGTTAACTTAATTATCAACAGAATTATGCAATAAATGAATAGAGGATATTTATATTTTTGCAACGAATATGACATATATGTTCATCGAGTCAGTGGTGTGAAATGTCCATATTTCACGAGTGCCGTTTGTGTATGACTATGCAATATTAGCATTGATGTCTACTTTGCCGTCTACTAACCTACTATTCTCTATCTATTTTCCTTATTTCTGAACCAAAGTATATGTGTTGTGACCACTCATTTGAACCGTCACGTCGAGACGGTTCAAATGAGTGGTGACAACATATACTTCTGATGAGAAATAAAGAAATTCTTGAGCCTTGCCGGATACTTTTTTCCCATTCACGGCACAAACCTAGCTACTATTCTCTATCTATGTTCAACGAGTGGTGTGAAATGTCCATATTATATGTATGACTATGCAATATTAGCATTGATATCTACTTTGCCGTCGTTTGAAAATGTATAGTTTTTGTATCCTGTAAAGCAATGACGTACGTTGCCCCCATTAACCCATATTTGATGGAATTTAAGTTGTATAGGGCATGGTTTATAAAAGGATAACTTTGTTCTTGATTCAGATTTATTGTTCGGTTGGTGTACCTTTTCATATCAATTCATGTTTACAAAATCAATGAATCATGGATGTCGCGGACATTTTCATTACTTCCTATTCCTTATAATTGGCCCATGTGTAAGCTAACAGGAAGTTTATTTATTTATTAATGGTGTCTAACGGCCTGTCAACAGCTATATGTCACATTAGGCCGGGTTATCTGGATTGAATCCCATATTTCACCTGTATGTATGGTGGGGTGTGCGGGATGCATGTGAAACGTTCCAAATGAATACTGACTGTACATAATCCCTGATTTGGCCCTCAGATATACACTTAAATTTCTGATGCGTGAGAGTTAAAACCGGTTATACAACTATAAGACTAATAACATTAGTAAAAATCTTATTTTTAGAGTATGGGGCTAAGTGATCCTGGTGTGCTGAGGACCTCGCACCGGATCAGGTTATTCAGGGCTGAATATTTTTTTTTTATGTAAATATTAGGTTCTGAGTATAGGATTCCACCCTCCAGTATATCAAAACAATCATGCACACAGCTGATTTAGTGTGATGCTGTTGTTTACAGCTTCTATTCAGAAATAATTTCCCTTTTTCATTTCGTATCTAGACTACTAAACCTGCTAACATAATATATAAGCATTCTATATACGCTTACTTATTACTTATATGGTCACATTAGTACTAGGACACAGGACTGGTTTACGGTCACATTAGTACCATAACTGATTTACGGTCACATTAGTACCAGGACACAGGACTGGTTTACGGTCACATTAGTACCAGGACACAAGACTGGTTTACGGTCACATTAGTACCATGACACAGGACTGGTTTACGGTCACATTAGTACCATGGCACAGGACTGGTTTACGGTCACATTAGTACCAGGCGGTCACATTAGTACTAGGACACAGGACTGGTTTACTGTCACATTAGTACTAGGACACAGGACTGGTTTACGGTCACATTAGTACTAGGACACAGGACTGGTTTACGGTCACATTAGTACCAGGACACAGGACTGGTTTACGGTCACATTAGTACCATAACTGATTTACGCGTCACATTAGTACCAGTACTGATTTACGATCACATTATCCATTGACCAACTGGTTCCTACAACTGTCTAAAATAACCAATTTCTGCATGTGTATCAGTGTATGTTCATTATTAATAAGTTATTGATACAGTTGTGATAGTTTTATATCGCTAACATATCAAACACGCCAGATAACCGATTGCAAAACCCACTCTTCCATGTGTTACATTAAACAGATTGGGTTTAATTGCTACCCTCGCGATAGCGGGGTATGGAGCGTCCTCATATATGGAGCGGGATAGCAATTTTATTTCTAGTAAAAGCATAGATCAGGAGCTACACTGGCCAGAAAAACTATAATCCCCATTTCTCCAGTCACAGATCAGGAGCTATATTGGTCACACTGATCAGGAGCTAGGCTGGCCACAAATGGAATAATCCACATTTCTCCAGTTACAGATCACGTGTTTACCTCACCCTTGGGAATGGGACACAGACTTCTTAATTCCTAGCTACATGTATATAGCTAGGTTTCAGTAATTGGCGTACATCAAAAACTATTGACACAAAAGTCAAGGTCACCAAGGAGACGTCCAAGGTCACCGGAATGACACTGGATGGATAGCGATCAGTGTGGGGAAGCTATTTTGTTTTTGTTTGTTGGGTTTTAACAGCTAAGGTAATTTAAGGCCGGGTCAATGGGTTTAGTACTAAATCCCATATATTACCTGTACAAGTACATGAACATGTTCAAGTACATGTACAAATGGGGGGAAAATCCCAAAATCAGAACTGAATATTTACAACAAGAGGCCCAAATGGGCATTTATCGCTCACCTAAAAGCCTCCATAGTGGTCATCTTGATTTCAGAAACTCTTCACTTACAACTTCAAATGTTCCACAGAATTTGTTGGTACCTTCTGATCTAACATATATTTCGAATGTGCATGTGATTTACTGATATACCTTCGATTTGATATATAAAATGACCATATTCGGTCAAAAATAAAATTTGACCCCTATTTGACCCCTCGGGCCATGACCATTTTTGACCCAGAGGCCACCATACGAACAAATCTGAATCAGCGTTAACTATCGATCATTCATAGTTTCGTCGAAATCGGCCTGGCGGTTTGTGAGAAGAAGATTTTTTGACAATTTGACCTACTTTTCAATGGCAGACATCTTGGATTTGATGATGACCTCCATTTTGACAAAAATGAACAGGCTTCACCAACAAACCATTTCAGTTAAGTTTGGTCAATATCGGCCAAGCAGTTCACAAGAAGAAGTCCTTTGAAATCTTTAGTAAAAGAACAACCTTTTGACCTGTCGGTGGCCATCTTGGATGACGTAATCATCTGATTTTGGCAAAACATGCTCCAGAGTGATTGTCTCGTCGATACCTTGGATTGGATATATTATATGACCATATTTGGTCAAAAATATAATTTGACCCCTAGTTGACCCCTCGGGCCACGCCCATTTTTGACCCAGGTGCCACCATATGAACAAATCTGAAACAGCGTTAAATATCAATCATTCACACCAAGTTTCGTCGAAATCAGCCTGAAGGTTTGTGAGAAGAAGATTTTTTTGACTAATACGTTTGAAATCGTAAAACAAATTTTTTACCTTTCGGTGGCCATCTTGGATGACAAAATCATCTGATTTAGACAAAACATGCTGTAGAGTGATCGTCTCGTCGATACATTCGATCCGATATACTATATATATTCGATCCGATATACTATATGGCCATATTCTGTCAAAAATAAAATTTGACCCCCATTTGACCCCTCGGGCCACACCCATTTTTTACCCAGGGGCCACCATATGAACAAATCTGAAACAGCGGTAACTATCAATCATTCTTACCAAGTTACGTCGATATCGGCCTGGAGGTTTGTGAGAAGAAGATTTTTGACAATTTGACCTACTTCTCAACGGCGGCCATCTTGGATTTGGTGATGACCTCCATTTTAACAAAAATGAACAGGCTTCACCCACAGACCATTACAGTTTAAGTTTGGCCAATATCGGCCAAGCAGTTCACAAGAAAAAGACGTTTGAAAATCTTTTAGTAAAAGAATGACCTTTTTTTTGAACTATCAGTGGCCATCTTGGATGACGTAATCATCTGATTTAGACAAAAAATTCTCCAGAGTGATCGTCTCGTCAATACCTTCGATTTGATATATTATATGACTATATTCGGTTAAAAATAAATTTACCCCTATTTGACCCCTCGGGCCACGCCCATTTTTGACCCAGGGGCCACCATATGAACAAATCTGAAACAGCGCTAACTATCGATCATTCATACCCAGTATCGTCGAAATCGGCCTGGCGGTTCGTGAGAAGAATATTTTTTAAGAATTTGACCTACTTCTCAACGGCGGCCATCTTGGATTTGGTGATGACCTCCATTTTAACAAAAATGAACCGGCGGCTTCAACACAGACCATTACAGTTAAGTTTGGCAATATCGGCCAAGCAGTTTACAAGAAAAGACGTTTGAAATCTTTAGTAAAAGGAATGACCATTTGAACTATCGGTGGCCATCTTGGATGACGTGATCATATGATTTAGACAAAAAAATGTTCCAGAGTGATTGTCTCGTCAATACCTTCGATTTGATATATTACATGACTATATTCGGTTAAAAATAAAATTTGACCCCTATTTGACCCCTCGGGCGACGCCCATTTTTGACCCACGGGCCACCATATGAACAAATCTGAAACAGCGCTAACTATCGATCATTCATACCAAGTATCGTCGACATCGGCCTGGCGGTTCGTGAGAAGAAGATTTTTTAAGAATTTGACCTACTTTTCCATGGCGGCCATCTTGGATTGTCGATGACCTCCATTTTAACAAATCTGAAATGGCATCACCCATATATCATCCCTGTAAGTTTGACCAATATTGGCTCAGCAGTTCGGGAGAAGAAAATGATTGAAAATGTTCACGGACGGACGGACGACGGACACTTTGCCATAACAATAGCTCACATGAGCTTTGCTCAGGTGAGCTAATAACTAAAACTATATATTCAGCCCTGAAATCAGAATAATCCTGATCTGATGCCAGCTCCTCACCACATCAGAATCACTTGGCCCCTCCCGAAAGCAGTAGGATCAGTAATAATCTTACTACATTTATAATGGGCAATAACCCAATTCAACTCCCAGGTAACTAAAGAGCCAGGGAAGCTATTTATGAACTTTAGTAATGATACGACTGATCTGCAGAAAGTCAACATTTGGATGCATGTACAAAATTGTTGACATCAAGGTGAATGTCGCCAAGGTAAAGTTCAGCCAAATTACACTGGTATATATTCATCAATGTGAGGAAGCAACTGATGAAGCTTGGCGATGATCTGACTAACGGATCAAGAGATATTCAACGTTTGGATGCATGTCCAAAATTATTGACACGAAAGTGAAGGTCACCAAGGTGGTGGTCAAGGTGACCGGAATGACACTGGATGGATAGCGATCAACGTGAGGAAGCTGTTTATGAAGTTTGGAATAATGATATGACTAATGGATCAGGAAATTAAACGTTATGTCCAAAATTGTTGACAGCAAGGTGAATGTCACCAAGGTAGATGTCAGCCAAATTACACTGGTAGATATACATAAATGTGAAGAAGCTATTGGGGACATTAGGCATGATCTGACTAACCAATCAAGAGATATTCAACACTTGGATGTACGTCCAAAATTATTGACATGAAGGTCAAGGTCACCATGGTAATGATCACCCGACAGACACTGGGTGGATAGCCATCACTGAGGAAGCTATTGATGAAGTTTGGTCAGGATCCGACTAACAGATCAGGAGGTATTCAACATTTGGATGCATGTACAAAATTATTGACACAAAGGGGTCACCACAGTGAAGGTCAAGGTCACCCGAATGACACTGGGTGGATAACAATCAATGTGAGAAAGCTATTGATGAAATTTGAAAGGTAATGATCCGACCAACATATCAAAGAGATACATTACATCCCAAATTGTTGACACCGGAATTGTGACCCCTACGTATGTAGGTCTCCGTCTAGAGTTCCTCTATCCTGGGCAAGACAAACAATTGAGCAGGGTTTTAACTGTTCACCTCCATTCAACAATGGATGGACAAAAAGAAGGAAAGTCAATAACTATACACTCAGAGAGCAGTCTGCACCATTTGTTGATATTTCTTTTACAAAATAACGCCATTTTCTGCTTATAATGGAAGTCTCAAACTCAGGGGTGGGAATAGTTACCAATGCCAAATCTTAAAAATTGGAATTAGAACCCGACCCTGTGCCAGATCCATACCACTCCATTCACTTGGCACCTTCCCCTAAAATGAATACCGGTAGGATTACTCTTACAAGGGGCAGAACCAGATACAATGCTCACATACAAAAAAGCCAGACGTACCCGAGGATCAAACCAGAGGTATATTCAGCAGTTTTGTTTCAAACGACATTGCTCGCAGAAACACCCACGAGCTGGCCAGTGAGGTAGTTTGCTGTAAAAGCTATATTCAGCAGAATGGCGCTCACGAGCGCTCTGCTTCTGAAAAACATTGCTCACCGAAGCGACCGCAAGCCGACCAGCAAGGTGGTTTGAATTTACAGCGAGTGGTCGCCGTGGTTCAGTAGGTGCAGTTCACTTGGCAAGCGCTCGCTGAACATACATCTGGTCCATATGTATGATCAGGATGAATCCCGATCGTTAAATTGAACATCACATGCTCCCAACGAGCCACCACAATAAAATGGAGTTTAACGGCCGGTCAACAGCTGTCATTTTAGGTCAGGATTCAGAGACGAGCGGCCTTACACAGCCTGGCATTGTAAACACAATCAAGTGAGTGAGTGAGTGAATAGGGTTTAACGTCCGCTTTTCTGACATAGAGGTACAAGCCTCAGGGAGTCTACACGCAGACGGGTCAACGGGGTCGTGTCCCGTATCCACCTGTCCGAGGGGGGTAAATCCCAACTTCAGAACTCAATATTTACAATCAAAATATATATTCAGTCCTGAAATTAGAACAACCTGATCTGGTGCCAGGCCCTCGCCACACCAGCATCATTTATCCCATCCCCTAAAAAGTAATAGGATTAGCGCTAATCTTACTTTTATATATGGGGCATAGCCTGACTGAACTCTCACATACAAGAAAGCCAAAAATGTACATGAGGGCCAAATCCGGTATAGTGGGTTCCGGAAAGTATGAACCCAATCGTTAAGCCAGTTTAGTCGCCTTTTACGACAAGCAATGGCTACTGCAGCACTATTCTCAGGATCAGTTGATCCCGCCCCGGTGCCTGCACGGGGCGTAAACACAATCAAACAACGGTATTTGTTGACATTTATTAGAACGGTACATGTACATTTAATCTTCATTTATAAGGAGACAACATCCATGTGAACTGCAACATATCTATATTATTATAGATCGTACACACTTACTGTCTGTTCCACGTTTTGCTGCTGACGAACTTTTGGCTATTAAACACATTAAATCTAAAAAATATTTAAAAGTAAGTACTTTTTCATCAATAACACCTCAAAAAATTTGTTTGATGAAATTCCATCAAATATTGATTTTATTGCGAAAAAACGATTTTCCTATGGGAATTTAACGTGCGGAGTCAAGTTCCCAAATTTAGGATCAAAAAACGAAAAATTTGGGAAATTGACTCCGAAACCTGGCGAGACAGCTTGAAAATGATGTAACTAAGAAAACAAAAGATAGATTTTGAAAATCGTTCCTCAAATAATTTTTTTTATTTAAAAACAATCTATTTTTAGCCCCCATGTTAAATTCCCATAGGAAAATCGTTTTTTCGCAATAAAATCAATATTTGATGGAATTTCATGAAACAAAAAAAATTGGGGAGGGTGACTTTTTGTTATTGATGAAAAAGTACTTACTTTTAAACATGTTTTAGATTTATTGTGTGTAATAGCCAAATGTTTGTTGGCAGCAACACGTGGAACAGACAGTAATTGTTATCCTATACACCTTCTATATTGGACTTATGATCCAAAATAAACCGGGCATTTAATTTCACTAGTTTATGTCCGTTACTCCAAACATTTCGACCACACAAGTCATAAATCCAAAATGTGGATAGTAGATTGGGGTTTTACTTTTCATCCGTTCAACAGCAAGGTCATATTCAGACGGGGGCCCCACGTGTGGAAACACTGTTAATCCTACTATTCAAATACTGTAGATCCTGATGAGACGGCTCGTATTGAGCCGTCTCATCAGGATCGGCTCGTATTGAGCCGTCTCATCAGGATCTGCAGCATTTGCCAGTATTGTTAAATCCTAAAAAATATTTATTTTATACTTGGAATAGTCCAAAAATTAGCTGACGATACACTACGACTGGTGAAACAAATGGAATGCTGTTTTACAATGTGTAATGATAAATGACATGAAAATGCAGAAACAAGATTCAATACACAGATGGAAGAAATCTGTGACTGGGTGACTGGAGTAATTGGGCTTATGGGATGCCAGACCAGTATAGCTGCTGATCAAATAGCACTCTCATGTAGCCCAGTTACAATCTATAGTTCTTGTTAAAGCATGATGGGTGTTGCATTGATATAGTCATTAATGGCAGTGTCGATCCTGATCAGCCTGTGCAGATGCACAGGCCGATCTGGATCTACACTGGTGGCAAACAACCATAAGTCACATTTCTCCAGTCACAGCCACATAATGAATGGGGACACTTCAATAACATGGGTGTATTGACTTGGAAACCAGTGCTGGTCGAGATCAGCCAGCACATCCGCAATGTCAGTAGCCTATTTCATCAACATTGCAAAGCATACTTTACTAGCAAAGTATACTTTGAGGGAGTAATCATTTATTTTTCCTGAAATGCATTATGTCATATAGAACTAACAAATGCATATATTTCATGATTAAAAGTATGCAGAATTATTATACTGAATTTATTACATTATCACAATCACAGCCATTAAATGGCTGTGATAATGTAATAAATTCAGTATAATAAAAATTAATAAATTTAAAAAAAAAAATGAAAATTTCTCCCTCAAAGTATACTTTGCTACTAAAGTATACTTTGCAATGTTGATGAAATAGGCTACTGATCAGGTTATTGTAATTTCAGGGTAGAATAAAATAATAATAGATCATGGGCTGTATGTTCCTTATTCTTAATGCTTTATAACAACAAAAAAACAAATACACCGACAAGGCTGCACGAGTGCTATCTGGGACCCGTTTCAACAAGCTTCGTACGACTAAAATGTTTGTAAGTGCAAATTTAGGATCGTCTGGAAATTCAATTGATGGATTTACATTTATTGAGCATAGGCTGCATATGCTCAATACATGTAAATCCAATACTCGTTCACAAGAAAACATTGTTAATGTGAAATTTAAACAGACTATCATAATTTTGCACTTACAAACAATTTAGTTGTACGAAGTTTAGTGAAACAGGCCGCTGATCTGGAGATGCACTGGGTCAAAATCAAAAAGACCCTTTCTGTTACAACAAAAGTTCATAAAAGTGAAAGATGGACAAAGCTCTGAATCGGAAAAGAATCAAAATATTTTATCATGATTGGCAATTAAAGACTGTAAATTGTCTTTCCTTTGATTGAAAAGTGCATAAATGGCTGGCTACTACTATGCAACAAATCAAATGTAAGCAAAACAGTATAAAGCAAGTCTATTTCAAAAGATGGCGGTTTATTTTTACAGCGAAAAGTGAATTAGTTCACCGAAGCATTTCAGTAGGTCTTACTATAGTCCACAGGTACCTGTCTGTAAAGCCATACCATATCTTTTCTATGCTAAGCGTCCACCCAGTTGACCAAAACCCAACTACGTATCCGGTAAAAACAAACAAGGCCTTGGAAAAAAAAACGAAGGTAAATTTATATTAAAAACTTCCTCAACCCTGTGCAGGATTGAGGAATCTTTTAGCATAAATTTTAAATTTCAGCCAGTAAACTTAAAAAAAATAGAAGAAAATACTCTTTAATAGTAAACTTATTGAGTAAAACTACCCGCACATGGACGCTTAACAGAGAAAGAACTTGCTATGGCCTAATGTTTATCTGTCTCGGTGTTCTACAGATACCTTCTGTCCAGAACCAATGTGGTACAACAGAATAGACTAAGATCAGACTGTGCATCAAAGCAGTCTGATCAGGGTTTGCACTGTTCCTGTTACCACCGCCCACGCTTCGCGCCCCACCCACCTGACCCACCACCACCCCCACCCCCATATCCTCCTCCTCCTGCACCACCTCCACTGAAGTTTCGTTTCTGTCCGCCGTAACCACCTCCCCACCCACCACTGCCCCCTCCCATGCCGCCGCACTTCCTCCAACCTCCACCCCCAAACCCTCCTCCACCTCCACCATCCATCCATCCACCACCACCCCCATATCCTCCCCCACTTCCTCCATAACCACCCCCACCCCTACCAAACCCACCCCCACCATCACCTCCCCAGCCACCACCACTGCCCCCATATCCACGATTCTGCATCATACCCCACCACCACCCCACCGCCACCACCACCACCTCGTCCCGACTTCCACCCCTACCTCTCCCCCTACCTCCACCACGCCCCCCCCTTCCGCGAGGTTTGTCCGCCGTATAATCCTTCGGCATAAACACAGGCTTAACCTTCACCTTCTTCCTTCGCGACACCACAGACGACTTGGACAATCCACACTCAATTTCATGATCGCCCAGCATTGTACCGTTCATTTCTTCGATCGCCTTTAATGCGTCTTCGCGCTTGTCGAAATGCACGAATCCGTAGTCTCGCACTTTCTGGACATTGGAGATTTTGCCGTGAGCCTCGAAGGTTTCCCGTAGCATATCCTCGGTGACTTCGGTGGAGAGATTGCGGACACAAACGGACTTGACGTCCGCCAGAAGTTCAGGATCGGGCTCTTCTTGGGGCTCCGCCCACTCGATGACCATCGTGTTGCCGAATATCTACAACAGGCATTGTGTTAATTGACTGAAAGTGCTTAATAATACAGTTTATACAAGAGTGACGCCGCCAGTCACAAACTTGGATTGATAGCGAGTGAGTGAGTGAATAGGGTTTAACGTCCGCTTTTCTGACATAGAGGTACAAGCCTCAGGGAGTCTACACGCAGACGGGTCAACGGGGTCGAGTCCCGTATCCACCTGTCCGAGGGGGGTAAATCCCAACTTCAGAACTCAATATTTACAATCAAAATATATATTCAGTCCGCTAATCTTACTTTTATATATGGGGCATAGCCAGACTCAACTCTCACATACAAGAAAGCCAAAAATGTACATGAGGGCAAAATCCGGTATAGTGGGTTCCGGAAAGTATGATAGAAAACTGTTGCTGGAGTTGAACAAACTAACTATATATCCATAACAGAATTGATTGGGTCCTACTGTAGAAAACTGGAGTTGCTCACTCATTTGTTTAGCGTAAAGGTTTAAACCACTTCTGCATTATTTCACGAAAATCAGCTTGCACATTTACATTTTTTTATCTTCAAAATTTATTTTAATAATTTCATGCACATACTATCTCTGCAACCGATGCTGTTTATTTAAAAATGTGCAAGTCAATCGACCTTCACAGCGGGCTCAGGGACCACATACAAAGATACGAAGGGAAATATCTAACGCAATAGCCGTTCCAGCAATATCCTGACCTGGTGCCAGGCACTTTTATTGAAACGTGAATGTTTTTAACGTCCCAGCAATAGCTAAGGTATTATAGAGACGGGACCACAGTCTCGTCCGACAGATAAGTGGGATGGAATTAATATGAAAGTATTTGTGATGCCCAAGGCAAGGTTTGAATCAACAACTCGGGTGTTCCAACCCCTAGGCCACACCCCATCCACACACTTTTATTGAACCGTTGACCAGATTATTGGGCCGTATGTGTAAATCTCAGTAACGTCAACATTTAAACAAACTCCAGATAAGCTGCGTATTTGCGTAAATACCCAATTAAAATTGCCAAAAACACCATTGAAATCAGAAGTAGTGAGTATCAAAAAGCAATGAAAAAGTTGTGGTATCTTTATCATGCTAGAGAAAACAATAAACAGACCACAAATATAGCATATGTTCTTATTTTTCCATGAAAACACATCTTGGTATTTCATTAGAATTGTCTCCAAGGAGACAATTCTAATGAAATGCCAAGACATGTTTCGTTTAGATAGAAGAAAACTATTCAATAATTGCTGTCTGTTCATGTGTAAACAGTAGTGTGATTTTATTTACCCAATTAAAACTTTGAAATACCCAATTGCTTCAGAAATGATGGATTAAAAATACTCGATTACTAATTCTTTATCTGGAGCCTGATCTAAATATCTATACCCATGGCATTCAGACAAGTTAAAGTATGTTAAAGTATACACACTGGTGCTGCACTCCGGGCCGGCGTACAATGTTTCACGTCGAAAAATGCACCGGTTTCCCGACGAGATGCCACTCACCTCTACTTTGGGCTATTGCCGGTTACTAGACGAAAATGTGTTTATGCAGTACCTTCTGCATTTATCTGAATGTGAATTCGTCAGGAATTCTGCGCAGAGTGCAGCAACAGCGACACATACCCTCTCAACATACCCTCTCAACATACCCTCTCAACATACCCTCTCAACATACCCTCTCAACCTGTTGGTGTTTAACGGCCTATCAACAGGTAAGGTCATTTAAGGCCGGGCCAACGGCTTCGATCCCGTATTCAACCTGCTGCATTGGGGGGAAAATCCCAAAATCATAACGGAATATTTACATCGAGATAAATATATATTCAGCCCTGAAATTAGAATAACCTGACCTGGTGCCAGGCCCATACCACACCAAAGCCACTTCCCCTAAAAGTAATATGATTATGAATAAAATATATTACTCGTATAAGGGGTATAACCAGATTCAACTCTCACCTACAAGAAAGCCAAAGACGTACATGAGGGCCAAACCCGGTCTCCGGTCTGATGAATCCTGATTGTTAAATTATCCATCACACGCTCCCACCGGTGGATTGATTTGGTTGAGGAAACATAGCACCCAACGTCCTGTGACCATGTATTTAGTAAGAAACAATGACATACCTGTCTAACGCGGGTTTCAAGTATACGTTTGGCATCATTGGCTGTCTTGTGTTCGTTGTACTCCACAAACGCATAGCCTTTGTTCTTTAAGTCCTCAGTGAGGCCGGGGTAGATTATCACGTCCACTATACCTGCAACACGACAGACAAGAAATCGGTAACACTGATGGAATGGTGCTTAACGCAGAGCTCCCGATAAGCTGCGTATTTGCGTAAATACCCAATTAAAATTGCCAAAAACCCAATTGAAATCAGAAGTAGTGAGTATCAAAAACGCAATGAGAAAATTGTGGTACCTTTACCATGCTGCAGAAAACAATAAACAGACCACAGTGTAGCATATTTTTCTTATTTTTCCATGAAAAAACACCTTGGTATTTCATTAGAATTGTCTCCAAGGAGACAATTCTAATGAAATGCCAAGATGTGTTTTCATTTCGAAACAAACTATTCAATAATTGCTGTCTGTTGATGAGTAAACAGTAGTGGGATTTAATTTTACCCAATTAAAATTTGGAAATACCCAATTGCTTCAGAAACTAGAAATGGACGCTTGTCGACAAGCGCATGTGTATCCCCCTCCCCAGATACACAAGTAGTTTGAAAAAAGGGTGTTCGAGTTATGCTCCGGAGACAAAATCAGTGACGGAAAAACAAAGGGAGATAACTAAAGAATTAGTGAAGCAAGAGTTGTCATTCTTGCGGGACACACCTTTAGGGTCGTGGTCTATGCATGTGTGAAGTTTCATGAAAATATTCCAAAGGGTGTTCGAGTTATGCTCCAGACACGAAATCAGTGCACGAAACAACAAAGGGAGATAACTAAGAAATTAACGACGCAAGAGTTGTCATTCTTACGTGCGACACACCTTTGGGTCGTCTTCTATGCATGTGTGAAGTTTAATAAACTAGAAAATGTGTTCATAGAACACGGATGTCCCACATATCGCTTTGATAATAAATGAGGCCAAATTGCAAGTCAAAATTTTCTTTTCTTTTACCCGAGCGTTAAAGTTTTTGAAGCACCAAGTATGTGACCTTGACCCTGGGCTTGGCGGGGGCAGGACAAACGTGGATTTGGCACAGGGCGGTAGAGGACCATTAGAGCAATGCATATATGAAATATGAAGCTGATCCGTGAAAGAAAACAGAAATTATAAGATATTTACTGAGCGTTAAAGTTTTTGAAGCACTAAGTATATGATGTTAACCCTGGGCTTGGCGGGGGCGGGACGAACGTGGATTTGGCACAGGGCGGTAGAGGACCATTAGAGCAACGCATATGAAATATGAGTTGATCCGTGAATGGAAAGAAAAATTATAAGATATTTACCTGAGCATTAAAGTTTTTGAAGCACCAAGTATGTGACCTTGACCCTGGGATTGGCGGGGGCAGGACGAACGTGGATTTGGCACAGGGCGGTAGAGGACCATTAGAGCAATGTGTATATGAAATATGAAGATGATCCATGAAAGAAAACAGAAATTATAAGATATTTACCCGAGCGTTAAAGTTTTTGAAGCACTAAGTATGTGACCTTGACCCGGGCTTGGCGGGGGCAGGACGAACGTGGATTTGGCACAGGGCGGTAGACGACCATTAGAGCAACGCGTATATGAAATATGAAGTTGATCCGTGAATGGAAATAAAAATTATAAGATATTTACCCGAGCGTTAAAGTTTTTGAAGCACCAAGTATGTGACCTTGACCCTGGGATTGGTGGGGCAGGACGAACGTGGATTTGGCACAGGGCGGTAGAGGACCATTAGAGCAATGCGTATATGAAATATGAAGATGATCCATGATCCATGAAAGAAAACAGAAAGTATAAGATATTTACCCAAGCGTTAATGTTTTTGAAGCACTAAGTATGTGACCTTGACCCTGGGCTTGACGGGGGCAGAACGAACGTGGATTTGGCACAGGGCGGTAGAGGACCATTAGAGCAATGCGTATATGCGTGTTCGAGTTATGCTCTGGATACAAAATCAGAGCACGAAACAACAAAGGGAGATAAGTAAACAAGAATTCCGCGGAATCAGATGCCTCGCCTTGTCCCGCCTTGACCTCGAGCCTGGGCCCGAAAGCAATTTTCACTGGCCCCGAACATATTATACAATTATTGACTAGTGAACCATAGAATATCAGATTATATTCTATGGCTCACTAGTCAATAATTGTTTTATTATATGATAATAGTCTGTATATAGCACTTACGACCTTATGCTACTAGACAAAAATTGAAAAAGAATTTGAAAAAAAAAAATGGAAAAAAAAGTTTAAAAATTAAAAATAATAATGCTTGCTACTGGAGCCCAGAATTTTTTTTAATAGTCCTATATTTATCTACATATATCTGCACAGGTCCACATAATGCCACAATATTTTCAACACAGTTTACGGAAATGTAATATAATCATTTACCTGTATAAATTACCTGTAAGTGGTCAGTGGTCAGTTGCACATGCTAGCACATGCACAGGTGAATAGTCTGTATATAGCACTTACGACCTTCTGCTACTGGACAAAAATTGAAAACTAATTTGAAAAAAAAAATGAAAAAAAAAAAATGGAAAAAAAAAGTTTAAAAATAATAATGCTTGCTATTGGAGACCAGATTTTTTTTTAATAGTCCTATATTTATCTACATATATCTGCAGAGGTCCACATAATGCCACAATATTTTCAACACAGTACCCAATGTAGTGATTTACCTGTATAAATTACCTGGTCAGCAGTGGTCAAGCAGTGGACATCTGCACATGCTAGCCCATGCTTAGCACATGGTTCTCCCAGTTTCTATTGTTCTCTCTACAGGTAAGGTGTACAGAGCACACGAGAAAAGGTATACAGAGCAGACGAGAAAACAGTCTTCATGCATTATTGTCCAGTTTGTAGAGTGCGCAAAACAAAAAAGGGAGATAACTGAAAAATTAGCTACGCAAGAGTTGTCATTCTTGTGCGCGACACACCTCCGTGTCGTGGTCTATGCATGTGTGAAGTTTCATGAAAATATTCCAAAGGGTGGTCGAGTTATGCTCCGGACAGGAAATCAGTGAGCGAAAACAAAAAAGGGAGATAACTCAAAAATTAGCTATGCAAGAGTTGTCATTCTTGTGCACGACACACCTTCGGTTCGTGGTCTAATTAAATGTGTTAAGTTTCATAAAAATATTCCAAAGGGTGGTCGAGTTATGGTCAATCAGTGCGCGAAACAAAAAAGGGAGATAACTCAAAAATTAGCTATGCAAGAGTTGTCATTCTTGTGCGCGACACACCTTCGGGTCGTGGTCTATGCATGTGTGAAGTTTCATGAAAATATTCGAAAGGGTGGTGGAGTTATGCTCCGGACACGAAATCAGTGCGAGAAACAAAAAAGGGAGATAACTCAAAAATTAGCTATGCAAGAGTTGTCATTCTTGTGCGCGACACACCTTCGGGTCGTGGTCTATGCATGTGTGAAGTTTCATGAAAATATTCCAAAGGGTGTTCGAGTTATGCTCCGGACAAGAAGTGTCTGCGGCGGACGCGGACGCGGCGCGCTGTCAAATCCATAGTATCCCCCTTATTTTACTTTTACAAATGGATTATTGATTTTCTTCATTACTAAATAGGGAACAAATGATAAAAAAATATAACAAATTTAAACATTCACTTATTCACTAAGGGCAATTCCAGAATTAATCAAACAAATGTGAAACTGCACAAGCTAATGCGTCAATTCGATGACGTGACCGACTACATAGCGTGGTTTTGGTATGTTCGTTTCCGCCTAGTTCTAAAGGTCAGTCACACTTTGCACGTGAAATGGATTACCGACTGATGATTGTAAACACCATCGGGTGTGCAGCTAGACCGAAAATGATGTCATAAATGTGCTAGTTTGGGATGGGTGGGTATGGCGGTATATTGTTTTATGTTACAATCTCGCGTATTTGCGATCTCGATCTCGCCTTCCGCTTTTGGAAATACGATTTGCCCATGCATGTGTAGTCAAAGAAAATTGTTATTGATGGGTGTGGTGGGGTTTGAAAAAAAGTGCCGTTATCGTAATGCTCGCATTTAAAGGGGTATAACCAGATTCAACCGTCGCATACAAAATGCCAAAGACTTATGTGAGGCCCAAACCAGTAGCCGATTTCATCAAAATTGCAAAGTATACTTTTCTAGCAAAGTATACTTTGAGGGAGAAATCATTTATTTTTCCCGAAATACATTATTTCATATAAAACTAACAACTGCATATATTTGATGATTAAAAGTATGCAGAATTATTATACTGAATTTATTACATTATCACAGCCAAAATGGCTGTGATAATCTAATAAATTCAGTATAATAAAAATTAATAAATTTATTCTAAAATTGAAAATTTCTCCCTCAAAGTATACTTTGCTACTAAAGTATACTTTGCAATGTTGATGAAATGGGCTACAGGTCTCCAATCGGAATTCCGACAAGGATGAACCCTGATCGTTAAATTACTCATCGCATGCTCCCATCTGCCACCCACTTAAAAACAAGGAGAACTAGGTTCCTGTATATGAAGTTGGGCAGCATACCTGGTGTGTGTTGATCGATCTCGCCGTATATATCTTCCTTGGTCTTCATCTTGGGAATGTTGCCGATAAACAGACGCTTGTTGGACGTCGAGATGTTTGCCTTCAGGAATTTCCCCTTCGAAACCTCATATCTGAAATGTTACACAAGATAATAGTGCACTCAGAAAGCTAATTTGTTTTGGATTTTATAGCGGTTTTCCTATAGATGCAAATGGTGTCAGAATAGTCTTGGAATTGCAGAACTACGAACAAACTATCATTTTTCATCAACGGTTAACATGTCCAAAGTTTCATGTCATTTTACGAAGCCAGTTCGGTGAATTCTGGATCATCCCTCGTACTGGTCAAGTCAGCCTCATCACTATTTACCGAAAAAATCACTATCAGTACAGACCCTGATTCAATATAGGCTTAACTGCATTGTAATATAGGCTTAACTGCATTGTAATATAGGCTTAACTGCATTGTAATATAGGCTTAACTGCATTATAGGCTTAACTGCATTGTAATATAGGCTTAACTGCATTATAGGCTTAACTGCATTGTAATATAGGCTTAACTGCATTGTAATATAGGGTTAACTGCATTGTAATATAGGCTTAACTGCATTGTAATATAGGGTTAACTGCATTGTAATTTTCGAATTTGCGGCGTATATCAGAAAATAATAGGTCGGAAAATCTGTTTAATGGTGACGCGCTAGCGGAGCCATTAAACATGTTTTCCGACCTATCATTTTCTGATATACGCCGCAAATTTCAAAATTCTAATGCACTCCTTTACTACTGGCATAGGAATACATATTGAAATAATTTGCGACCGTTCATCAACAATGATTTACCTGTAATGTATGACCATCAGCCAATCAGATTGCGTGATATTGATAGAGTGCATTAGAAAAGGATGTTCTCTTAGAACTTTCGGAGCATAATTGGCGTTAGAATTGGAAGATAATGTTTGTTCGGTGTCAAACCAACAAACTCCGTAAATTCAGAAGTTACTCTTGATTTGGGGGCACTTTGACAACTGAAATCTACTTTAATAGTGACTTGGAAATTGCTGCAGAGGGATCAATAATTGGACTATATAAAACTGCATTCAGAGATCCAGATAAGCTGCGTATTTGCTTAAATACCCAATTAAAATGGCCAAAAACCCAATTGAAATCAGAAGTAGCGAGTATCAAAAAGCAATTAAAAATTTGTGGTACCTTTACCATGCTGCAGAAAACAATAAATATACCACAAATATAGTATATTTTTCTTATTTCCCATGAAAAACACATCTTGGTATTTCATTAGAATTGTCTCCTTGGATACAATTCTAAGTATTTCATTAGAATTGTCTCCTTGGATACAATTCTAATGAAATGCCAAGACATGTTTTCATTTTGAAGCAAACTATTCAATACTTGCTGTCTGTTGATGTATAAACTGTAGTGTGATTTTATTTTACCAAATTAAAATTTTTAAATACTCAATTGCTTCAAAAATGATGGAGTGAAAATACTCAATTACTAATTCCTTATCTGGAGCCCTGTGTATTGAAAACCCTGTAAACTCACTTGTTAAGTAGTGGGAGAGCCTTTTCCGCATCAGCTTCGTCACAATATCGCACAAAGCAGAAGTTCCTGTTATACCCGGTGTGGCTGTCCATCATGATACGAAGCTCGTAGATTCGGCCGAAGTCGGACAACAGCGGGACTAGTTTGTCCTCGAACCAATCGCGAGGGATTCTCCCCAGCACGATTTCTTTCCCGGGTGCGGGGCCATCCCAGTCAGGCGGTGGGCGCCCATATGTACGCTGACCTGGGGGTATGGGAAAGTGAATAGGTTTAAAGTACTTAAAGGTACATGCCCACTCAGTTGGCACAAAAAGTTCTTTATAGGAATTAAATAAGTGTAGAATTGTGTCACTATTCCACCAGTTGTTTGTTTGTTTATTAGTGTTTAACGGCCTATCAACAGCTACGGTCATGTAAGGCCGGGCAAACGGGTTCGATCCCGTTTTAACCTGCTGCATTGGGGGGAAAATCCCAAAATCAGAATGGAATATTTACATCGAGAACAAATATATTCAGCCCTGAAATTAGAATAACCCGACCTGGTGCCAGGTCCATACCACACCAAAGTCACTTGGCCCCTTTCCCTAAAATAGGATTACGAATATCGTAATACTCACATAAGGGGTATAACCAGATTCAACCGTCACATACAAAATGCCAAAGGCGTATGTGAGGGCCAAACCAGGTCTCCAGTCGGGATTCCGGTATTAAGGATGAACCCCGATCGTTAAATTACCCATCGCGTGCTCCCACCTGCCACCCACTCTCTTTAAACTAAAGGGTCATTACTCAGAGCTCCAGATAAGGTGCGTATGGGCGTATTTTACGCACTTATTTTAGCTGAATACGCACCGACTGTCACAAGTGCGAGTCCAAAATACTCGCAACAATTAGAAATTACTCATCGATTTTCAGACTGAGGAGAGAAAATGCTGCAATAAAGTTGAAAATTCGCTTACCGTATTTAGCCGTGTATTGCGCGCATTGGTGTATTGCGCGCATCCCTATTCTGGGCCAAAAAAATGGGTAAAAAAACAGTTCTAGTAAATAGCGCGCAGACAATTTTCACGAAAAAAATCGGCCGAAATTTTGTCATTAGTATAAGAAAATTGCTTTCCGAGTTCACATCCACAATGCTGAACGTGTGCGGGTAGGCTTTCTCAAAGCAGTTAGTGTTGCATTTATTGGTATTTACCGATTAATATGATAATTAAAAATTAAAATCATTTACGACGCATGTAATGAATTTATTGGAACTACTTACGAAGATTTTGTTTAATTTTTTTTTATCACTACATTTGGCATTCCGACAAAGCAAGTCACGTGTCGCCCCGTAATCAGGTTTGATAATCAACAACACGTGGCAGCCATGTGTCAGACAGACAGCTTCCCCAAGGCGATACTGAAACACCTGTACCCAGCCAAATATTGACACAGTACACACGCGTAGTGTGTATTCACCGTTTATTGATCGGGTTTAAAAATAGACATAGAAGTCGCTGTAGAATACAGCGTATAGCCTCAGCTTAGCATGTTTATTGATTGAATGTTATCCACTTATACTGTACTGATCTGACTGCGTGTATGCTACGCTGCTCGCACACGTCATAAGGTTGATTTGCTTTACAACTACTGTCCTCATTAATTATTCACATAATGGCTGACGGCACGTCATAAGGTTGATTTGCTTTACAACTACTGTCCTCATTAATTATTCACATAATGGCTGACGCGTGACGTCATATTGAAAATTTCACAACCACCGATAACAAGCTGACAACAATTGACCGATATGAGACACCAGCGTAGATAAATTTAATTTCGAGACAGAAAATGCCAAAATGTGGCTATGTATGGAGAAATGGGGCTTATGGTATTGCAACCCGTGTAGATTCACGCATTTGCTGGTTTATACTGGTTTTAACTCTCTTCAAAATACCTCACCTCACCCGTACTTACCCATACTTTTTGTGGTGTATAACACTATGCGTAATTTAGGACCACAAATCGATGTTTCCGTTTCCGGTAAACATTACTTTTTTCTCTTCGATCAAAAAAATGGGTAAAACTGGCGCAGAAATCGGCTGGAAAAATGTTTGAAATTTATGTTCCTACTTATAACGCGCAGGGTGACTTCTGGATTAAAAATGGGGCTGAAAAAAATGCGCGCAATACACGACTAAATACGGTAGCTCAAATAAGTGAATGTATTGATTTTGTTTAATTTTTTTTTATCATTCATTTCCGATTTGATAACATTCAGTAATCTATTTGCATAAATGAAATACGCATTGAGTTTGAAATGAATGGGTATAATACTCTTTAGACACAAAACTTATCAGTAGCCTATTTCATCAACATTACTAAGTATACTTTACTAGCAAAGTATACTTTGACGGAGTAATCATTTATTTTTCCTGAAATGCATTATTTCATATAGAACTAACAAATGCATATATTTCATGATTAAAAGTATGCAGAATTATTATACTGAATTTATTACATTATGGCTGTGATAATGTAATAAATTCAGTATAATAAAAATTAATAAATGTTTCAAAAAATTGAAAATTTCTCCCTCAAAGTATACTTTGCTACTAAAGTATACTTTGCAATGTTCATGAAATAGGCTACAGGAGCTCTGAAACTAAAGGGTCATTACCTGCGGTGACCTCGTGGGGATATCCAGTCTCCTCGAGGATCAACTTCAGTTTTTCGTTGTCTGGTTGTGCTGCCTTTTCCAGCTGGTGTTTCGCGAGGAATCCCTTCCTAAACTGCCTGTAACACAGAGAAAAGTGAAAGGGTTTCAGAGCTCCAGATAAGCTGCGTATTTGCTTAAATACCCAATTAAAATTGCCAAAAACCCAATTGAAATCAGAAGTAGCGAGCATCAACAATAGCTGAAGGAGAACAGCATAGCTCGACTACGAGGGTTGTCGATGTACACATAGCTTGGCAAACAAAGTGGCCGCGGCCTGCATAAAAACCTTAACCAAGGTTGACTAAAAACCTTAACCAAGGGAAACTAGAAATGTGGCCTGTCGGCACACGAATACCCCCACTGGCAGCCAAAGAAAGCGAGGCATTTTTTTTTATTATAAGCCATTTAGCGTTAAGGTTTCAAACGCATCAAGTCTGTGACCTTGACCCTGGGCATAGTGTGATAATCCATACATCGATATAGAGCGGAAGGGAATTTCAATAGGTTTGACCTTTGACCTTCAACTGTGATCTTGACCTTGGACGTAGGTGCGTGGTTATTGATCGCACCACACCTTCTCATCATGAGAAACATTTGTGCCAAGCCATTTGATAATCCATGCATCGGTGTAGAAGATATAGAGCGGAAGGGAATTTCGATAGGTTTGACCTTTGACCTTCAACTGTGACCTTGACCTTGGATGTAGGTGCGTGGTTATTGATCGCAACACACCTTCTCATCATGAGAAACATTTGTGCCAAGCCATTTGATAATCCATGCATGGGTGTAGAAGATATACAGCGGAAGGGAATTTCCAACAGACTGACCGACCGACAAGCTGACTCCTATATACCCCCTCAAACTTTGTTTGTGGGGGTATAATTAACTAAGTAATTCAAGGTTAAATGTCGGTCAATGTCAAATATAGGTCAGGTGTTAATGATGTAAATCACTAGGAGATGAAGTTTTCCAAGTATGGTTGCTGTAGGCCCAGGAGTATTCCATATACAAGCTTGACTAAAAACCTTAACCAAGGGGAAATAACTAAATAATCCAAGGGTAAAAGTAGGTCAAGGTTAAATATAGGTCAGGGATTATTGATGTACATCACTAGGAGATGAAGTTGTCCAAGTATGGTTGCTGTAGGCCCAGGAGTACAGTAGAACTTCAATAACTAGAACAGGTCTGGCTCGAACACCATGGAAAACTCGAACTGGTTCGACAGTCCCGGCAAATTTCCTATATAATTCATGTAATAAAACACCTTAAACTCGAACTATGAATTACTCGAACAGTCGAACCTGTGGATTAGTCCTGTGGATGGTCAAACAGTGGTAATTACTGCTAATAACTCAAACAGGTAAGTCTGTGATCAGCTGTTTGTCTAACGAGGTGCGAATTCCACCATTGCGGGCGGTCGCGTTGAGTAGTTTCCCTTGACGCGGGATGACATTAAATCACGAATCGCAAACAATAGCGGCATGAATTACGGGCGTTATGATGTCCACGCTAATTAAGTGATTTGAACAAAATTCATTTTATGTAATGTTTAATTGGCTGTTGAGCGACTATTGACACATTTCTATGTCTATCGAGTGAATAATGCGTGCTTAGTTTGTGAATAAAACGAGACGAATTCGAGCAATCGTCATTCTATGACAATTATGTCATGAGAGTACACTAGTATCTGAGCAACTTGGCGAAGGACCTGGTCTAACCAGGGGGATACCCCAAGTCAGAAACAAATACTGGTTCTGCCGAGCAATCTAAGGAAGGACCTGGCAACAGGGGGATACTAAGATCGGCTACTGGAAAGCAGGGCACAAAGCGTAAATTGGATCGGAAAACATTGGCGGATAAATATGAGGCGATATTGGAGTTTTAGAAAGGACACAAATCGAAAACATATATTCACATAAGTGATTTTATTGACTGAATGCGACAGTACATTTTTGAAACTTCATTCCCTCGAAATATGCATCGCTCGAACTCAAATTCGATTCCGTTGCCGGTTCGAGCGATCGAAGTTCTACTGTATTCCATATACAAGCTTGACTATAAACCTTAACCAAGTTTGAGTACAAATCTTAACCAAGGGGAAATAACTAAGTAATTCAAGGTTAAATGTAGATCAAGGTAAAATATAGGTCAGGGGTTATTGATGTACATCCCTATGAGAAAAAGTTATCCAAGTATGGTGTCTGTATGCACAATAGTATTCCATCTACAAGGTTGACTAAAAACCTTAACCAAGGTTGACTAAAAACCGTAACCAAGGGGAATTAACTAAGTAATTAAAGGTTAAATGTAGGTCAAGGTCAAATATAGGTCAGGGGTTGTTGATGTAAATCACTATGAGATGAAGTTGTCCAAGTATGTTTGGTGTAGGGCCAGGAGTATTCCATCTACAAGCTTGACTAAAAACCTTAACCAAAGGGATTAACTAAGTAATTCAAGAGGAAATGTAGCTAAAAACCTTAACCAAGGGAATTAACGAAGTAATTAAAGGTCAAATGTAGGTCAAGGTCAAATATAGGTCAGGGGTTGTTGATGTACATCACTAGCAGATGGATGAAGTTGTCCAAGTATGTTTGGTGTAGAGCCAGGAGTATTCGATCTACAAGCTTGACTAAAAACCTTAACCAAGGGGAATTAACTATTAAGTAATTCAAGAGGAAATGTAGGTCAAATATAGATGAGGGGTTATTGATGTACATCCCTATGAGAAAAGGTTGTCCAAGTATGGTGTCTGTATGCACAAAAGTATTCCATGTACAAGCTTGACTAAAAACCTTAACCAAGGTTGACTAAAAACATTAACCAAGGGGAATTACCTATTAAAAAGTAATTCAAGGTTAAATGTAGGTCAAGGTCAAATATAGGTCAGGGGTTTTTGATGTACATCACTAGGAGATGAAGTTATCCAAGTATGGTGGGTGTAAGGCCAGGAGTATTCTATATACAAGCTTGACTAAAAACCTTAACCAAGGCGTGATGGTGACGCCGACGCCGGGGTGACTACATAAGCTCGAACTATTCTTCGAATAGTCGAGCTAAAAAGCAATAACAATTTTGTGGTACCTTTATTATGCTGCAGAAAACAATAAACATACACGACAAATATATAGAGGATATTCATATTTTTGCAACGAATACGACATATTCGTTGCAAAAATATGAATATTCTATTTATTATATACCGCTCCATGGAAACTAGCAGTTTTTAGACTGAATACGGTAATGAATGTGTATTTGCAGCCTATTTGCAGTCCGGCACTGCAGGTGCGCGTTATGAATATAGATAGCGGAAGTAGTCGTATTTTCACCGGAAGTTGTTTATTTCATCGATGAGAACATGACTTTCATTTACATCGTATAACTATGTATATCATGGGTAGGTATATAATAAAGCATATTTTCTTATTTTCCATGAAAACACATCTTGGTATTTCATTAGAATTGTCTACAAGGAGACAATTCTAAAGAAATGCCAAGACATGTTTTCTTTTTAAAGCAAACTATTCAATAATTGCTGTCTGTTGATGTGTAAACAGTAGTGTGATTTTATTTACCCAATTCAAATGTTGAAATACCGAATTGCTTCAGAAATGATGGAGTGAAAATACTCTATTACTAATTCCTTATCTGGAGCCCTGGGGTTTAACATCTCAACAACAGCCAAGGTCATATATAGTCGGGATTTAAAGTCTCATCTGACATACATAAAATAAAACTGATGACCAATATAAATAAGTAACGTGTACACAATGATAAAATTAGACTTTCCGATACACGTTGGTTTCATGGAGAAAGCGAAGCAAACCATCATTGTTCTCCACCTGGAATAACTCTGCAACTCCATCTACAGTGCAACCCCTCTAAACTGGACGCCCTGTGGACTCCATTGTGCTCAATTTAAATGGGTCATCAAGTGTCCATAACAGTGGAACCCCTCTAAACCGGACACCCCGAGGACCCCACTGTGCTCAATTTAGATGAGTTTCAATGTTATAATTTCATTGGCCTGTCTGTTCATGACTGACAATGACAAAAATGGGTCATCGAGTGTTCATAACAGTAGAACCCCTCAAAACCGGACACCCTGGGGGGTCCCCAGGGTGTCTGGTTTAGAGGGGTTCCACTGTACATCTATATGTCTCACCTGTACATCTATATGTCTCACCTGTACAGTTTCATCTGGCCACAGAGGTAGGCACTCTTGTTAATCACGTGGTCCATGGTTGTGCCTTTGATAACTTCCAGCAGTTTGATTGCGTCGTCAATGGGGAATTCCCTGAACGCAGTCTTGCATCGTTCGTCCATGTCTTCGTACGAGAACAATCCGATATCGAACACCTTAACCAGCATAGAGGCTAGATTGACGTGCATTCCGAATTCGACCATCTCCTGAAAATGTAACATTTCGTTGATTGATGCTTCGTTAAACAGTCATCTGAATATACATGTTTATTGATCGGATGCTTAATAAGTTGGTTACCTGAAAATGTAACACGTTCATTGATTGGATGCTTAAATAGATAGTCATCTGAATATATAACGGGTTCTTTGATTAGATATTTAAGAAGTCGGTCATCTGAATATATAACAGGTCCATTCAGTGGATGCTTAATAAGTCGGTCATCTGAATATATAACGGGTTCATTGATTGGATGCTTAATAAGTCAGTCATCTGAATATATAACAGGTTCATTGATTGGATGCTTAACAAGTCGGTCATCCGAATAGATAACAGCAGTGGTAACAGCAATTGAACTTTTATGGAGAAATAAACAAAAATAATTTTTTGAGTATTTTTCCCCCAGAACTTCTCTATTTTTGTTTGAAAGTATATGTTACCACTCACCGTCTCGACGAGATTGTTCATACGAGTGGTAACATCATATACTTTCGAACAAAAATAGAGAAGTTCTGGGGGAAAAATACTCACAAAATTATTTTGTTTCCGTCTCGACGCGACGGTTCATATGAGTGGTAACAACATATACTTCTATGGAGAAATAAACAAAATAATCAGATTTAAAAATATAGTATTCATAGACTTCAAAGGGTTAACAACCGCCATGATCCAGTGAGCGAGAAGTGGCAACCATGGCAATGTACCTTGAACGGATCGTCACCGTTGTCTGAATCCTCGTCTTTCATCTCGTCTTTCATGTCGTCTTTCATCTCATCCTTAGACACACCTGCATTTGAACATGACCATGTGTTTCATTTGTTTGAGACAAGCCATGTGAGTTTGTACCCAAGAACATGTGCGATTTTTCAGGAAATATTTTTTACAGAAATTGACGATACTTTCCGTAAATTACGTCTAAAGATGAAATTTTCATAGCAAATGCGGAATAGAAAGACTTCTATTCCGCATTTGCTATGCAAATGTTGTCCTCTTTAAAACGTAATTTACGGAAAATATCACAATTTCCGAAAAATATTTAATACCAGATGGCCTGTCGAGCCCGCCGCGGCATTTGATGGTCTCAGAGTGTATTTATTTGAAGTTTGAATTAAGGGCTGTGGAGATATAGGGTATGTAAAAGCTTAGAATGAAAACATGGATGATAATGAAGAATTAGTAAATCGGAGTAAGTGTTGTGGAGATATAAGGTATGTAAAAACTTTAACACAAATTTCAAAGTCATAAGACCTTGACCTTGGGCATGTGGACCACATGGGCAGGCTAGAGAATGAGAATACGGATGATGAAAAGTAAGTATTGGAAGTTTGAAGTAAATTGGAGTAACAATTGTGGAGATATAAAAGTTTAACGCAGATTTTATATATGCAAACTTGACCTTGGGGCACAGGGGCCGCATGAGTGGGATACAGCATGAATATATGGATGATGACTAATAAGCATATGAAGTTTCAAGTCAATGTGACTTAGGACTGCAGAGATAAAAGGTATTTAAAGACTTTAACGCAGATTTCGGACGGACAGACGTCATTGTGATCACTATGTCTCGATTTCCGCTGGACAAAATGAAATGCATGAAAAGTAAACGTAAATATTTTTCACGAGATATTGCACATGTTAGGTACAAAATCATCCGGCGGGTCTCATGTGACGTTGACCTTGGGCATGCAGAGCGAATGGATGGGCCACAGCAGTCTCTGCAAAAGTCGTCGGTCAGTCGGACATGTCCGTTAAAAGTGCCGACGGTAAACCGGAAGTCGCCGGACCGAATGTCGGCACTATAAAAAAGTCTTCTTTTTTTTACTTTTTTATTCTAAGCTTCAACAAAATCACCTTCCTTTGGTATGCGCTTCTGGTGCTAGCTAGCTTTTCTTATATGACTGATATACTTAAAGAGCTAAAAAGCTCTTAAATATCATCCAAAATCAATTTTATTTTGAGTAAAAAAAATTTGGTCTGGTAAACTTTTGTCCGGTCTGGTAAAATTTCAAGTTTACCATCTGGACAGAAAGTCCTGTAACATTTTGGCAGTTTCGCGGAGACTGACACAGAATAAAAATATGCATGATATACATGCACTAACATATCAAGACCAATTGAATTCTTTTCATACCCCATGATAAAACAAGCAAACAATAACAAAAATCAGAGATTTTGTGTGGCCAAATTATTTCGGTGGTTACAGAGAATTTGTCTTAGTTTCAAGTCAATGAGATATAAATTACATAAACTTTTAACACAAAATGTTATAAAACCTTTTAAGCCAGTTGACCTTGACCTCGGGCATGAGGTCATCCAGATTCGACCATGTTGATATGCAAGCAAATGAACTTCCACTTGACTTATGGCTGCAGACTCAAATAAGTTAAAGTTTAAATTTGTTGTGATGATTTGTTCCCTATTTAACAATGAAGAAAGTCAATTATCCATTTGTAAAAATAAAATACTATTTGAATTTGCAATCAGGGGGCACAATACTCTTTAGACACAAAGCTTATCTGGAGCTCTGCCGTATATCTGTTATGAAAGTTACATGTAATTCAGGGCTCTAGATAAGGAATTAGCAATTGAGTATTGTCACTCCATCATTTCTGAAGCAATTGGGGATTTCAAAATTTTAATTGGGTATTTTAAAATAAAATCACACTACTGTTTACACATAAACAGACAGTAATTATTGAATAGTTTGCTTCAAAATGAAAACATGTCTTGGCATTTCATTAGAATTGTCTCCTTCTAATGAAATACCAAGATGTGTTTTCATGGAAAATAAGAAAAATATGCTATATTTGTTTATTGTTTTCTGAAGCATGGTAAAGGTACCACAATTTTTTTTATTGCTTTTTGACTCACTACTTCCGATTTCAATTGATTTTTTTTGGCAATTTAACCCCTAGAATGCGGGAATCGAAAATAGTCGTCTGCTGATAATTCATATTTTGTCTTTTCTCTCAGTAAAAACATGGTTTTGCAGCATTTTAGAATCATTTCCAATTCTAAAGTGCTGCCAAAGGACAAAATATGAATTAACAGCAGATGACTATTTTCGGTTCCCGCATTCTAGGGCTTAATTGGGTACATGTATTTAAGCAAATATGCAGCTTAACTTACCGTTACTATCATCCATTGCTTCCGAATCCGACATGATGGCGTTTGGTCCGCAGCTCTACGCAATAAAAGCCTGCAAAGAAAAATGGATAAATGATCTCTCTTCCTACCTTGTGTAGTCAGGCAGTGGAATGTCTAAACCGTACACATGGAGGAAATCTGAATGCTTAAAGGTACATGCCCACTCAGTAGGCACAAAATGTTCTTTATATAAATTAAATAAGTGTATAATTGTGTCACTATTCCACCAGTTCTAAAAATTACAAGTGCCCGCTATACAGATATAATCATTTAGAAATATGTATTCGCGGTGGTATCATGCTCTTTTCATATGCAAATGAGGCATGATATTTTTTAATTATTTATACTAATTAAATGTGTCACCTGAAAAAATAATATTTTCAACAGATTATAAAGTATGATCATTGCACATCAAAAAATAAATACAGAGAATAATAAGTAATGTCCGTTAACATTTTAAGGAAACACAGTTATCGCCCCTGATATCAGTGTGGACATTTAAGTCTGATATAAAATGTATAATAATGCCAAGCAATACGTGGGGTAATGGTGAATGAAAATTTATTTTGCCAGAAAATGTCTCAAATGGTGCACCTAATATAAAGAAACGTGTGTGCCTACCGAGTGGGTATGTACCTTTAAGCCATTCACTTCTAAGTAATTTGAATAATATATGCTGTAGTGAATTTTAGACTCATTCCATTAATTAGAAAAGGCACAAGTTTGTGACGTCTTAGAAACACTCTACAAATGATGCAGAACTGATGAGAGGATCGTTACGCGCCGTCTCATATGGATCTACATCTTTTGCAAATACTAGTATAGAGTTCATCTTTTGCATCTTTTGTATAGAGTTCTAACACAAGTAGAGAAGCAAGTACAGAGCTCCAGTTAAGGTGGGTAATTTGGAGGTAAATTTCTTGTTTCTCCATCAAAAATGGCAAGTTGGGAGTGCTTTAGAATCGTCTCAATGAGACGATTCTAAAGGACTCCCAACTTGCCATTTTTGATGAAGAAATAACAAAATTTCACCCCAAGTTCGTCAAATTACGCACCTTAACTGGAGCTCTGAGTAAGTAGAGTGGAAAGGGTTGATTTGGATGAGTTAGGGAAGATCTAATGAAAATGTTGTGGGGTTTAGAGTTCCACAGTAAATTGGTCATATTGTAATCCTAATAAATAATTGGGCTACATTCTATATTAATTTTTTCATAGGCTTGGGCGTTCTTCAGTTTCAACGTTTATTGGTGCCATATTATACATGTACCAGTAAAGTACAACAAATCATTTCAAATAAGTACTCCTCGATTCACAAGTCAACACTACATGTACAACAGAGTGTAAAATAATCTTTATTAAAGTGTCACAAAATCATGCGTTAATTAATAGTAATACGTTTAACAGTAAATAGTTGATAGTTCCGCAATTATTCGAGTTACACAAACAGGAAAGTCGTTCGGCGATCTGAGTGAAGTTTGGCCGTTCATCTCCATATAAGCAACAGCAGTGGAAAATGTTTGTGTCCATCGTTGAATTGGTTTTGAACACCAGCTTAAACAAGCAGTTGTAATAAACTATTGTATATCCAAACAGATCGTTCAGCATATCCATAGAGTGAAGTTTGGTCGTTCATCTTCATACAACGCCAGTAGACATTGTATTGTGTGTCCATCGTCGAATTTGTTTTGGACACATACCGGCTTATTCAAGAAAGTTATAATACACAATAATTAACAAGCAGAAATTGTTTGGCAGGGCTCCAGATAAGCTGCGTATTTGCTAAAGTACCCAATTGAAATTGCCAAAAACCCAATTGAAATCAGAAGTAGCAAGTATCAAAAAGCAATAAAAAGTTTGTGGTACCTTTATCATGCTGAAAAAAAACAAACAGACCACACATATAGCATATTTGTTCTTATTTTCCATTAAAAGCACATCTTGGTACTTCATTAAAATTTTAATGAAATGCCAAGACATGTTTTCATTTCGAAGCAAACTATTCAATAATTGCGGTCTGTTGATGTGTAAACAGTAGTGTGATTTTATTTTACCCAATTAAACTTTTGAAATACCCAATTGCCCCTGAAATGATGGAGTGACAATACTCAAATTAACTCAATTACTAATTCCTTATCTGGAGCCCTGGTTTGGCACATCCATATCAAGGGAAGTGTGACCGTTCATCTTCATATAACCAACTCCAGTGAAAATTATGCGTGTCCGTCGTTGAATTAGTTCTGGACACATACCAGCTTATCCAAGCCCGTACACAATATATCCAAGCAGATCGTTCGGCATATCCATATATTGAGAAGTTTGGCCGCACATCGTGTCCATCGTTGAACTGGTTTTAAGACACATATATGTACCAGCTTATTCAAGCCCATTATCATGATGATTACAGTACACCATAATCAACAAGTAGAAATAGTTCAGATTATCGAAGTGAAGTTTGTCCGTTCATCTTCATACAACCAACATCAGTGGAAATTATGTGTGTCCATCGTTGAATTATTTTCGACACATACATGTACAAGCTTATTCAAGCCAGTTGTAATATACAATATCCACTGATCCAAGCAGAAATCGTTCGGATTATCAAGTTTGGCCGTTCATCTTCATGTAACCAGTGGAAAATTGTTTTCATATCTTTCAATCGTTCGTCATTCCAAGTTCAAGTATGGCATTTCCTCTCAATATAAAGCCTACGAAAAGTGACTGTCCATCGTTGAATTGGTTGCAAGTTGATTGTACAATCATCATTGTCCCAAGTTGTATTGCTTAAAATGCAATGTAAATCGCTGGAAATGTAATAACGATGCTCCAGGAAGTGTAATATCCACCACCTTGTCGATCACATGCGGAAAACTTACCTGCCTGCCACGCAAGGCCAATCTGGTTTCCACTATCGAGAGAACAGGAATACATCTGGCTGTCTGGCCCGTTGTCTGCTAGAATCAGACAGTATCTTGTTCTTACAAATACATACCATTTAAATTGGTTCTATTTTGCTACTTCAGATAAACGGGTTAACGAGGGAAATATTACGACGCGTTGGCTGTGAAGTATTACTCTGCTTGCGGCTATTGGTTCATCAAATGTCTGTTGAGTTCTTGATCATCGTTGGGTAGATGAAACCATGCCATGTTGGCCATTTGAAATCATGTCACAAACTTGGAGTTGCAAATAATAACCTCAGTTCCTTAAGCCGATCCAGTGATGGCCAAATAAATTAACCAAGTTGCATAGTGAATGTTGGCAGCCCGATACTAATCTATACTGTTTGTTAGAAGCATTAAAGGTGTTTCACAGACTGATTGGCAAACTGTACCAATCGTGAACGAACTGTGTCAATGGCCGCACATGGCATAAACCCCAGGGGACCTAAGCACAACGTCTCTCAGTACTTGCATTCATAGTGGGAAACAACTCTGCTCTGCAGGGGATACCTATAGATGGCACTGTAAATGGGTACCTATAGATGGGTACGGGCGACAAGGTTGTATTCTGCAGTTACTTCCCGCAACTAACCAAATTGGTGCAGGTAGGAATTTTCATGGAAATTATGTCCCTTATAATTTATTTAAAATTAAACTTGGCCACCCACCCCCAGAACCTTAACCAGGAAGAGGCAGTCGCCTCGATTGTCATTTTGCCAATTATGCTGAGAATTAAACAAATCCTCAGGGTGGTGGCAGGAAGAATGCTCCCTGACCCCCATATCAGGACTTGGTTCGCCTCGTCTGGTTTTTACCTCTGGTTACGGCCACAGTGGGCTATTCTAGAAATTATCAGTACACATCCCACTGCCCCGAACACCCAATAAAGCAACCACAGGCAAGGCTTCTTTACCCAATCCCCAACAAATACATGCATATGAATTACCATGAGGGAGGGGATACTCAAAATAATGAAGAGCTTTTTAGAGGTGGGGATGCTTCCCAGCATCAGCTGCTAGGTCCAGACTGGCCCAACATTAACCACTGCCAGTTCGACAAGTGCAAGCTAACTGTAGTGTCCGGTTGTGGTACGAGCGCCGTGCTAGTGTTACGGGGGTCGTGGTTTCAATCCCCACATCGGGCGACACTTTTTCCCTCTTAGAAATACTTCAAAGGTGTCAGAAGTAAACAGGATTGTGCCTGGATTGTGCAACTTTGGGTTGCAGGCTATACTCCAGTAGCATATTTCACCAACATTGCAAAGTATACTTACCTAGCAAAGTATACTTTGAGGGAGAAATTTTAGGATAAATTAGTTTTTTATTATACTGAATTTATTACATTATCACAGCCATTTTGTAATGTGGCCGGATGAGATTTATGTGCTCTTTTATATTTTAACCACATTGTATCATGCACCTTGTTATTTTAACATATGTTAAAATAACAAGAGCATGAATACAATGTGGTTAAAATATAAAAGAGCACATAAATCTCATCCGGCCACACTGTCCCCCTTCTTCGAAAAAATGTCCTCCGCGACATTTCCATGGAAGAATCTGTAATTAAAATATTAAGAATTAATAACTGCTGAAAACACGGCTGATGAAATATCTTCCGGCATCACCGAAAAAGCAGAATCTTCAAGCAGTGTTTTCAGCAATGCAGCTTTATTCTTCCATGGCACGCGGGATTCTGTAGGCTGTTGGGACATGTGATATGCTCCAGATGACATCCAATTCGGTCTCTTTCTCTCTCTCCCCGATCTTCTAAGTTGCACCTCCTCCGCAGTCTCTTCCCCATCTGAAACCTCCAAAGGAGTTTCCAACTCTGCGGTTATCCCGGAACTTCTGCAGCTTCCTCCTCTTCCGAAGTGTGAGCGTCCTCACCCTGCTCCATTCCGGGGTCTCCCTGCACAGATCCAAGATCGTCATCCGGCTGTGCAGGAAGAATATACTCACCTGTACTGGCACCAGAGCCTTCTACAACATCGGTATTGACGTCGCGCTCTGTGCCTGGAGTGGAAAAATAAATTTCCGACTCCGCGTCACTCACTTCGTCGTCTTCTTCCTCTTCTTCTTCTACTACTTCTATTTCTCTCGGTGCGGGGACTGGTCTCGTACGTGGTTCTGGTATCGGTCTTGTCCGGGGTTTTGGAACAGCTCTCGGTCTAGGCCTCGGCGTAGGTTTTGGCTTGTCGTCTGGAAGTGGTGGTGCTGTATCTTCAACGGATTCTTCTTCATGGAGCGATCCAATCGGTAAAAGAAGGTTCCTATGAAGAGTCCTGTACTTACCTGTACCATTTTCCCGACAAACTTCGAAGACCGGCACATCACTACTTACCTGTTTATGGATGACATAAACATCTTCAGACACTTGTCTTCAAGTTTGTGCCGACCTTCGAGCCAAAATCTTTACGAGAACTCTGTCACCAGGTTGTAAGTGTGCTCCACGAATCCTTGTGTCGTAGAACTTCTTTTGATTTCCTTGCGACTTCTCAATCACTTCCTTCCTTGGCCTTCTCATAGGACCGCTGGAATCGTGCGCGTAAATCTGACGCATACTTTCCCAGTGGCTGGGTTACTTCATTCTGGTCTAAGCCGAACGCAAGATCCACAGGAAGACGAGGTTCTCTCCCAAACATCAAGTGGAATGGAGTCTGTCCTGTGGTATCGTGTCTCGTAGAGTTGTACGCATGGACAAGTGGTCCTATGTGAGCGACCCAATCAGACTTCTTAGAGACATCCAAGGTGCCAAGCATGTCAATAAGAGTCCGGTTGAACCGTTCACACATACCATTGCCCATGGGATGGTACGGGGTCGTCCTAGACTTCGCAATCTTTGTAACCGAGCACACTTCCTTCATCAACTTGGACTCGAAGTTGGCTCCTTGGTCTGAGTGTATCCTCTTCGGCAGCCCGTAGTGGCGTACAAATTGGTTGATGAAGGCATCAGCGGTGGTTTTCGCCGTCATGTTCTTTGTAGGAATGGCCTGTGCGTATCTGGTGAAATGGTCCGTAATGACTAGAACATACTGGATTCCACCTTTGGCAACATCCAACTGTAAAAAATCCATACACACCAATTCTAATGGTTGTGTAGTCTGGATGCTAACCAAAGGAGCTCTGTGGGTACCCTGGGTCTTGAATCGGACACAGCGGCCACAATTCTTAACCCAGTGTTCTACATCACTCGCCATTCGAAATGTCACAGGGTGAGAAAAATGTGCTCCGGCCCGGGGCTCGAACCCGGGACCTCTGGTTTACCGTACCATCGCTCTAACCGACTGAGCTAGCCGGGCACGAATACACACTTCCTCCCCACAGTGAGTTACGTACCGTGACAGTAATACATTCAGTATAATAATTCTGCATACTTTTAATCATCAAATGACAAATATATGCAATATGCAGTCGTTAGTTCTATATGACATAATGTATTTCGGGAAAAATAAATGATTACTCCCTCAAAGTATACTTTGCAAGTATACTGAGCTCCAGATAAGGTGCGTATTGGCGTATTTCCTAGGGTCGAGCCTGGAAATATTCCCCCGGGGGGGGGGGGGGGGGGAGAATTTCCTAGGAAATTCTTCCCCGGGGCGGAATATTTCCAGGCTTGACCCTGGAAATCTTCAGAGAATTTCTTGTGACACCGGTAGCGAAAATACTGTCAGAAAGTTGAAAATTCAGACACTTACTGCAAAAAGCATTGTAAACTCAAATATGTGAATGTTTACATTTGTTATATTGTTTTTATCATGTGTTCCCTATTTAGTAATGAAGAAAATCAAAAACGCATTTGTGAAAGTAAAATACGCAATGATTTTGAAATCAGGGGGTATAGTACGCTTTAGACACAAAGCTTATCTGGAGCTTGTATACTCAGGCCCGTAGCCAGGGGGGTCGGACGACCCCCCCCCCCGCCCAGCCTCGAGGTTCACTTTTTTAGCCTTGAGGTCCACTTTTTTAGACCCCCATAGATACTTCAGACCCCTTGAGCCTTCGAAACGACCCCCTTCAAACAGGTAGATACTGCAGACACCTTGAGCCTTCGAAACGACCCCCCCCCCCCTTCAAACAGGTCTGGCTACGGGCCTGATACTCCTCATGAAGATGTGAGGTTGATGCCTGGCTCCCAAAGGACAAGAAAGGGAGGAGTGTAGTGTCCCGTTGTGGTGTTGAGACATGATCACCAGCCCAGCCCGACCAGGTTAGCTCAGTTGGTAAGAGCGCCGTACTAGTGTTACGGGGGTCGTGGGTGCAAACCCCACATCGGGCGACACTTTTTCCCATTAGAAATACTTCACAACAAATCATGAATATAATCGCGATATGTTGATGATCAATCCTGGAATGTTTCAGTCCCAACAAAAATGCAAACAAGGACACGCCATGCGGTGGTCACGTGACTAAAAGTAAAATGGCGATAAGCTAAATCTTCACTTTACTGAACATTTACTGGACATAATCATCTAATTCAGGCAAGAAATATTTTAAAATGACTTGAGGTGTCTGTTGGCATGTACAAGGAAATTGCAAAAGCAGAATTTACCAATAAAATTTAGGGTAAAATCATTAAAAAGTGAAGAATTTCTCGCCGCCGCTTCTACCGGAAATGACAGTGTCTGTCGGGTTTACTGTACTGTAAGAGGATATTGATTTAAGAGCGCAATAGGAATATATAAACACAACAAAATTAGAACTCTTTGAACCATTTCCCACTAACCTTAACCCATAACTAACTTGAACTCTGACTGCTTTAAAGGAGCTGCTTGACAAGTCAAGCCCCAAAGACGGCTTAGAAATATGTAAATTGACAAAATATATCAAATAAACAGTTTGTATTAGTCGTACGTGCAATGGTGTCGTGCAGCCCGGTTTTGAAGCTTTCAAGCGGGCTGTACGAGTGGTGCACCACTCCAGTCCTTAGAGTTGGACACCATTGGCTTTAATCTGATTTTAATCTATGTCTACCCTAATTAACACACATAGCACTGTATACTTGTATTCCAGCTTTACTGTCATTCTTTTACCATCTCTCATCACTCTACTAACATGCACAAACGTGGAGCTGCACATAATCCTCGCCATAGATAGAAAGATAGATCCATGGTCGGAACAAAACAAACACCTATCGAAAATATATTTTGTTGTGCTTTATTCAAAAGAATGATTCCTCAAACATAGCATCTCTCAGGGATAATGATATTCAGAAGTCCGACGCCAAAACTAAAGCTACAACCCTAAACAGCCATGCAGTTTAAATCTGTGTTCAATCCAGAAACAGGTGGAGCCCTAGTTGCCACATAAAGGACCGAGTCCATTCCCAAGTATAGGGGACACAATTGTTGACAGTAACGATGTCGAAGAACTGCCCAGATTCGTGCCCAGATAATATTAGTGCATGTGTACTGAGCGAATGTCGAAAAGAGATCACCCCATTGTATCTTGAAAAGTCTATCCAAACTGGTACAGCCCCTGACGACTGACGTCTTGCCAATTTAGCACCAATATTCAAAATAGGTGACAAATATGTCCCAGCAAACTATCGATCCGTTTCCCTTACATGTATATGCTGCAAATCGTTATAATATATAATAATCAGCAACCTAATGAAACACGTTGAGTCTAACAATATACTAGTTGACTTCCAGCATGGTTCCAACATGGTTTTATAAGCCGTAGATCATGTGAATCAGAACTCGTCCAATTTGTCCATGATCTCTCATCAAACGTAGACATCGCACGTAATAAAGGTTACAGGCAAACACGTGTCATTATCATGGAATTGGCCAAAGCATTTGACAAAGTCCCCCATCGTAGGTTTTTACATAAACTATAATTAAGTTACTATGGCATACACGGGGGCTAACAAATAAATTTATAAATTATTTCCTTCCAGACAGAACTCAGAAATGTGTCTAGGACGGCGTTGCCTCAGACTTAGTTAATGTGGTTTCGGGGGCACCGCAAGGGTATGTCCTGTACCCGTCTTGTTTTTTCTCTATATATCAATGATTTACCGGATATTATCCATTCCTCTGTTCGCCTCTTTGCTGACGACTATGTCTTGCATAGGATTAACACAATACAAACTCGGATTGTCAAACTCTCCAAGACAACATTGATAAACTTGCAAAGTGGGAGGAAACCTGGCTTATGAAATTTAGTACATCCAAAAATGCATACCCTCAGAGTTTCCAAACACCTACCAAGTTCCCGACCGATCTATGATCACAGTCTTCATGACCAGGTATTTGAGAGCGTGTCCATTGTCAAATATCTCGGTTTTACCTTCTCTGAAAATTTGTCCTGGGGTAACCACGTACACAATGTTACAAGCAATGTCAATAGGATACTTTAATTATCATGCGTAACCTTTCCTTTGCTCCCAAATGTACGAGAGATATTGTCTACAAAACATTGATTAGATCCCAGTTGGAATTTGCCTCTAGCATTTGGAGCCGCCATACAGAGACAGATATTGCTGAAGTTGAGAAATTTCCGAGAACAGCGTCTATGTGGTGTTACGAAGGTGGCGGAACCGCAGTCATATGCGAGATATGTTAAAAGATTACCGTCCAACCTTATCTCAACGCAGGGACCAATATAGCCTGGTTTTCTTCATGACCTGGTTGATATTGACAAGTCAAAATACCTCAATATTCTTCCTAATCCATGGGCCACTCATTCTTCCGCCAACCACCCTATCAGTATAGCAGACCATTGACTACTCTGACGCTTTCAAAGTTTCGTATTTTTCATGGATTATACCACTATGGAACTGTTTATCGTTCGGTGCTGGTTCCTCTGAAGCAGTATCACGGTTTATATTCCAATCTAAAATATTACCAGCCTGCTACACCTTTTTTTATCTTGTAAATAGTTTTAAGTGGCAAAGTCTGTCTTTGATTTTTATATCCTTAACGTTAGTTGTAAATGATTAATAATACATTATTCTTGTGTGTTTGTTTCCTGCTATCAACGCACTTTATCAAAACAACTTGCCACCCGTACACCTGTCATTATTCTCCAAATGGAGCGTGCACAATACTGATACATAGGGTGGGTCAATAAGTAGTGTCACATGACGTATAACTTTAAAAGTATGTCTAAACTTAACGTTCTATATTCCGCCAGGGTATAGTCTCTTGTGGGGTCTATGACAGAATATGCCCGTTGTCACCGTGCCGCAATATTCGTTGCTAAGCAACCGGCGCTGATACATTCGACACTTGCGTTCACGCGTGACTGAATGTCATATAAGTTACTATATATATAGCGGATACTTTGTATTTTTCAAATAGAGGAATATAACTATATGTTTGTGTCGTTTTTGTCCGATGAATGGCAGGATATGGTAGAACGTCATAATTCCGCACGCGCAGGAATGACGTCACGAGTCGAGCGTAGTGGCCCCAACATGTCATTTTTATTTCGACTATTCGAAGAATAAGTAGAGCTTATGTTGTCACCCCGGCGTCGGCGTCGGCGTCGGCGTCACCGTCACGCCTTGGTAAAGGTTCAAGTTTGTATATGGAATACTACTGGCCCTACAAACACCATACTTGGACAACTTCATCTCCTAGTGATGTACATCAATAACCCCTGATCTATATTTGACCTTGACCTACATTTCCTCTTGAATTACTTTGTTAATTCCCCTTGGTTAAGGTTTTTAGTCAACCTTGGTTAAGGTTTTTAGTCAAGTTTGTATATGGAATACTACTGGCCCTACACCCACCATACTTGGACAACTTCATCTCCTGGTGATGTACATCAATAACCCATGATCTATATTTAACCTTGACCTACATTTCCTCTTGAATTACTTTGTTAATTCCCCTTGGTTAAGGTTTTTAGTCAACCTTGGTTAAGGTTTTTAGTCAAGCTTGTATATGCAATACTACTGGCCCTACACCCACCATACTTGGACAACTTCATCTCCTAGTGATGCACATCAATAACCCCTCATCTATATTTGACCTTGACCTACATTTCCTCTTGAATTACTTACTTAATTCCCCTTGGTTAAGGTTTTTACTCAACCTTGGTTAAGGTGTTTAGTCAAGCTTGTAGATGGAATACTATTGTGCATACAGACACCATACTTGGATAACTTTTTCTCATAGGGATGTACATCAATAACCCCTGACCTTTATTTTACCTTCACCTACATTTAACCTTGAATTACTTGCTTAATGTTTATAGTCAAGCATGTATATGGAATACTCCTGGGCCTACATCAACCATACTTGGACAACTTCATCTCCTAGTGATGTACATCAATAATCCCTGACCTATGTTTGACCTTGACCTACTTTTATCCTTGGATTACTTAGTTATCTCCCCTTGGTTACGGTTTTTACTCAAGCTTGTATATGGAATACTCCTGGGCCTACAGCAACCATACTTGGAAAACTTTATCTCCTAGTGATGTACATCAATAACCCCTGACCTATATCTGACATTGACCTACATTTAACCTTGAATTACTTACTTAATTTCCCTTGGTTAATGTTTTTAGTCAACCTTGGTTAAGGTTTTTATGCAGGCCGCAGCCACCTTCTTTGCCAATCTATGTGTACATCGACAACCCTCGTAGTCGAGCTATGCTGTTCTCCTACAGCTCTTGTATAATATTAATGGTACCACGTCCAGTTCTTTTATATCCTTTCTGGAGAGCTTATGCTTGACAGCTTGGAATAAAAATGTTTTGAGATATTCTTTGTCGATAGCTTTACGCATTATAATTACACGATCTGAATAGTACGAAAATCGTGTCAGAAGTTCATATTTTTCCTATTCTGCCAGAATATTACTTATCAGTGAGGCTTCAAATCGTCGCATTCCTTAGACTGGTGTGTTAATTCCGTTAATTGATATTCGCTAGTGATTCTGACCGCTGTGCCAATCATGACGTCATAAATATACACGCCATGATCGTTACGTGAATGCGAATAACGTTAATGAATGCAAGTGCCAAATTTTATTCAAGTTGGACGAAAGATAATCGTCGAGTGACATTTTTTATTGACCCATCCTCGTAGTTACGATATGTGTTACATAACAGTTTTTTTTTCTGGCTTGTATTTCGAAATTATTAATGTTTTCTTATGAACTAGACCTACGCATTGTTCCTCTGTTAGCTAACAGAATGCCGAGGTATATCAATTGGCCATCTTTACTTGCAAGCTAATGTCAGTAATATGCAGAAATTTCTTTGATAAACGTTTCCAATAACAACTGGAAACGTGCTTAAAACAGATTTACCAGGAATATATTACCCTATATGTTGAAAATGGACGTTGGGAGTTGTTTGGAACAATTAATTGCCCTTTTGAAAGCGAAAGTAGAATATCTATTGAAAGTTTCTGGAAACCATGTCTATTCATGGCAGGTGATCAGCACGTGGGCACTGGTAAGACGTCACGTCATACAACAAGACAACACAAAGAGGTCAGACAGTACTGAGGCATGGCGTTTTAGTGTCGTAGCCGCAGATACCGCAGATACCGTCACGTGATTGTGGTGCCACATTTTCGCGCCAAACATATTTTTTTTTTAAATATATAATTATTTCTGATTATTTAAAAAAACAATTTGATTATATTGAAGTTCAGACGAGAAAGCGGTATGAGCTGGGTTTGAGTCCCGAACATGGCATATTTAAGAGTAGGAATTGGCTTGCAGACCTTCCAAACCTGACCGTGATATGGCTGTGGCTGGAGAAATCGGGCTTTTGTGGCCAGTGTAACTTCTTGTATGTTAGCGCGATTTTGCAGCCTTATAATGAGCTATACAGTATTTCATTGATTGAATGGTGACATTATAGAATATGTACAGATTGCGCAGTTGTCCTGACTGATCTGGGTCTACACTGATCACCAAGCCCAATTTTCCCAGTATTAGCCACATATAATTATGCATTTGGTCTGAAATGTTTAGGAACCTTCGATATCATAGAATTGACGGAATGACGGATGTACGGGTGGAATTGTATCTTGGCTGATAGGATGCACCGATGGCACTATAAAGAATAATGTGCTTTGCGTATTTTATGGAACCGAGAGCAACCCGTCCCGATGAACCGGAAGTAATTCTCCTGGAATCTGCGAAAATTCACGGCGCTTTCTTTGAAGTTGCAAATTTTCACACAGGTTTGTATTCATTTAACGACAGTTTCGTAGTGGTCCATACTTGCATGGGTTACAACACAAGTATCTAGTTCTAATTGGCCCCCGTGTTATCCACTTGCTTTCACACCATTGCTTCACGGTGCACTTTGTTTTGCCTCGGGCAAAGTAGGTCAAACTTGTTGTTGTCTTGTGTTGACAAGTTTTAACACGACATGCTCAAATTGGCAATACACGTTTTGCATTCCTTGTCATCACCACCAATCCATTGATACTCACAGGAATTAAATCCAGTCGCTTTGTAAGTATGCCATTTTGTTGTCGATTTTGTGGGTTACTACCAATTATTTTGTCAACATGAACATGATGAAGATAATTTTGTTGTTGAGCCAAAAGTCTTGCATGCAGTTCATGATGTTTAGCAGATTAGTGTTGTTTGCCAAAATTGTGTGCAAACTATCACCTTGTGTAATCTGTTTGGCCGTTGTTTGCTTTGTTTGACATTTATATTGTTTGATTAGTAGCCTTGCAATAAATGAGTTGGGACCCCCATAAATAAACTGATTTATACCATTCCTCGGTCATCACAAGAAAAATATAATTCATCACAAAACAATGTCCATAAACTGTCAGCTGCAAGATTCCATTAACACATTGGGAAAGGACCAGGGGTATGAGGTTTCAGCCAGTGTGAGTGAAGTGTAACATGCTACTGCTCTGTCGTAAACGGAAACCTGTCCTTTACATCTGGGTCCCAGGAATACAGGGTTTGGAACTGCATGTGTAAATATCTTTAAATGCTGAAACATGTTGTCTTCATAATACTGAAAATTAGAAAAATTACACTGATTTTACATTTTTTTGTGTAGCACCTTCATTCTTTATTCAATATCAAATCGTATATATCAATAGAAAGTTGAGCACATTTTCTTTTAGAAAAGAAACAGGCTGGCTTACAAAACTACGTACAGAGTCTTCAACAGGCACCGATGCAACTAGCTGTTCATCATCCCTCAAACACACATGAAATAGATAACATAATTATGTGTCATGACTGCAAAACATTTCATAGAACACAAATTCCAACAAATAAATGTCTCAGGAGATATGAAATGTGAAAAGGAAAGGATACAAATAAGCATATCTACATTGGTACTGACTTGGAACGGTCAGACTGTGAAATGGGGCTTACAGGCTTTGTGATTACTGTATATCCAGATCAGCCTGTGCATCCGTACAGTCTGATCAGGATCTGCACTGTTCGCCGTTCCACCAATGAAACACCCGTCATGCTACAAATACAAAAAGCATATCTACATTGGTACTGACTTGGAACGGTCTGTGAAGAAACTTACACACTAGTGGGTTAAAACCAGAATGGGTAAAGCAAAACCACTACAAGAAAGAAGTAAATGCGAAAAAAGTAAAACTAGTAGTAAAATCTGAGAGAAGGAACGCTATAGAAATGAGGATGGGGGAAAAATCCGAAATGGCAATATATGGAGAAGTGGTCACATAAAATAGAAACAGGACACTGAAAAGATGTATTACAATGTACATGAATACTGGATGGTAGCCATTTTAATCGATATACATGTACAATAGAAATAGTATACACGCAGGAGACCGAAGAGTGTGGGTTAAACCAAAATGTAACCATTTTATTGTTGAGCCCACTTGCGGAAAGCGATACAATAGTGATCACAATGACGTCCGTCCGTCCATCCAAAATCTGCGTTATTGTTTTATATCTCTGCATTCCTGAGTCACATTGACTTGAAATTTCATATGCTTATTAGTCATCATCCATATATTCATGCTATATCCCACTCATGCGGCCCCTGTGCCCAAGGTCAAGGTCAAATGACTTAGAAGTTTGCGTTAAATTTTTGTCCAAATTTGCATTAAGCTTTTCACATACCTACTATCTCTGTAACCGTAAGTCAGATTTGCTTGAAACTTTGTATGCTTATTGGTCTTTGTCCATATATTCCTTCTGTGTCCCATTCACGTGGCCCCTGTGCCCCAAGGTCAATATCCTATGACTTAGAATTTTTTGTCTAAATTTGTGTTAAAAGTTTTCAGATACCTACTACATGTACCTCTGTAACCGTAAGTCAGATTTGCTTGGAACTTTGTATGCTTATTGGTCTTTGTCCATATATTCCTTCTGTGTCCCACTCATGTGGCGCCTGTGCCCCAAGGTCAAAGGTAAAGGACTTAGAAGTTTGCATTAAAGTTTTTGTCCAAATTTGCGTTAAACGTTTCACATACCTACTATCTCTGTTACTGTAAGTCAGATTTGCTTGAAACTTTGTATGATTATTGGTCATCGTCCATATATTCATTCTGTGTCCCACTCATGCAGCCACTGTGCCCAAGGTCAACTCAGTTAGAAGTTCACCTTGTTTGTAAGCGAAAATGTTTTCTTTTTTCAATAACTCATCAACTGTTCACCAATTTTGATAATATTTGGCCACAATGTGTGTCATGGGATGGTGCTTTGTTTTGCATACAGCCCACGTCCGACCGACCAAGGTCACTGATGACTTGATTTTTTTATTATCAAGGCTGCCAGCGAGGGCATTAGCTTCGTTTAACGATGCCAGTTCTTGTTTTTCATTGTATCTGTTGCTACATTATATATATCTTATCCTGAGATCACCAGATGCCTCGGTGGGCTCGACATGCAGGCCGCGGCGATCTGGTTTTATTATCAAGGCTGCCAGCGAGGGCATTAGCTTCATTTAACGATGCCAGTTCTTGTTTTTCAATGCATCTGTTGCTACATTATATATATCTTATCCTGAGATCACCTGTAGCCTATTTCACCAACATTGCATATATACTGAGCAAAACTAGAAACGTCCCTCCATGTTTAAGGAAAGATTCATCAAAAACCAAAAGGGTTACTTTTAAAAATCAAAATGGAAAAACAAATTCATTCATTTCTGTATCAAAGCATAATGCATTGCGGGGAAAATAAATTATTACTCCCTCAAAGTATACTTTGGTAGATAAGTATGCTTTGCAATTTTGATGAAATCGGCTACATATGCCTCGGCGGGCTCGACATGCTGGTTTTATAGTTTGCCATCTGGTTTTATAGTTCGCCCTACTTTCTTAGCCAATCGCTGGCCAGATTCGAGCTACACTTATTTCACATATTGCAAGATCTAACGCCAATAAGTTACATATTACCAGATTTAATAATTAAAGGAGAATAACACATTCCCCAAAACCGATATATTTGCATTATATAGCTACATGTATATTAAGTATTTCCATCCCACTGGTCTGTCGGATGCGACTTTAAACTGTGGCTCTATATGACCTTAGCTGGTGATGGGACGTTAAACCCTTTCACTTTCATTTTTCGACAGGAAATGGAAAATCAATACTCGGATGGGTAGATTTAGTCAAATTTAGCTGAACTATAAATATGTTATCGTTAACATATTGGACTTGTAAGGAACTAAAGGTTGCGGGCACTAGCATTCCCTCACATTTAATTCCATAAAAGTCCAATATGTGAACAGTCACTTATACTTGCATGTATTACTTTTTAAGCATACAACCATTATCACAGTCTTCAACAGGTACCAAGGTGAACTCTAACACTAGTGGTGTACAGGCCCCCAAAGAAAACACAGTCTTAGTTTGTCAAATTGTTATAATTTCTGTTTCCTATCACGCCACTTCTTGATGTTTCGCACATGCCATCCTCTAATGGTCCTCTAATGGTCCTCTATCATGTCAGAGCCCCGTGCAGGCACCGGGGCGGGATCAACTGATCCTGAGAATAGTGCTGCAGTAGCCATTGCTTGTCGTAAAAGGCGACTAAACTGGCTTAACGATTGGGTTCATACTTTCCGGAACCCACTATACCGGATTTGGCCCTCATGTACATTTTTGTCTTTCTTGTATGTGAGAGTTGAGTCAGGCTATGCCCCATATATAAAAGTAAGATTAGCGCTAATCCTATTACTTTTAGGGGATGGGATAAATGATGCTGGTGTGGCGAGGGCCTGGCACCAGATCAGGTTGTTCTAATTTCAGGACTGAATATATATTTTGATTGTAAATATTGAGTTCTGAAGTTGGGATTTACCCCCCTCGGACAGGTGGATACGGGACACGACCCCGTTGACCCGTCTGCGTGTAGACTCCCTGAGGCTTGTACCTCTATGTGAGAAAAGCGGACGTTAAACCCTATTCACTCACTCACTCTATCATGTCATGCCAAATCCACGACCCTCAGAACCCCGCCTACCCCACGGTCAATGTTTGTTTATTGGCAGAGCTCCAGATAAGCTGCGTATTTGCTTAAATACCCAATTAAAATTGCCAAAAACCCAATTGAAATCAGAAGTAGTGAGTATCAAAAAGTAATAAAAAATTTGTGGTACCTTTACCATGCTGCAGAAAACAATAAACAGACCACAAATATAGCATATTTTCCATAAAAACACATCTTTGTATGTAATTAGAATTGTCTCCAAGGAGACAATTCTAATGAAATGCCAAGACATGTTTTCATTTCTTCGAAGCAAACTATTCAATAATTTCTGTCTTTTGATGTGTAAACAGTAGTGTGGTTTTATTTTACCCAATTAAAATTTTGAAATACCCAATTGCTTCAGAAATGATGGAGTGACAATACTCCATTACTGATTCCTTAAATGTATCTGGAGCCTGTATTGGTATCGAAATTGTTGGCCCGGCCTTACACGACCGTAGCTGTTGATATGCTGTTAAACGCCAATAAACAAACAAACAAAACCATGTGTCGCTGTATTTGTCTCTGTGTTAACTTATTTCATAAGAAACGCCACATAGCCTCTTTGTTATTAACTCGGGAAACAATTTTGATGCCCCCGCCACCGAATGGTAAGGGGGCATATAGTGTTACCGGCGTCCGTGCGTACGTCAATTCCGAAACCTTAACGCTCGGGTAAATGGCTTATAATTTCTGTTTCCTTGCTCGGATCTGCTTCACATTTCACACAAGCATTGCTCCAATGGTCCTCTACCGCCCTGTGACAAATCCACATTCGTCCCACCCCCGGTAAGCCCAGGGTCAAGGTCACAGACTTGGTGCGTTCAAAACCTTAATGCTCGGGTAAATGGCTTATAATTTCAGTTTCCTTGCTCGGATAATCCAGCATGTTGTGTTTTCAAATGTGCCCTCGGTTCTTTTGCTGCCAGCATTTCGTGTGCCGACAGGCCACATTTCTAGTAAAAAAATATCATGCTAAATCATCACTCATAAAGATATTCCCTTTCTTCTTTTCAGTTAACATTTCACGAGAATGTAAGCAGTGGAGTTACCTAGCAACCATATAGACTGTGTCTCAGTGCTGAAGGATGAGCAACCTGGGTTTGGCCGGGAACCCGGGAACCAGTCTTAACTTCGATGGAGCAGCTCTACAGAACCAGCAGGAGGCCGAGTACCGGAAGGAAGAGGAACAACAACAACATGAGGTGAGATTTTCATTGGTTCAATTTAGGTCAGTTATTTTAAACCCTTCAACACTACAGACCTCTTTTGTGATGTTGCAAAACAGTGTAGATCCAGATGAGGTGACTCGTAACAAGTCATCTCGTCAGCATCTGCACTTTTAGCAATTATTTTTCATTTTTTTCTCTACCGCTTTCTATAAATGGACTAGTCTGAAAATCATTTGGTCAACTTTCGGCCACAAGTTGAAGTAACGGACCGAGGTCTATAAATACATTAAATATACCTAAAAGCATCAATAAGTGATAAAAAAAAATAAGCTAAAACATTTCTTTACTCCCACCTATACACATGTGTATAGGAGGGAGTAAATAATTTTTTTTAGCTAAAAACATCAATAAATGAAAACAAATAAGCTAAACAATTTTTTGCTTATTTCTTTTTCACTTATTGATGCTTTTAGGTGTATTTAATGTATTTATGGCCCTCGGTCTGTTACTTCAACCTGTGCTTTCGGCACTGCAGGTCTTCTAAATCAAGTTTATAGGAAAATTCTCATACAAGACACAATATGAGAACATCTTATTTACTAACCCATATATCATATATGTGACTGGAAAAATGGGGCTTGTGGGATTTGTAGCCACTGAAGCTCCTGATCAAGTAGCAGAGCTCCAGATAAGCTGCATATTTGCTTAAAATTGCCGAAAACCCAATTGAAATCAGAAGTAGCGAGTATCAAAAAGCAATACAAATTTTATGGTATTTTTCTTATTTTCTAAGAAAACACATCTTGGTATTTCATTAGAATTGTCTCCAAGGAGACAATTCTAATGAAATGCCAAGTCATGTTTTCATTTCGAAGCAAACTATTCAATAATTGCTGTCTATTGATGTGTAAACAGTAGTGTGATTTTATTTTACCCAATTAAAATTTTGAAATACCCAACTGCTTAAGAAATGATGGAGTGACGATACTCAATTATTAATTCCTTATCTGGAGCCCTGCTGTAGCATGATAACAATATACCGGTATATTGCTTGTTAGAAGCATGACATGTGTTTGATTTAAACAGTATTTTATTGCATTTGAATAAGCACATGCCATATATACATACAATAACATGTACATATATATACACATTAGTATTGGCGGATTGAGGAGAAAGCAAAAGTGCTTGTATAATGCCTCTTGCCTGTGACGGGTGTTTCATTGATGGAATGGCGAACAGTTCACTTGTTGAAAAACCCATAAGCCTCATTGATCTGGTCGCAAAACCCATAAGCCCCATTCATCTGGCCGCAAAACCCATACGCCCCATTCATCTTGTCGCAAAACCCATAAGCCCCATTCGTCTGGTTGCAAAAACCATAAGCCCTGTTCATCTGACCGCAAAACCCATAAGCCCCATTCATCTGGTCACAAAACCCATAAGCCTCATCTGGTCGTAAAACCCATAAGCCTCATTCATCTGGTCGCAAAACCCATAAGCCCCATTCGTCTGGTCGCAAAACCCATAAGCCTCATTCATCTGGTCGCAAAAACCATAAGCCCCTTTCATCTGGTCACAAAACCCATAAGCTTCATTCATTTGGTCACAAAACTCATAAGCCTCATTCATTTGGTCACAAAACTCATAAGCCCCGTTCATCTGGTTGCAAAAACCATAATCCCCATTCATCTGGTTGCAAAAACCATAAACCCCTTTCATCTGGTCACAAAACCTATAAGCCCCATTCATGTGGTTGCAAAATCCATAAGCCCCATTCATGTGGTTGCAAAACCCATAAGCCCCGTTCATCTGGTTGCAAAAACCATAATCCCCATTCATCTGGTTGCAAAAACCATAAACCCCTTTCATCTGGTCACAAAACCTATAAGCCCCATTCATGTGGTTGCAAAACCCATAAGCCCCATTCATGTGGTTGCAAAACCCATAAGCCCCATTCATGTCTTTGCAAAACCCATAATCCCCATTCATGTGGTTGCAAAACCCATAAGCCCCATTCATGTGGTTGCAAAACACATAATCCCCATTCATGTGGTTGCAAATCCCATAAGCCCCATTCATCTGGTTGCAAAACCCATAAGCCCCATTCATGTGGTTGCAAAACCCATAAGCCCCATTCATCTGGTTGCAAAAACTATAATCCCCATTCATCATCTTGTTGCAAAAACCATAAGCCCCATTCATGTGGTTGCAAAACCCATAAGCCCCATTCATCTGGTTGCAAAAACCATAAGCCCCATTCATCTGGTTGCAAAACCCATAAGCCCCATTCATCTGGTTGCAAAAACCATAAGCCCCATTCATCTGGTCGCAAAACCCATAAGCCCCTTTTATCTGGTCACAAAACCTATAAGCCCCATTCATCTGGTTGCAAAACGCATAAGCCCCATTCATCTGGTTGCAAAAACCATAAGCCCCATTCATCTGGTCGCAAAACCCATAAGCCCCTTTTATCTGGTCACAAACCTATAAGCCCCATTCATCTGGTTGCAAAAACCATAAACCCCATTCATCTGGTTGCAAAACCCATATGCCTCATTCATCTGGTCACAAAACCCATAAGCCCCTTTCATCTGGTTGCAAAACCCATAAACCCCATTCATCTGGTTGCAAAACCTATAAGCCCCATTCATCTGGTTGCAAAACCTATAAGCCCCATTCATCTGGTTGCAAAACCCATAAGCCCCATTCATCTGGTTGCAAAAACCATAAGCCCCATTCATCTGGTCACAAAACCCATAAACCCCTTTCATCTGGTTGCAAAACCCATAAACCCCATTCATCTGGTTGCAAAACCCATAAACCCCATTCATCTAGTTGCAAAACCCATAAACCCCATTAATCTGGTTGCAAAACCCATAAGCCTCATTCATCTGGTTGCAAAATCCATAATCCCCATTCATCTGGTTGCAAAACCCATAAGCCCCGTTCATCTGGTCACAAAGCCCATAAGCCTCATTCATTTGGTCACAAAACCCATAAGCCCCGTTCATCTGGTCGCAAAACCCATAAGCCCCATTCGTCTGGTTGCAAAACCCATAAGCCCCATTCATCTGGTCGCAAAACCCATAAGCCCCATTCCTGCAGTCACAGCCACATAGACATCATTTAGAAAAAAGTAAATATCAGCGTGACCCCGGGGTCAGGTCTGATGTTGAACTTACACTTGGAAATAACATTCTTTAACTGATTGTATCTCAAATTAAAGGTGATACTTAATAGAAAGGAGAATTGTTGTTTGTACAGACCTGCGCTATTTGTTTTACAGTTATATGCTGTATTTTATTACTTTTGTCTGCCTTGTTATCTGTGCACCCCTGACTGAGAAAGCGACATTGGCCTACACTGGTCGCTATTCCATCAATTGAAAATGGTTCGACCCCGTTAAGCTGGCCTAAAATTACTTTAGCTGTTAACACGCCGTTAAACACCATTAAATAAATAATACAGATTGCAGATTTTTAATTTAAGTAAATCTTCGGAAAAATCAGCAATTTGAATCGTCTCAATGAATTTGTTCAAATTAGTGGTAAGAACATTTACAATACTTATTCTATTAAATTCCCCCGGTGGTTTGCAATTCATTGGAATAAAATTTAAATCTACGTAACAAAACTTGGAAAATTTTATGTTTTAAATAACATAAATTGTATTTGAAAATAATATATTTTGGGCTAGAGAGCAACATAGACATAAACAAAATAATCATATTGTTCTTCACTGCTACATGTAGGTAATTAAATAGGTTAATTACCAATATACCGGTACTTAATATAGTCCAATAATTCCATCGACTATACAGAGGATATTAATTTGATCCGTAGTTATTGTGTACTATCATTGTGACATTGTATGTGTTATAATACAGGTACATGTTTATCCCGTCAACACAGTGCGTATGTGCCGTGAAACACAGTGCCGTGAAACATTTTTGATATCCAGTCAATACAATTTTTGCATCTTACAGCCATTTGTTGTTGTTGACGAGATAAATAGAATAGTAGGTTAGTGCCGTGAATGGTATAACATATCTGGCGTGGCATGAGCCTTGCCAGATATTTTTTCCCATTCACGGCACTAACCTACTATTCTCTATATCCGAGGCTAACATTAGAATCCACAATGAACTGATAATGCGAAAAAAACGCCAATACTCTCAGAGCTCCAGTTAAGGTGCGTAATTTGGAGGTAAATTTCTTATTTCTCCATCAAAAATGGCAAGGTGGGTGTGCTTTAGAATCGTCTCAATGAGACGATTCTAAAGGACTCCCAGCTTGCCATTTTTGATGAAGAAATAACAAAATTTCACCCCAGTTGGTCAAATTACGCACCTTAACTGGAGCTCCGACTCTTTACTCCAATATTTACGGTATCATACTGTTTAAAATAATTAAGGCCCCGTGTTGATTCGGCGGTGTCTTATAGGTTTCGCCCTTTCCGTCTGTCTGTCTGTTTATTTTTGAGAAGTTTTTGTAACAGTTTCTCAAATCACCTATTGTCTAAGTGCGTCGACATTTGCTAGTTTATGAAATTTTTAGAAGCCAAGATGTCCATTTGGCAAATGGCTATTTTAGTAACCAAATGGTTACTACATGACATTTTTATGTCTTCAAACTAACCTGAATGGTTGCAAACTGATAGGTTGCTATGAAATCGTCCTAATAATAAAAATCTGCCTACTCTAATCACTCAAATAACCCACCATAGACCATTCCGCTCTACCCACAGCCAATTGGCTAGTCCGCTATTTAAACTCCTCCTATTATTTTAGGACGCTATCAAGAGTGCAGGTATATTTGTCTCTCTCTTTATTTCGTGCTTATTTTGAATTTCTGCCGTGTATTGTGCCGTATTTGTCATTATATTTCGTTCAATACATATTATTATCACTCTTGTGTGTTATGTGATTATTCTCCATTGCATTTTTTGGGGTTTTTCACGGTGTTTTACTTTGTGTCACGTATTTTCGCGTGTACGCGATTCGTACCCTAACGGGTTCGTCCCAAGGGGATTCGCTCCCGTGACACATTTTTTGTAGCGTTTTTGCGTTTCTTCTATCAGGTTTTGTTATACAATACTTGTTAGCATGCCGCAATCACGCGCTGCGTGTGGACACATGACTTCTCTTTGGGATACCCATACGGACAGGTGCTTTTCCTGTTGCGGGTGTTGCAAAGAGAGGCCATGTGATATGTCAGAGGGGATCCCTCCATCGGGGGGATCTGGTTATGTTGAGAAAGTTCGGTCAGGTACTCTGACTTCGAAACTTTCCTCAAGTGATAGGCCGGTCATCCATACAGGGGATACCGGGCTGCTGGGTCCGGTGCCTGATCAGATATCACCCGGTTCCCATAGAGCTATACCTATCACAGGGTTGCTTCGGCCGGTTCTTGATACTATATCACCCGGTTCGAAACTGACCCAGCCTCTCTCAGTAGAGGCGCCCGGCACCGGGCACCGGGCACCGGTCAAGCACCGGGCACCGGGCACCGGTCAAGCACCGGGCATCGGTCATCAACCGGGCACCGGTCATCAGGGACCGGGCACCGGGCAGCTGGGCACCGGGCACCGGTTATGTCACCGGGCACCGGTCACTGGACCGGGCACTACGTGCTCTACGGGCACCGGGCACCGGTCAAGCACCGGGCATCGGTCATCAACCGGGCACCGGTCATCAGGGACCGGGCACCGGTTATGTCACCGGGCACCGGGCACTGGACCGGGCACCGGGCACCGGGCACCGGTTATGTCACCGGGCACCGGGCATTATGTCACCGGGCACCGGGCACCGGTTATGTCACCGGGCACTGGTCACCGAGCCGGGCACCGGGCACCGAACCGGGCACCGGGCACCGGTCACCGAGCCGGGCACCGGGCACCGGTCACCGGGCAGCTACCGGGCACCGGTCAAACACCGGGCACCGGGCACCAGACTCTCCCTGGACAGCCTGCTGCTTCCGGTAGGAAGACGTTCTTGTCTTCGGTTGGTCTTCGTTCTACGTGTTCACGTAAGTCGAGGAGTCGATCTCGTCGTAGGTCAGGATTGGGTTAGCTCTTCGATTTCGGGTTCGGAGTTTAGATCTTGTTCTTCCTTTTCCTCGAGGTCATTCTCAGGTTTTGGAACCGGTTCATCTAGATCTCGTTCTCCTGTTCGTCGTAGGAGACGATTGTATAGGGCTTCTACATGTAGTACTAGCTTCGGCAGTACATATACTATTTGGAACGATACAGTACAGTTCTGTTGAATCAGATTCCACGTATGTGGTAGATGACTGCCAGTCTAGGGTTGCTGCGGCAGGTGCTTATCACATTCACCCGGTCACAACGTACCCTAACTCTCGCAGGAGAGGTGCAGGTATTGTGTTACGGGCACCGGGCACCGGGCAGGCACCGGGTACCGGGCACCGGGGTAGCAACTATTTCTGACCGGGGTGTTCGTGGGTTCGTATCCTGTGTACATATTTTGTTTTTGTATCCGGCTCTCGAGATCTAGCTCTTCCGTTCTCGGAGGAGACGGTCGAGGTGGTATTGGACGCCGTGGTGCTTTGGCTCCGTACTTGTCTGGCCTGCTCTTTATTCGAGTGTATATGAGTTCGAATTCCCAGTCTATATTCAGGACTCGACACGCGATAGAGTTATGATGGTTCAGTTGGCTAAGATTCTGGAGTTCCTGTCTAAGTCCTAGTACTTAGTGGGTTTGTCGGCTCTTTCACAGCTGGTGGTTTTGCCAGTGGAGCCTCCCATATGGGTACTTCCTCGGATGGCTGTTGTGAGGCTGATTCGGTGGTGGTGGAATTGCCGGAGTTGTCGTGGTTTCATTTCTCTCCTACAGTAGGGCTTCTTGTTACGTACATTGGGGAGCTTTAGGTAGGATTTGGCCACTGCGGGGTTCCTAGTGCCCAAAACTTTGATCGCCACACTGGGGTCTAAGTTTCTACATGCCCCTCTATGCGGTATGGTTTTTGAGATCTCCGTTTCTGGACAAGGACGCCGCAGCGTTTGGGATATCTTCGGCTCCTGGTCCTGGTTCGCGTTGCGAAGGCATGGGTGTAGGCTGTTAAGTCGATTGTGGCTATGCCAACTTTCGATTTATGTTTGAATCAGTATGATTCATCGTCTCTGGACGCAGTGCTTCAGTCGGCGATTTGTGCCGCTAAGCCTCTTGTCAACATGTCTTTGGAGTTTTCTATGGACATGCTCTTGTCCAGGTGAGACGCAGTGATAGCCGGCTCGTTTTTTCTTGAACGGTCCTGCCATAGTTTTGCTTCGTTCGCCTCTTTTGACCTCTGATAAATTGTGCGATCGAACGGCCAAAGGGCAGCTTACGGTACCGATGGTCCCTCCTGCTGCTCCTTCTTGTCTACCTCCTGTGGGGTCGTTTCCCCTGACGGGGGTATTTTCAAGGGTTAAGTAGAGTCTCTCTCTTGAAGTATAGTGCTATAGAGGAAGTTCGGGACGTGGTCGGAGCGCCCATTTGCCGGGAGACTGTGCTGTTTCCATAGATCTGCGGGTCTCGTACTTCCACGTGCCCTTCCGCAGATGCTCTCGGAAGTTTTAAGTTGTTTCCGAGTATTGTGTCTTTTAGTTCCGTGTGATACGGTATCTGGCGGTGGTATGGGGTCTGTTACTCTTCTAGGTTTCTTTTCCTATCTAGAGTAGTCGTAGTTGGTTCCCACACAGAATTTTCTTAGGTGGGAATGAACTTCTTGACCGATCGATCAGTCATCATAGTACCTTTGGACAGGGTGCGTGGCATCTTGACTTAAGTTTTCCGGGTACTGGTCAGAGGTTCTCTGTCAGCTAGGAAATTTCTGTCACTTCTGGACTTTCGGGGTGCAGAATATGTGAAGTTTATGTCTGCGACCTCCAGTTTACTTACTAGTGCTATGGAGGCCGCACTCCGATCCTTTGGAGGGTAGCGGTCTCTGCCTAGGATCACCATCTTCCTACGTTGTATTATATGGTGGGCAGTGGAGGTCTGGTTCCTACAGGGATTTTCCATAGTGTTACCTCCTCCTACTCGCTTTCTGTCCACAGACGCATCGTGAGAAGGCTGGGGGGCTCAATTGGAGCCCCTACATCGGTGTTTTTCGGGTTGGTGGTCAGTACAGGAAACTCAGGGACACATCAACATGTTTTAGCTTTTGGCAGTGTTCCGGGGGTTGACAGCGGCGGATTCTGGTCTGCACGGACAGGTGGTTATGGTTTCTGCGGTCATCTCCGGTTCTGACGGACCACGTACCGATTCGGACTTTTCAATAAACTCGTTACAGTACAACTTCGGACCCATGTACTGCATGTTGGACATTGCTAAGGAAGTGATTTGATCGACCAACTGTTCGTGTTTATAAAGATCGCATGTTATTCACTCTATTGTAATTATTATAAACAAGCGTCCGTTAATGATTGGCATTTACGGCTCGATTCAGGTCCCGTAATAGATTGGCACTTAACAAGAGTAAGTTGTGATTTCTCGTCACACTGTCGTTAATTGGTTGACCACGGCTTACGTGGTCGGGATTGACAGTATTCCGTGATTGTAACACGGTTACCGGCGGCATGTTTTGATCACTTGGTATGTGTGAAAACTTACCTGTGCCAATCAAGTTTGACCAGACTTTACGACGCCCGCTGTTTAAATTGCATATCGACATAACAGTTATAAGTGTAGGAATTATACCATCGGTACTTGTTTTCCACATCGATATAAACGAAATATAGACATTTCCGATATCGATATATCAGGTATGAAATGTAGGAGTTTATATAGCAGTTCGCCGTGACCACGAGCGTACATCGACATAAGCAGGTATATTGATTTAGCAATGTCGACATAACGCGAATCGACTGTATATACAACATGCAATTGTCACTCCATCATTTCTGAAGCAATTGGGTATTTCAAATGTTATTGTTTTAAATAGAAGCACACTACTGTTTACACATAACCGGGTATGGAAGGTGTTCGAGCCAATTCCCACCCTTAAATATGAGCCGAATGAATGAATGAATGTTTACACATCAGGGGTTTCTCCTATGAACGGGGGTTTCTCCCTCAGATACTTTATCCCTTCTCACATGATCTGGTATCAGTTGTTGGTTCGCCTCCCTCCGTCACGCCTGTCAGCGACATTGGTTCACAATTTCTGTCCAGTCCGTGCGTTGAAGCATTAGGTTCGGAAGAATTAGGACATCCGGTCCGACCGTAAGGTTTCTTCTTACCAATTTTAGGCCAACGGGAGGTATCGCAATCCATTGTCTTCCGTTGGATAGATAGGGCCATTACTTGAGCTTATACTACAGTAAGTGGTTCTGCAGCTGTGTTGTTTAGGCCCTAAATGCACGAGGTGCGTGTAGTCTCAACTTCTTTCTATGATCGCTCTCTGCACTGGCAGGAGATGCGTAACTGCCAACTGTTACGATTTTTCCGTATTTATTCCGGGAAATACGTTAGATAGACGGTAGTACGGATTACAATTAAAAGTACGATTTTTGATCGGCGCGGGTATATCTGGATATTATTATTTCGTTTAAATACAATTCTGCCAATAATCCTATTGTTTTATTTACCCGTAATCATAATCGTCTAGGCGATTACCATTTGATATTCCAGCGCTCAGAGATATTGATTTATTCACACGTAATTCGTATAATGTCTGATCTAAGCGTGCAGCCAACGTATTTGGGGATTGTTTTATCGGAAGAAGTTAGGACTACACATCTGTTCATCTATGATTACAGCGAGACATGGCCCAATTTGGTCCTGTCACAGCGCGGTGATGTTTTTGCGTCTTGCAATCAGTGTTATTGTAGTTATTCGGGTGCTCATGGTAGCCGAAACTTGGGCCAAGGCTATATTTAAATTATTTTATGCATATAAGTGAGTACTGATTTGTGTTCCGGAATACATATGTGGTGTTCCGGAAAGTAACCCCCTTTTCTCTCCATGTTCCTCATGTGACCGACATGGGGTTGGCATCTCGGGGAGATGTTTAAGAACTGGGTCCTTTGTTAGTAGCAGCGGGGGCAGTTGTGGGTTTATCAGCCGGTAGCATCAAGTTTAGGAGGCTGTTTGGATCTACCTGTTCGCGATAGTCTGCGATTTTTCTGATTACCCGATTATTCGGTTTTTGTCTTTACAGTCCCAGTGGAATCCTGGGGGTTGGTAAGTGTGACTCACCGCTCGATGAACTTCACTTGCTTTTGTTGATGAACGGGGATCTGTGGTGATCTATGGTTCTTACGGTTCATCACGCTGGCCCAGGAGGCATTGTTTTGTACATGTTTCAATTAGGGCGAGGCTACCTATCTTGTTTGTAGCAGTGTTGTTGCAAAAGGATAGTGTTTCACTTTGGGTTAATGATTCTATTCTCTTTGTCTACTATACATGGGTTTATAGGTATACAGGGTAGACACTCGCAGTGTCCCGGGATCCGAGGATCCCTGTTTTGTAGGAGGAATCACTGCATTTTCAAGAAAATCCCATTCAACATAATGTAACAATAGGGATGTCCATGCTGCGGAATCCCTGGGCCAAAAGTTAGTGTCAAACCCTGGTATAGGTTTTGATCTGGCTTTAGGGCCAGTTTAACTCCTCAGCACTTGCTTGTTAGGATGACCTTAGTGCTTAGGGCGTTTTATACTGTGTTCTCGATATGTACGAGTCATGTGTCGTCATGAGACTATGTATAGACTTTGAGTATATCTCAGTTGAGCTATTGCGTGTGAAGTGCCGGGCGACTACATTCGCCAGGGCTTCGTCTGGTAGCAGCAGCTATACCATGAGTATTCTCCGGCGTTCTAACCAAGTATAGCAGGTTGGAGTCTACGAGTCGGTCTACGAGACTAGCGTGGTGGTGCTTGTCTTTATCCACCTCTCATCTACTTTCGTAGAAAAGGGGGGGGGGCCCGCTTTGGGGCGCGGGCCCCTATGATTCTAGGGTGAGACCATGATTTTTACTATATAGGTAACACCCAAGTTTGTACCTAGGCCAAATATTTTTGTCTTTTGAGGGTTTTTAATCTGCCTTACCATTCCGGTCGAGTATGAGTAGTGAGAATACCTCCCACCATCACTACGAATTCTTGCAACCATTCAGGTTAGTTTGAAGACATAAAAATGGAAAATTATTTCTAATTTTAGTTTTTATTATTCATACTCACCTGAATGGTAAGGTAGACCCTCCTCCCGTCCCCGCTTGATGGTTTTATCTTCTCCCTACTTAGTATACTTCAGGCTATTTTTATCTAGCAGTTTCATTTCCATATGGAAATGATTAACTTTTGAAGCTGTATACCTAACAATAATAGGAGGAGTTTAAATAGCGGACTATGGTGGGTTATTTGAGTGATTAGAGTAGGCAGATTTTTATTATTAGGACGATTTCATAGCAACCTATCAGTTTGCAACCATTCAGGTGAGTATGAATAATAAAAACTAAAATTAGAAATAATTTTCCATTTTTATTTCATTTGACCAGTATATGTGTATGAAATACCAATTCATCTACAGGGTTTTCAATAGGATAAAAATGTAACGGTCGTAACGGCTGATCAAGATTTAATGAGAAAGTGTGAAGTACACTTTTCATGTGTTTTATATCACAATATATTGACCCTCGCCCTCAGAAAAGACACATAATTGACACAGCATTGTATTCTGTATTTACCTGAGTTTACCCCCGATTTCTACAATACAATTACTGCTGTATTGGCAGCTCATTAACCCTTTCAACACCACAGGCCTGTATAGTGTTATTGGCAAAACGTGTAGATCCTGATGAGCCGGCTCGTGACGAGCCGTCTCATCAGGATCTGCATATTTTGCAATTAATTTTCATATTTTTGAAAACACCCCCTTTTCACAAATAGACTAGTCTGAACATCATTTTTTGACGGTTGGATTGGGTTGCAAAATTAACATGTCAAGTTCCATTCCAGTTATTTAGGGGTGAAACAGTTAATACTCGGATGGCGTTACTGGTAGCCGCAGTAGCCATTTGGCTACTAACATTTCACAAATGGACATTTTGGCTACTATAAGTTTCAGAAATTATTTGAAAAGTACCAGGGATGGGTTGTGGTCTACGGGTTAGAACACCTGACTTCCACAGGGATTCCATTCCGCTGGCGAAAATAAAAAAATCGCCGCTTCAAAAAAAACAAAAACGAATAACCAATAGGATAAAAATAAACAATTGGTGTTAAATAATTTCAAATTGTAATTTTTTATCGCCAATTGTTTATTTTTATCGCCAATTGCGAAAGTGGCGATCGCCAGCGGAATCCCTGCTTCCAATCCAGAGGTTGTGGACTCAAACTTCGCCTTAGGCATCAAAAATACTTTCATAGTATTTCCATCCGACTGGTCTGTCGGATGAGACTTTTAACTGAGGTACCGTCTCTATATGACCCTAGCTGTTGGTGGGATATTAAACCATTCACTTTCACTTTGAAAAAGTACAAAATAAGTTTCAGAAATTATTTGAAAATAATTGCGAAATTTGCAAATTTTCAAAATGTCTCATTTGAAAAGTACCAGGGATGGGTTTTTTCACAAATTGCAAAATGTCACATTTGTTAATGAGCTGCCAATACAGCAGTAAAATTAATTTGCAATTGTAATTTGCAATTTTCATATTGGAGCAATTAATTTTTTATCTTAATTGGAGCAAATGAAAAATAGTATTGTCTTTTTTTGTGTTATCAGTTTAGTTTGGCTACTATTAATTTTAAAATCCCTCGCCAACCTAGTGAGTGTCTACACTGGTCGAAATTGCCAATTGGTTAATATGTACGTTTTTCAGTGCAGTCGTTGGTGGTTTCTCCACTTTGGGTAATGTTTATTCAACCTGTGCACTGTCTTGCTACTATATTGTTCAAATGATTAAAACCCGAATTGTTTGACAATCAAATATTTGTCTGTTTACGCAAAGTTCGCTTTTAGAGTTCAAGATTTCTAAATGATCGATGACACTTCACGTATCTATGCTCCGTGGATATCCAGAGCTCCAGATAAGCTGCGTATTTGCGTTAATACCCAATTAAAATTGCTAAAAACCCAATTGAAATCAGAAGTAGTGAGTACCAAAAAGCAATACAAAATTTGTGGTACCTTTATCATGGTGCAGAAAACAATAAACAGACCACAAATATAGCATATTTTTCTTATTTTCCATGAAAACACATCTTGGTATTTCATTAGAATTGTCTCCAAGGAGACAATTCTAATGAAATGCCAAGACATGTTTTCATTTTGAAGAAAGCTATTCAATAATTGCTGTCTGTTGATGTGTAAACAGTAGTGTGATTTTATTTTACCCAATTTAAATTTTGAAATACCCAATTGCTTCAGAAATGATGGAGTGACAATACTCAATTACTAATTCCTTATCTGGAGCCCTGGATATCTGAAACATGAATTAAACATTTCACATCTTGTTAAATTCTAAATATTCATTTTGCTTATGGATAATTTTCTATGTATGTTGCTTGTAACATCTTGTTACATGTATATTCTAAATATATAATAGATCATTTTGCTGATGGATAATTTTCGATATTTCACTTTTAATTCCTGTGAAACGTATTGGGTTATAATCACCCATTACAGCATGGTGCGAAGATGATTCTAACGAGTGGTTACAACATATTCTGAATATTCATTTTGCTTATGGATAATTTTCTATGTTTTGTTTTTAACATCTTGTTATATTCTAAATATATACATAGTTTTGCTTATGGATATTTTTCAATATTTCGCTTTTAGCCCTCACACAATTGTCGTCTGCTGTTTTTCACTTTTGCCTTCATTCTTAACTAAAAAAAACATGTTTGACAGCACATGAGAATCGTCTCCAGTGGAGACGATTCTCATGCGCTGTCAAAACAGGTTTTTGTCGAGAAATATTGAAAATAAAACATTTCCAGCAGACGACAAAAATTAATTCAACGTAGTAAGTGTTAACTCCTGTGAAATGTGTATGTTATAATCACCAATTACAGCATGGTGCGGAGGTGATTCTCATGAGTTTTCACATACACATATAAAATATTCTTGTATTGAGAAATTAACTCATTGTAGTCTACGAATACAATGCTTTTTGTTGAAAAAAAATCTTGATTATTTTTTTTAATTCTCTATAAAAGTATATGTTGTTGCCACTCATTTGAACCGTCTGGTCGAGACGGTTCATATGAGTGGTAACAGCATATACTTTCGAATGGAAATAGAGAAAATATTGGGAAACATTATCAAAAGTTTTAAAATATCGTAATTGTATCCAGCCTATAATGGTAGTTTAAAATATAAAAAAATTGAAAAGTATTCAATGTTTCCACGAGGCTAAGTGTTTCTGCAGTTTGTACTTATTTTCAATATTTCTACACATGTTTTGAAAATACACCATGAATTATTTGAGACTCCAATGGAGATGATTCTCATGTGCTGCCAAAAACATTTTTTTTTCAGTTTCTTCATAAAAATGAATAAAATAGTTTAAACAAAAGACTTTTCCATTGTTTTAAGAGTTAAAATAATTTGTTTAAAAGTTTTGCAATATTGGTTACTATGGTGATGGTTTCTAAATGACGACATATCGGACATCGTGCGACATAACCATGGCGATGTCTGACCTGGATTATCACATGACGTTCTCCCGACTGTTATTCGCCATGGATATTACAGAGTTAAAGGTGTGAGTTTGTTAGATAGCTAATATTTATTAACCCTTTCCACACCACAAGCCTGTATAGCGGTACATTGTATTGGCAAACAGTGTAGATCCAGATGAGCCGGCTCGTAACGAGCCGTCTCATCAGGATCTGCAATTTTTGCAAGTAATTTTCATATTTTTGAGAACAAAAACATCCCTTTTTCATAACTGGACTAGTCTGAAAATAATTTTGTGACAATTGCAAAATTAATGTTATCAAAGTCCATTCCAGTTACTTAACCCATTACAGACGGGATACACTTTTAGTAGTATTAACCTTTTGAGAGAAAAATTTCCCTATTTTCTTTATATCCTTTCGAAAGTATATGTTGTTACCACTCATTTGAACCGTCTCAACGAGACGGTTCAAATGAGTGGTAACAACATATACCTTTATCGATGAATGAACAAAATAATGAGATTTTTTCAACAAAAATGGGAGTATCCTCAGCATGAAATGGGTTAGGGGTGAAAGGGTTAAAGATCCTGGGTCTCAGATATGCATAAAGGTCATGATACAGAATAGTAGAGTTTGATTTTATTTCTGAAACTAATTTTGGTCGTACATTTACGTATGTGTGAGAAAATGGCCATTATCAGATTGGCTTGAAACTTCATATGCTTATTTATCATCTGCCACATTTTCATTCTATAGCCCACCCTACCTTTGCCTATGATATCTTTATCTAAGAGGAGAGTACATTTGTATCTCAGCAAGGTAGCAATTTTGTTTCTATACCTCATCGTTGAAGGTCAGGGTCAAATGATTTAGAAATTTGCGTTAATGTGGGTACATGTTTCATCAGTGTTACTGATTTCTTTTTTCTGGTTGGTTGAACTGCAATAATTCGAGCAAGAAGCTAACATTTAGCTTTCAAACCTTTTGCCTTGGCCCTTAATTCTCTCCATAAACTCTATGCCTTCATCAATTCCAGCTACGACAGATGCTGACAAATGCTTTTGATGACCTCATCGATGATGACGACATTTTGTCCATAAACTCGGAGGATGGAACAGACTCCCGGAATGTGAGCCTGATACGTCGAGCCAGCAACGACAGTTTCGGCAAGGATGTTATTCAGGAGGAAAAGTAATAATTTGCTGATTAGAAACAATAATTTCTACTGTCTGTTCCACGTTTTGCTGCCGACATACTTTTGGCTATTAAGCACATTAAATCTGAAAAATATTTAAATGTAAGTACGTTTTCATCAATAACAAAATACGTTATTTTTGGATGAAATCCCATCAAATATTGATTTTCTATCAAAAATCGAGATCCCATTCCTAAATAACCTATACTGTTACTGAGACGTTAAGCCCATTCACTTTCACTTTTGTATGGTGGAGGAGGATTTTGTTCAATTCTCAATCGAACTATATGTTGTGACCACTCATTTGAACCAATGAGATGGTTCAAATGGTGATCACCACATGTAATTCTCATGAGAAATAAAGAAATGTTTTTTTCCATCTGATTTATGGGATAATTATCCCTCTTATTTATAGGCTGGAGGAGGAAGCACAACAGCCGGAGCACGACTGGAACCGCTACATGTTCCGCGGGGCCAGTGGCGGGATGTCGGTTCCCATGGATCCGGCAAGCTCCCACCCCCATCCACCTCCCTCCAGGTTTGACCTCGGTGGCGTCCCATTGTCACGGACGCAGGAGTTACCGCGGAAACAGCCGGACCCACTGCGGGTGTCTGTTGAGAGCCTGCCCAGCATACGCGGTCGTCGTGACGATAACGTCCGCCGGAGCAGGGAGGATTTATTGGACTCGGGTTCACTACGGGGCAGTAGGGAGGGGTTATTGGACTCGGATATGAACAGTAACCCGAGTGTTCGGGGAAGTCGCGACCTGTTAGATAGTGATTACCATAGCAACGCAGAGGACACAACAACGAAACAGAGTGATTTCCAAGGAAACGTGTACCCTCTACAGGAGGATCATCATACGAAAGCTCAAGGTCGGGCCGAAGGTCATGGTGCTAATTTAAAGTTTGTAAATAAGGATGTAAATATTCCCGATAAGGAGCACAGTGATGAAGTGCCGCGTGATTTTAAAGACGGCGACAGTCTTTTACAACAAAGTTACGAAGAATTTGGGAACTTGCAGCAGCAGCAAGCGTATGCGCAACAGTATTACGGTGTCCATGGTAACGCGGCTGATGCTCAAGGTCAACAGCGACCCGAGTTCCAAGGTCACCAGACATGGAATGTAGACGGGCAGAATGCAGAGCAGCCGTATGACCAGAATATGTTACAGCATCAGCTACCTCAACATCAAGGTCAATATTTCCAAGGTCACGATCCCAATGCAGGTCATCACCATGGATACGATCCACATTACAATCACCATCATCATTTTAGAAAGATTTATGAAGGTCGACCGTATCATACAATCGGATTACGGGAAGAGACAGAGGGTGGGAATGTTAATTATCACCACCTACAACAACAACAGCAACAACAACAACAACAGGGGTATTATGGGGAGGCATTGCCACAACAGGGGGCACCTGCTCCGGATGCCAATTACGGAGCTGAATATCCAAACACCTATACTAACCAAACTAATCGGGGGCTCTTCTCACCATCAAACACACCCGACACACAGGTACCACAACAACATGTGCAGCACAGTGAAAACCACCAAGGTCATCCAACCGATCCCAATAAGGATTACCACCAAAGGCAGCCAAATGAATCTCACAGAAACGTTAAAAACACCGATGTATCGGATTCACATCCAAAACCACCAGCGGAGAATGACTTTAACAATCCACTTTCACCAAAAAGGGTGAACCTTAGAAGTGAGTTTGAGCAGGGTTACAAGGTTGGGTACCAGAGAGATCGTGACGATAAGACGAAAGATGTGAAGCCCGATTCGAAGCCAAGGTCAGACGAGAGTATAGAGAAGGACTTCATGAAACAAGGTGAGATATGTAAAATATGGCTGTGACTTGAGAAATGTCTCCTGATTACACTCCTACGGTGTCTACGGAGCCCCATGGACATGGATTTTTTGTTATTATTTGTTTCCCAAGTAATAACAATTTGTTCCCTCAAATTAACAATTCGTTCCCACGATATAACAATTCGTTCCCTCAAATTAACAAATCGTTCCCTCGAATTAACAATTCGTTCCCACGATGTAACAATTCGTTCCCATGGAAACAAATTGTTATTTCGTGGGAGTAAATTGTTAAATTGAGGGAACAAATTGATAATTCGTGGGAACAAATTGTTAATACGTGGGAACAAATGATAAAATTGAGGGAACAAATTGTTTTTTCGTGTGAACGAATTAATAAAAAAAAGAATTCTGCGTCCCCTGCGGGACTTTCTATTTTGATTGTTAGGAGCATGATAAGTGTCTCATTGATGGTATGGCGAACAGTGTACATCCTGGTCAGACTGCGATTGCACAGGCTGATCTATGGCTACCATCTTCGCAAAACCCATAAGACCCATTTCTCCTGTCGTAGCCACAATTGTGTTATGCCGTATTGTAACCAATTTCGTAAACATAAACATTTCATGTAACATCTGGGGGCCGTTTCACTAAACTTCTTGCGACGAAAATGTAAGTACAAATTTAGGATAGTCTGGAAATTTGAATTAATGGGTTTACATTTATTGCATCTGCAGCCTATGTTCAATAAATGTAAATCCAATAATTGTTTACAAGAAAACATTGTTGATGTGAAATTCACAGACTATCATAATTTTTCACATACAAACATTTTAGTTTAGTGAAACGGACCCCTAATTACTTTGATTGGCTGAGTGCATCACTATACATGTAATTACATATTCATATTATGCGCTAACATCATGAATATGAAGAAAAATGATCTGCAAGGTTCAAGTGACATTCCTAATGGCATTACATATACAAGTTATAATTTAACGGGCTGGGCCCGGTTGCAGGGCCCGGTTGCTCAAAACCTCTGTTAGCTTAACAGACTGTTAAATCCTTAGCAATGCTAAGGATTTAACAGTCTGTTAAGCTAACAGAAGCTTTGAGCAACCGGGCCCTGGTTGGACATAAAACCCCATTAAATCAATAAATATCATATGTGGCTGTGACTGGAGAAATACTATGATACTAAGCAGAAAATAATCTCATATAATACTAGTAGCTTAATCATATTTTCCTATTTAGGTGGTACGTCCGAGGGCCAACAGTTGGCACAGCTTCAGATTCTGTATAAAGCCCGGGGGAGGAAGGTGGAAGAGCTGACCAACGAAATGGAAGTTTTACAGAACGGCTCGGCCCGCGAGATCCGTATACTGAAACACCAGATGTCTGTCGCCAAAGGTAGGCTCACTGTCTGGTAGCCCATTTCATGGGCCTTTTGAATAAGTCTTGCTATTTTTATGCCCCCGCCACCGATTGGTGAGGGGGGCATATAGTGTTACCGGCGTCCGTACGTCCCGTCTGTACGTCCTGAAACCTTAACGGTCGGGTAAATGTCTTCATATTTCTGCTTCCTTGCACGGATCTGCTTGATATTTCACACACGCATTGCTCTAATGGTCCTCTACCGCCCTGTGAAAAATCCACGATCATCCTGCCCCCGCTAAGCCCAGGGTCAAGGTCACATACTTCGTGCATTCAAAACGGTAAGTATCTTATAATTTCCTTTCATGGATCTGCTAGATATTTCACACACCCATTGCTCTGATGGTCTGCTTTCATGCTGTGACAAATCCATGCTTCTGTGGCCCTCTGTGTTTTCAAATGTGCCTCGTTTTCTTTGGCTACCAGCGGGGGCATTCGTGTGCCGACAGGCCACATTTCTTGTTCCTATTCGAAAGTATATGTTGTTACCACTCATTTGAACCGTCTTGGCGAGACAGTTCAACTGACTGGTAGCAACATATACTGTGGAGCTTACTGTATTCACAAAGCAACTTGACATGGAGCATGGTGAGAAATAGGTGATAAAATGGTGTTTGTAATGACAAATCACGATCTCTGTTAGAGACTGGACACAATTATATTAAATACAATTATATTATATAATCATACGAGACCAGTTAGATAGAAATACTATGTACCGTTAACCCTTTCAACACCAAGTAACTTAATAGGATGTTCCATGCCAATGTTTCACGCTATTTCATTAATTTTGTTCATTCAAATTATCCCATTCTTCTAAAAGGGTAATCTGTACGACGTTTAAAATTATTAACAAACAGTGGAGATCCTGATGAGACGGCTCGTTACGAGCCGGCTCATCTGGATCTGCACTGTTTGCAAACGTTCTCTCTATAGAGGTCTGTGGTGTTGAAAGGGTTAAAGGTACATGCCCACTCAGTAGGTATTTATATCAGGAACATCATCTGAGACATTTTCTGGCAAAATAAACATCATTCACCATTACCTCACGTATTGATTGGCATTATTATACATTTTATGTATACTATGTCTCTGATATAAAGAACATGTTGTGCCTGCTGAGTGGGCATGCACCTTTAATGTGAAACAGTTGAGGAAAAAAATCCCTATTTTAAAAAGTATGTGCTGTTACCACTCGTTTGAACCGTCTCGACCTTTGGTGGAGAAATAAACAAAATGAGATTTTCAACAATATTATTGTATCCTTAGTGTAAAATGGGTTAAGATTGATTATGTTTGATTGATTGATTGATTGATTAATTGATTGATTGTGGTATTACTTCCATTCAACAGCAAGATCATATACAGATGCTAAGATACAAATAAAAATAAGATAGCGGTGTAAGGGTTAACCCTTACACCGCTATCTTATTTTTTTGTTGTTTGCTGTTTATTTTCTATTTTTGTCGTCAAAACATGCTTTGGCAGCACTTTAGAATAATTTACAACATGCTTTGACAGCACTTTAGAATCGTTTCCACTGGAAATGATTCTGAAGTGATGTCAAAACATGTTTTTATTGAGAAATAAGGCAAGATATAAAAGCAACAGCAGGCGAACCTTGGAATAGCAATTCCCTGCCAATAGCAGCCACACTTGTTTTCCCAATTATTCAATTACTACATAAATGACCCTGCAAATAAAGACCACCTGTGAACAAAGGCCAGATTGTTCTCTTCCAGTGGCTGGCTTGTGTTCACTGGTTTGACTGTAGTTAAAATTATTTTCTGATGTGAAATTAAGATATCAAAATCCATTCCAGTTATGTAGAGTCGATAAACCATTTTTGGCCTGATTGTGACACAGTTATTTCTTTTGTGTAGACGAAATCAACGAGCCACATACAATTCATCTGTTCAGTATTTCTGGTGTCAGTTTTCACAAACTTGCATGTCATCTGCTGAATTGAATTTTTAATATGATAAATTTGGATTTATTTATATGTGACTTGCGATGATCAGAGCTCCAGATAAGCAGCGTATTTGCATAAATACCCAATTAAAATTGCCAAAAACCCAATTGAAATCAGAAGTAGTGAGTATCAAAAAGCAATAACAAATTTGTGGTACCTTTATCATGCTGCAGAAAACGATAACCAGACCACAAATATAGTATATTTTTCTTATTTTCGATGAAAACACATCTTGGTATTTCATTAGAATTGTCTCCAAGGAGACAATTCTAATGAAATGCCAAGACATGTTTTCATTTCGAAGCAAACTATTCAATAATTGCTGTCTGTTGATGTGTAAACAGTAGTGTGATTTTATTTTACCCAATTAAAATATTGAAATACCCAATTGCTTCAGATATGATGGAGTGAAAATACTCGATTACTAATTCCTGTATATTTATATGTGACTCGCAATGACAATAAGGGTCGCGCAGAGTTTGCGACCAGTGTAGCTCCACATCAGCCGGTGTGGATTCACACAGTTTGATCAGGGCCTATCAGAGCTCCAGATAAGCTGCGTATTGGTTTATTTTACACACTTATTATAGCAGAATACGCATTGATTATCAAAAGTGGCAGTACAAAATACTCACAGCAATGTGAAAATACGCATTGATTTTCAAATTGATTATTTTACATAATAAAGTTTAAAATTTACTTACTTGAGCTGTGTTTGCTTTTTGCAGCTCAAATAAGTGATTTTTTTTATTATTTTTTTTATCATTTGTTCTCCATTTAGCAAGGAAGAAATTCAATAATACATTTGTAAAGGTCAAGGTCTCATACTTAGTCTCTTTACAAAACTTAACATCGGAGAAATCGGTTATAACTTCTATTTCCTTCATCAAAAATTCTTAATATTGTACGCATGCATTCCTCTAAGGGTCATGCTTTGACAATTTCATGACCGTCCGACACCCACTGATCCCATGGTGAAGGTCACAGTCCCACGGACTTGGAAAAAATCTACATATTTTATAATTTAAGGGTACCTCGATCCACGCGGGGGTATTCTATAAGCCCCGCTTTCTGACAAAACTAGTTGAATTGGGAAAGACCGAGTTTGTCAGATCACTCTGTACGCTTGTATTTAATATAACCCGTTTTGAATGATAGATTCTTAATTTATAAATTGATACTGACATATACATAACTTGGGTTAGTTGGCAGACCTATTTATCATTCAAAACCAATAAACTACATACAGTTGTAAATTGGGATGCCTATAATAACCCATTTAACGTTCAAGATATGCCATTTTGTTTCTGGTAAATTCTAAATATATTCTTTATATGTGCTTAGAAGTATATGTCGTAACCACCATTTGAACCGTCTTGTTGAGATGATTCAAATGAGTGGTCACAACATATACAATGTACTTTCATTGAGAAATGAGAAAAATAAAATATTTCAAAACCGATATTTTGGCAGACCAATTTATCATTCAAAACCAATATTTAACTACATGTAGATGTTGACATTCCTAGCTAGGGCTAGTTGTATATAGTTGGAATGCCTATAATAACCCATTTCAGACTGGACCCATCATTTGTGGAAAATTATAAATATTTTCTTCATATGTGCTCTCAAGTATATGTCGTGACCACCATTTGAACCGTCTCGTCGAGACGGTTCAAATGAGTGGTCACAACATACTTTGATTGAGAAATGAGAAAAATAAAATATTTGGTAACCAATATTTTTCAGACCGATTTTTCATTTAAAAACCAATAAACTACAGGTACATGTATATGTTATCATCTCGGGTAACAATTAAATATACCTTCTGCTACGATACTGGGGCCCGTTTCACTAAACTTCATACCACTAAAATGTTTATACATGTAAGTGCAAAATTATGATATAGTCTGTAAATTTCACATTAACACTGTTTTCTTGTAAACAATTATCGGATTTACATTTACTGAGCATAGACATCATATGCATCCTATGCTCAATACATGTAAATCCATCAATTGAAATTTACAGACGATCCTAAATTTGCACTTACGAACATTTTGTGCATTATAATGTACATGTATTTGCAACCAGCATAGACCCAAATCATTCGCAGTCTTGGATAGGTTGGCTTGTTAAACTTAGCGCAAATCTCGAAGTCAGTTCAGGGTGCCCAAATGTAAGTTTATCAATTGATATCGCCAGAAGTAAATTCTCTTTACATAGCCGGCAGCGCGTTAAATTGATTACAGCGACTAAATCAGGTGCCGTGTATTTATATAGCAATTTACAATATCTATCCTTGACAAAAGTAGATATTATAGGAATGAATGGCATTTTTGTGGAATTTATAGGGGTATAAACTTGGAAAAGTCGCGGGAATACTGGACGAAGGCCGGAAGGCCTCGTCCAGTATTCCCGCGACTTTTCCAAGTTTATATCCCCGATAAATTCCACAAAAAGGCCATTCATTCCTTATAATTCCAGCATTTGAAATAAATTCATCAAGAAAATGTGTTTATTTTCCGTTTTCTTAAGAATTATTTTAACTGCGCCTCACGGTTACGGAAAGTAGTTCGGCGTGGGAGTTTACTGGGATATAAATTTTGGACAGAGACTTGCTACAACCAATCAAATGTTAGGGAATTATGTAAATATTTTTGTGCTGGAATTATTAGGTTACACAGAGGAACTGGCACCAATACAACTATTTGTGTCTTCTGTGGAAATGGTCGAGGCCTACATTCATACTTAGATTGTAACCCTTACAACTGGTAGTCGATAATCCAGGCCACAAAACCACAAGCCATTATGGCTACATAGTTTTTTGATGGGTTTGTGGGGCTTACAGGATTTGTTAACGGTGTAGCTGTTTATCAAATAGCACACTCCTGTAACCTGATAACAATCTTTATTGCTTGTTAGAAGCATGACGGGTGTTTCATTGATTGAATGGCGAACAGTGCAGATCCTGATCAGACTGTGCGGATGCACAGGCTGATCTGGATCTACACTGTTCGCAAAAGCCCCATTTCTCCAATCACAGCCACGTTTACTTTTGTCGTTTCATTCATTTTGTTTTTATTTAATCTGTCTTGTCACATTTGTGTTATGGTTTTCGGCTAAGCAATATATCTGCAACCGTAACTCTTGAAATGGTATATGCTTGTGTATCATCATCCATATTCTCATTCTATTGCCCACCCATGTGGTCCAAATACACAAGGTCAAGGCAAAATGACAAACTGTGTAGAAACTTACATTAAAGGAACACATTGACAGTTTGTGGGGCTTTTATCAAGTAGAAAACAAAAAATAATACATTATGAACGTACATGTACCATAGACATATACGATACATACGGTATTTAAAGCATACAGTAGCGTAGAAAACACGGGGGATTCCCAAGAATAATTAAGTCTCTACGTATGTTTATTTTAAAACAGAGATATTTGGTGCGTAAATGTGACATCAAAACTCATATAATATCGCCACCCTTACATCAGCATTAGAAATGGCAGAGTTTGTTGGCCTGACGTCACTTTACTTAACTTTTTGCATGCTAGCGGCGAAAATATCCGCCAAACGAATTAGGAGTATATGTTTTATTTCTCTCTGTAAATATGTCTTGAAATTTCATTAGAATTGAGTCCTGAGGACTCAATTCTAATGAAATTCCAAGACATATTCACGATATTTACGGGGAGAAATACAAGAAAATATGATGAATTCTTGTCTGCTAGTATAGCTATTTATAGCCCACAAGTTTCCCAGCATGCAAAGAGTTAAAATAAGCGAGTTGTTACTGGGGTGTTAAACCCAATGCATTTACTCTATACAACACTACTGATCAGTCACTGAGTCCTATCTTGTTTTGTCTATCCCCTGATTATATTGTTCCATTTAGAAAAAAGATTTTACATACAGTAAATTTGAGATAAGACATATTCCCAATTTGTTGAACAATATTTACATTTAATGGTTAAAACAATATGCATAGATGACAATAAGCTACAAACAATGTTGTTGAATAAAAAATATTTGTGCCTCGGACAATACAATGTCCCTGAGGTATAATAAGACAGCTTTATATTTACTTAAAATAACCAGACACTGAGACAAGCTTATTTCGATGCCTTTCGAGCAAGTATATTTTATATTCATAAATTATGGTGGATTTCAATTTCCGAATATTCATGGGTCTAGATATTATCATTTGTGGATTTTAATTTACAATGTACATTTTATGAAATATATTAGAAATTATTTTAAATAAAAATGGAATATTATTATACCCCCCGCAACGAGCTGTGTCAAGTTGTGCATCCGTCTGTCTGTGCGTGCGTGTGCCCGTGTGTCTGAACTTAATATCAGAGAAATATGTTATAGCTACATATTTAGGGGTACCTGGGCCCACGCGGGGGGTATTCCGTAATCCTCACTTACTGACAAATCTAGTTTTAAAAGTCATTCTTATTATTAAATTTTCATAAAAAAAAGTGACTATTAAAATAATTTGTATTTAATATATGTGCTTCCCTTCGGATATATTGGAAATTACTAAACAATGGAATATTTCTGTTGCATTATATTGTGGTGCCCCTCAAAACTTCGGGATACACATTGACGTCATATTCTGAAATTATCAGGTTGGTTTTGTAATTCACGTGTATCTGGATATTCCTGACAATTTTACTCGATGGATCCGGACGACTGTACCTACCAAGACCTAAAGGTCAATATTCACTACTTCGAGGGATTGAACAAACACGGAGGTAATGATAAAACTCGGGTGGAGAGACAGAGACGATACAAGTCTGACTCCAACTTGTACAGAAATGAATGTAAAGTCATAGACACGTTAGAGACACTCCAAAGCAGAGTTCGCTTTTTTGAGGAATTTAGTCGCGGAAGAAAGATAGGTAATACTTGGATATGTATTTGCTGGATGTGATTTCTTTCCTACATGTATGTGTATACTCGTCATATTGAGTGACTCTATATGTTCCTTTCTATGCAGATAGTCAGTAAACTTGTTTAACCCTTACACCGCTATCTTAATTTTTTGTTGTCTGCTGTTTATTTTCTATTTCCCATTTTTATCATCAAACACATGCTTTGACAGCACTTTAGAATAATTTACGACATGCTTTGACAGCACTTTAGAATAATCTACAACATGCTTTGACAGCACTTCAGAATCATTTCCATTGCAAATGATTCTGAAGTGCTGTCAAACCATGTTTTTATTTGAGAAATAAGGCCGGTAACACTATATGCCCCCCTCACCATTCGGTGGCGGGGGCATAAAAGCAACAGCAGACGACAATTGTTGTGGGTAGCGGTCTAAGGGTTAACCCTACTGACGATTGAAGAGCGATACCCAACAGTTATATTGTCACATAGAAAGATTAAGTACCATAAGAAAGTACCCTTTTGTTCACCCTATGTCAAATATGACACAAGTAGTTATCCACAGTCCTTGTAGGTGACATCAGTGTAAAACATCTTGGTAATTAGCATGGTTACTGTACTATATCAAGTCTTTCACAATGGGGATCAATAATATTTATAAATAGAGTCTCTCCCATCCCGTTTCCTAAGCCTTGCCAGATATTTTTCCCATTCACGCCACTAACCTACTATTCTCTATATCATGTACATACGGATGGATGTACATGTACCATGTATTTGTGGTTGTCATAAACACAGCATGAAGAAATATAATCCCACTTTCAACAGCATGTGATTTCAAATGATTATTGAACTACCATGTACATGCATGTTTACTCCTCTCTATTGCTCATCATATTAATATTTTTACCCTGATCATCTGATTGCCTACCACATATAACATACTATTTTACTATTATTTTTATCTACATTGCTTGGCCCTAAATGATACTCTTTTGTGTTGAAGGGCCGTTAAGCACCATTCCATTCCAAACTGGACACCATGTGTTCGTAAGAGCTGTCTGGACTTCCTCGCCAAGTTCAGTCAATCAATCAATCAATTGTGTCAGAGGGCACAGGTAAAGGCCTGGAGAACTTCTAGCAGGGGCAAATAAATTTACCAATCGATCAATTAACAAATAAATTAACTAATCAATCATCCAATTAAATATTCAATCAATCAATCAAGTAACAAAAGAATCAACCAATCGTGTATAGCAGGAGAGAAGGATGCAGAGCTCCAGATAAGCTTTGTGTCTAAAGCTTACTATACCCAGTTTTACCCACTGATTTCAAGATCATTGCATATTTTGCTTTTACAAATGGGTTATTGATTTTCTTCATTACTAAATAGGGAACAGATGATGACAAATATAACAAATTTAAACATTCACTTATTTGAGCTTTTTGCAGCTCAACTAGTGATTTTCAACTTTATGACAGTATTTTCACTACTCAATTTGAAAATCAATGCGTATTTTCACATTGCTGTGCATATTTTGTACTCCCACTTTTGATAATCAATGCGTATTCAGCTAAAATAATTGTTTAAAATACGCCAATATGCACCTTATCTGGAACTCTGAGGATGTATGTGATAAGAGCCTCGATAATTGCCAGGATATCCTAGCAGAAACCAATTAATCAAACAAAATTAACGCATCATCCATTCAATCAATCAACCAATTAAAATTCAATCACTCAATTAACAAGTCAATCAACCTATCGTGTGAGGAGAAAAGTATGGCTTGAGTAAGAGCCTAACTAATTACCAGAAGATCCTAGCAGAGACCAACTAATCAAATAATTAACACATCATCCAATCAATCAACCAATTAAATTTTCAATCAATCAATCAAATAACAAATCAATCAGCCACTCCTGTCTTGCAGGAGAGAAGGATGACTCAGATAAGAGCCTCGATAATTGCCAGGACGTCCTAGCATAGACTAGTTAATCAACTAATTAACAAATCAACCAACCTGATTGGTTGGTTGATTTGTTATTTGGTTGATTGATTGATCCATTGTGTATTGTAGGAGAGTACCAGTTTTAAACCTAGAAAGTTGCCAGGACCCCCTAGCAATTAAAAAAACAATTAACAAACCAATCATCGGGAGAGAAGGAGGGCATCTTGGCCGAGACCAAACAATCAAATTAACAGTCAGTTAATTAATCAATCAATCATGTATTCCAGGAGAGAAGGAGACCTGGTAAAAGCCTAGATAGCTGCCAGGACATCCTAGCAGAGAATAAGGCAGACAACCAACCAATTAATCAACCAATTAATAAATCATTTAACAAGCCATCAACCAATTGTGTATTGTAGGTGAGAAGGAGAGTGCAGGTAAAAGTCCAGATAGCTGCCAGGACATCCTAGTGAGACAAAGTCTGAAAACCAATCAATTAACAAATCAATTAACCAACCAATCAATTATGTGTTGCAGGAGAAAAGGAGGGTGCGGGTAAAAGCCTGGACAACTGCCAAGACATCCTAGCCGAGGCGAAGGCAGAGAATGCCCAACTAGTGGGGCGTGTGCACGCCGAGGCGAAGTCAGAGAATGCCCAACTAGTGGGGCGTGTCCATGCCGCCGAATCCCAGATTGAGGGGCTGAAGAAGGGGAAGGACGATGTAAGTAACTTTATTACACACCTCACACAAACTTACATTCTGTATCCAGTATTGATTATAGTTTTATAAATATTTCCAGAGCTCCAGCATATGGGAAATTCAGAAAGCCTGTGTAAACAATTTTGACCTTGACCTTTGACCTTGGTTTCCAGTCAATCGAGAAGCTCCAGACAGCAGAATTCTCCATTGAGACCCTCAGCCAACACATGGAGGAGCTGGGAAGTTCTGACAACCATTGTAAATGGCCTTGACCCATGGCACTTGGTAACGTCTGTAAATAACCTTAATCAAGAAACTACAGACAGCGGAATCACCATTGAGACCCTCATTCAACTTTGACCTTGATTCCAGTTAATCAAGAAGCTCTACACAGCGAAGTCCTCCATCGACACCCTCAGTCAACATATGGAAGAGTAATCTCTGTAAATGACATTTGACCTTCTTGTTTCCAGTTAATCAAGAAGCTACAGACAGCGGAATCCTCCATCGAGACCCTCAACCAACACATGGAGGAGCTGGGGAGCTCGGACAGCCTTCAGCGGGCGCGCCATGACCATGATGTCGTAGTGGCCGGGCTTCAACAGAAATATGAGACGGAGATTAAGGTGTTGAATGAGCAGATTGATAAACAGGCGAATGGTTTACAGGAACAGGTTAGTGGCTTGATGTGGCTGTAGATTGATAGACCAGTGAATGGTTTACTGGAGAAGGTTTTTGGTCTGTTCTAGGACTGGTGAGACATTCAACCGAGGTTCGACAAAAATAATAATCCCATAGACGTATGCTGCTTTTCTGTTTGTGTAAACTATTGTTAACAATCAATGTTCCGGCATATTCAGGCTACTGAGATCAACGAGTTGGATCAGAGTCTAGCCTGGTATTCTCTATATGTGACTGGAGTATGTTGTCGTCTGCTGGAAATGTTTTATTTTCAATATTTCTCGACAAAAACCGGGTTTTGACAGCACATGAGAATCGTCTCCAGTGGAGACGATTCTCATGTGCTGTCAAAACCAGGTTTTTGTTAAGAATTAAGAATTAAAGCAAAAATGAAAAACAGCAGACGGCAATTTCCGTCAACAGCGTTACACGTGGCTGTGGCTCGAGAAATGGGGCTTATGGCAATTGTGACCAGTAGCTCCTGATCAAATAGCACACTCCTGTAGCCTCATAGCTATCTAAATTGCTTGTTAGAAGCATGACGTTCCATGAGGGAATTGCGGACGGTGCAGATCCTGATCAATCTGTGTGGATGCACAGGCCGATCTGGATGTACACTAGTCGCAAAAGCCTCATTTCTCCAGTTACAGTCACATATTGTTGAAGCAGTACCTGGTAGTTGGTCAACCAATCGAGCATTTAACCAACAAATCAACCAGTCAATGAAGCAACCAATCAATCAATCTTCCTGCATGTTCAGGCTAGTATTCTCGATCATCCAATCCATCAATCAATCAACCGACCAACCAACAAATCAATTCAATGAATCAATTAACCAACCAGCCAAGCAATCAACTTATCAATCAACTAATCAATCTTCGTACAATTCAGGCTACCGAAATCACACACAGAGTTGAAGAGTGATTTTCTTACAATATACATTTCTTCTAGTAGTGAGGACACTAGCCACATTCTCTCTATATTGTTCTGGTATATTCAGGCCAGTGAGATCGTGAAGTTGAAGCAGAGTCTGACGGAGAGTGTAAAGACATCGGAGAATGCCCAGATATCCCGGGCGGAGACGATTAATCGACTCACCCAAAGTCTGGAGGAGAGCCAGAAACGATGTCGCAACCTCCTCGAATCTTGTGAGTTTCTAAATGTAGAATACCGTGCAAGTGCAGGGCCTTTTTTCCTGAAAATGTGAAGGGGCCTGGGCCTTCTGATTTTCTGAAAAATAAGCGTGATTTTTTGCCAAAATTGTGAAAATTGACAACACATTGAAAATCAAATAATTAACATGGTCATAAGTCACTAAGTTACAATGGATTATAACATCTTTCAACTGTGATTGAACAATTGATTAAGGTTGGTGCAAAGAATAATGATGGAAGCCAAAACAAAATTGGCCTCTGTTATATTTTTAAGGGGAAAAAAGCACTGTAGTGTCTGTGGATATCAGGCAAGACTAACAAATTTGTAGGAATTTTGTCTCGAGTCTAGTAAATTTGACTTCAAAGACACTAACTTGTGATGCTAAATATTTGGACACAATTTGCTTTGGGAAACCAAATGACTGTAAATATCAGTAATATGGTAAGTGCTTGTTTGTAATCATTGTAAAAATAAAGTTTAAATGAGACGCGCAATGTGATTTTGTACCTAAGAAGATGTGCGATTTTTTGTCGAGCCCGCTTGCGGAAAGCGAGACATAGTGATCACAATGACGTCCGGGTGTCCGTGCATGCGTGCGTCTGTGCATCCGTCCGAACTCTGCGTTAAAGTTTTTAAAAATACCATCAGGTGCAGATCCTGATCAGACTGTGCGGATGCACAGGCTGATCTGGATTTACACTGGTCGCATAACCCATAAGCCCCATTTCTCCAATCACAGCCAATTAAATTGTCCAAATATTGATGGTAATTTGAATCTTTTCTAAAAAATATAGTTTAAATGGTGTCCGAATATTTATGGTATTTACGGTATTTTCAGCGTCGTCCCACGACATGAGTCAGATGAAGATCCACCTCCAGCAGGCCATGGCGTCACGCACGATTTCTGATGAGATGTGCTCCAGTCTACAGGTATACAGAGCCGGGATGCACAACAATGGTTTTGGATTGTCACATATAGAATTGTCATTGATTGAATGAAACTTTCATATTGAAACTAAAATATTGATGATATATTGATTGTTAGATGAAAATATAGATGTTGCACCCAATGCCCAAGGTCTATAAATTTATAATATACAGGACAATATAAAGGAGCTGAAGGAGCAGCTAAGCACAAACCAATGAAAGACGTGAAGCAGCAGCTACGACTGATCATGTAAAATCCCAAATAAATCAATCAATCAATTAACAAATCATTCAAGTAACCAACTAATTTACAACATTCATAAAGGACCTGAACTAGCAGCTAAGCCCGCTCATTGTAAAATTCCAAATCGATCAATCAACTGATCCATCAATCAACCAATTAATCGATTGAACAATTAACGAACCAACCAATCGATCAATTGACCATTTCAGGACGAGATAAAGGACCTGAAGGAGCAGCTGCAGATGATGGAGTCGGCCACGACCCTCGGTGTGTTCTCCCAGACCCAGTCAACCACCGCGTTTCACGGTCAGGACGACTCCATGGTTGACCTCGGCATCAAGAAGACGCTCGACTTCAACACGCCGCAGTCGACGCCCGTTATAAACAGGTCGCACACACAGTGAGTAGCTAGTAGCTTTTACCCAGTTACCCCCTATCTACTTCCATTCTGCAGTGCACAAGGACACTGGGCGGAAATACAGGACCGTATCGGACCTAAGCAGTGTCTTATTTCGGCACACACTTCTACACCTGTTCCAGTTGCTCCAACACTTAACACAATTATACACTTCAAATTCTGCCTTTTTTTTGGACTTGTATGTCTGGGTTTGGAAGGCCATCAATCAATCAATCAATCGAACATTAATTCAGTTAGTCAATCAATCAATAAATAACATAATTGATCATTTGATTAACCAAACTCCCACATAACCATGTACACATGCTATTTCCAGGAGCTACTGTAGATGTGTTACCAAATTTCAAGTCTTTCAAACTTGAATTAATCATTCAATAAATTAATCAACCAATCAAATAACCTCCAATCAAGTAGAATTTAACAATTCGAGGAGCAACATGTTGTAGTGATGTGGTATGGATCCTCAAGTTGGAGTTAGAACGTTGCCTCGTCATTAACCGACTCGATCAATCAATCTAGCAATCACTCAATCATAACATATCTATCAATATATTAACACTCTATTAACGTGACAGTTCCAGTAGCCTATTTCACCAACATTGCAAAGTATACTTTGAGGGAGAAATTTTCAATTTAAGGAGAAATTTATTAATTTTTATTATACTAAATTTATTACATTATCACAGCCAATTTTGGCTGTGATAATGTAATAAATTCAGTATAATAATTCTGCATACTTTTACTCAACTCAAGTATATGCATTCGTTATTTCTATATGAAATAATGCATTTTGGGAAAAATAAAAGATTACTCCCTCAAAGTATACTTTGCTAGATAAGTATACTTTGCAATTTTGATGAAATCGGCTACAGAAGCTACGTGTCTGGCGACGCGGTATCTAGCCTCAAATCGGAGTTAGAACATTGCCTTGTCAGTAACCGACTCAATCAAGCAATCGCTCGATCATAAAATATCAATCAATTAACACTCTATTAATTAACGTGACAGTTCCAGAAGCAATGTGTCTGGCGACGTCTTATCTAGCCTCAAGTCCGAGTTAGAGCGTTGTCTGCTCAGTAACCGACAGAAACGACAACAGGTCCTGGAGTTGAAATCCGAGGTGACTGCCGTCAAGAAGGAAATGTTGGAGTGTAAACAGCGGTGTGATCGCGCGGAACTGCTCTCTCACGAACAGAAGGTAACGATACCTTTCTATGTTTTCCTTTACCTTTATTGGTGTGAACAGAATGATTAGATTTGTGACCAGTGTAGCTCTTGATCAAGTACCACACTCATGTAGCCTGATAATGATCTATATTGGTAGTTAGAAACATGACTGCTGTTTTATTGATGGAATGGCGAATAGTGCAGATCCTGATCAGACTGCGGAGGCACAGGCTGATCTGGATCTACACTGGTCACAAAACCCATAAGTCCCATTTCTTCAGTTACAGCCACATAGTTTCAGAGAAGAATAACGGAATATTCTGTATTTACAATATTCTGTATTTACAGAGAAGAATAACGGAACTAGAGGGGTGTTTACCTGGTGATACGAATGCCATTGAGAACCGACTGCACAAGGACGTCAATAATCTGAAGAAGGAGAAGAAAATTCTCCTGGAGGATATTGAGGTACGCTTCATTTGTGACGTCCCCTTCATTTGTGACGCCCGCTTCATTTGTGACGCCCGCTTCATTTGTGACATCCGCTTTTCTGTGACATCACCTTCATTTGTGATGCCCACTTCATTTGTGACGTCCCCTTCATTTGTTATGCCTGCTTCATTTGTGACGCCCACTTAATTTGTGACATTCCCTTCATTTGTGATGCCCACTTCATTTGTGACGTCCCCTTCATTTGTTATGCCTGCTTCATTTGTGACGCCTGCTTCATTTGTGACATTCGTTCATTTTTGATTCCCAGTTCTCATTTGTGACGTCCCCTTCATTTGTTATGCCTGCTTCATTTGTGACACCCACTTCATTTGTGACATTCGCTTCATTTTTGATTCCCAGTTCTCATTTGTGCCGGCCACTTCATTTGTTATGCCTGCTTCATTTGTTATGCCTGCTTCATTTGTGACGCCCACTTCATTTGTGACGCCCACTTCATTTGTGACATTCGCTTCATTTTTGATTCCCATTTCTCATTTGTGACGTCCCCTTCATTTGGAACTCGCCTACTTGATTTGTGACGCCGCATTTCACACTCTTTACCCTTGTCCATGTGACAGGGATGGGACATGACCTGTAGCCTATTTCACCAACATTGCAAAGTATACTTTTCTAGCAAAGTATACTTTGAGGGAGAAATTTTCAATTTTAGGATAAATTTATTAATTTTTATTATACTGCATTTATTACATTATCACAGCCAATTTGGCTGTGATAATGTAATAAATTCAGTATAATAATTCTGCATACTTTTAATCATGAACTATATGCATTTGTTAGTTCTACATGAACTAATGCATTTCAGGAAAAATAAATGATTACTCCCTCAAAGTATACTTTGCTAGAAAAGTATACTTTGCAATGTTGGTGAAATAGGCTACAGGGCATGTGGCATTGTACTTCAATAACAGAGGTTGTGAGTTCAATCCTCACCCCAGGCATGAACAATACTTGCATATGTCCATCCCACTGGTCTGTCGTTTGAGACTTCTCTATTTATATGCACTTAGCTGTTGCTGGGACGTTAAATCCATTCACTTTCACTTTCTTCAGGAACTTCAACAGAGGTTACAGGAGGTGTCGCGGAGTGAGGAGAAGTTGACGGACCTGAACCGCGAACTCAGCACACAGATCGCCAACATGGTGCAGGAATACGATCTCGATAAACGACAGGCGTTGGAACGGTAAGATTGTTGGGTGTTTCACTGATGGAATGGTGAAACAGTGTAGATTCTGATCAGACTGTGCTGTGCGGATGCACAGTCTGATCTGGATCTTCACTGGTCGCAAACCCAAAGCCCCATTTCTCCTGTCACAGACACTTGTATGCCATTCTAAACTACATTTCTCCTGTCACAGACACTTGTATGCCATTCTAAACTACATTTCTCCTGTCACAGACACTTGTATGCCATTCTAAACTACATTTCTCGCGAACTAGGGTAGGCTAAACCTTAAATTTGTCGTACATGTCTACTGGAATACGATCTAGATAAACGACAGGCGTTGGAACGGTGAGTGTCTGACTGTACAACTATAGGCCAATACCCAATTACCCGACTGTATTTTTGCATTCGATTCCCATAACAAAGGTTATCTAGATAAACGGCTAGGTGGCTGTGAAGATGTCTATGGGGATTTAACATGTGGAAATTGTTTTTTCGCAATAAAATCAATATTTGACAAAATTTCACAAAATAAAAAGAAGGCTCATTCTTAAATTTTGCTTTAATTTAATATTATCAAAAACATTGGTTTATATAACCGTAAAATTTGGGCAGGTTCGTGAAACAGAGTCTGCACTTTCTATATCCTGCCTCAGCTGATAAATTTGATATACGTAATTGTAGGAATTCATTTTCCAAATTCCTACAGCCGTGCCTGATAAACTAGATTTCAAAAGGCACGAGCCTGATATTTTATCGGGTACCGACCTTTGTATTGGCCGAATATGTACTGACTGATAACATGTTGCTGACCTGATGCAAATATCCGGCGTTACAACAAAGTGAAAACTGACATTTCAATTGTCGACCGGCATCTCATGACGTTACCGAATTATGGACAGTGAAATGACGTAACAGAAGGAAATCTGTATTATATTCAACAAAAACAACGTCATATGTAGCCAAAAATGTTACCTGATAAATAGAATACCATGATAGTGTCTTTTGATATCAAGTTTATCAGGCTCGGCACAGAAACGGTAGGAATTCCTCGTCGAGGCTCGGAATTCCTACACGTTTCCTAGCCTTGCCTGATTACCTAGATATCAAAATACACCTGTAGCCGATTTCATCATAATTGCAAATTATACTTATTTTTCCCAAAATGCATTATTTCATATAGAACTAACCACTGCATATATTTGATGATTAAAAGTATGCAGAATTATTATACTAAATTATAATAAATTCAGTATAATAAAAATTAACAAATTTATCCTTAAATTGAAAATTTCTCCCTCGAAGTATACTTTGCTAGATAAGTATACTTTGCAATGTTGCTGAAATCGGCTACTGGTATTCTCTATGCACTTGGGACGTAGAATTTGACTTTGAATTATCAGTAGTTTGACTTGACAGAGTTTGAGGTAACAAGTGTAAACCGTAGACCTACAGGGCTACAGATAAGGAATTAGTAATTGAGTATTTTCACTCCACCATTTCTGAAGCAATTTGGTATTTCAATATTTTAATTGGGTAAAATAAAATGACACTACTGTTTGCACATCAACAGACAGCAATTATTGAATAGTTTGCTTCGAAATGAAAACATGTCTTGGAATTTCATTAGAATTGTTTCATTAGAATTGTTTCATGGAAAATAAAAAAAATATGCTATATTTTTTGTCTGTTTATTGTTTTCTGTAGCATGATAAAGGTACCACAAATTTATTATTGCTTTTTGATACTCGCTACTTCTGATTTCAATTGGGTTTTTTGGCAATTTTAATTGGGTATTTACGCAAATACGCAGCTTATCTGGAGCGCTGACCCTATACATTGACAATTACCAGGGCCCAGCGAGCATATGACCAGGTGACCGAGACATCCCGGGGCTCCCTTCGTCAGGAACTCACGCTGCAGTTCGACATGGAGCGGTCTAGCATCATCACTAAATATGAAACCGAATGTCACCAGATCAAGTAAGTCTATAGTTGCGGAAACATACCGCTGCTCATACTCCCGAGTTACCCTGGAGTCCATAGTATTGAAGGTTAGCAACTGATACACTGCCAATAGCTTACTTTCTCTATAAGCATGGGGGGGATCTATGGATTTGACACCAAACTTCATCCACGTCTGCATCCGCCGCAGACACTTCTTGTCCGGAGCATAACTCGAATACCCGTCAGAAATATTTTCATGGCACTTCACACATGCATAGACCACGACCCAAGGGTGTGTGGCGATCAAGAATGACAACTCTTGCCTCACTAATTTTCGAATTATCTCTTTTTTTTTTTGTGGCACTCATTTCTTGTCCGGAGCATAACTGGAATACCCTTTGGAATATTTACATCGGGCGCAAGAATGACAACTCTCACATTGTTAACATATTAGTTTCTCCCTTTATTGTTTTGTTGACTGCATGTAGGCGGGGAGGGGGATACAGACGATGGTTCTACTTGTTTGTCACAATAAAACTGTATTTGGATACAATTTGTTTTGGAAAACCACTATTTTATAGGGGTTTCCCAAAATAAATGGTGTCCAAATATTTAGGGTTATTACGGTAAAGTAATGAACTGTTCAGAAACCAAAGTGATGGCTGATATGTCAGCTTGCAGACAAGCGTCAATTTATAATTGCTCTGGGATTTGTCTCAATCTCTAGTAAGACTCAGTTATCTCCCCTAAGCTATCAAGTTTCACTAGATTGCTTCAGTGCTGAAGTTATGCCCCTTGCTGAAATGTATTGCATGAATGGTTAATATTGCCAAAGATATAATTTGTGTTACTGACAAAAATATTCCATTAATTTTGTGGAACATCGTTTAACCATTTCAACACCACATACCTCTATAGCGGTGTTTGCAAACAGTGTAGATCCAGCTAGAGCCGGCTCGTCTCATCAGGATCTGCACTTTTTGAAAGTAATTTTCATATTTTTTACAGAGAAAAAACCACCCCCTTTTTTACAAATTGACATTTTGTGGCGATTGAATTGGTTGGAAAATTAATTTTTCCAACCAATTCAATCGCCACAAAAGGATTTTTGTCAATTTGTAAAAAAGGGGGTGTGTTTTTTTTCGCAGTCCATTCCTGTTATTTTAGGGTTGAAAATGTTATTTTAGGGTTGAAAAAAATGGTTAAAAATATGTTTGCAAAAATTCAGTCAGCAAATGTGACAAAACATCGAAAACCACGGTGGAGTTACCTTGGCAACTGATAAAACTGATTTTCCTCGAAATAAATAAATAGTTTCATAATTTGTACATCTGTAATGTTGTTGTGATCACCATCCGAGTTGCACCTTGTCTGGAAATGATTCTAAAGTGCTGCCAAACCAAGTTTTTGATGAGAAAAATGGAAAAATAAAAAACATATTCAGCAGACGACACAAATTAATTCAGCATTGTAAGGGTTAATCGATTGTGTAGTGGAATTAGCCTAAATCTCAGAGTCCCAGATTAACACCTATGCCCAGACTATCCAAACAGCTCCCCAAGGTGACCCAGCGGGGTCCAACCTTACAACCAGCCAAACCTGAGTGTATATCACTAAGCGAGCAATTTCTACACTGATTAGCTATACAGAGCTCCAGTTAAGGTGCGTAATTTGACCAACTTGGGGTGAAACTTTGTTATTTCTTCATAAAAAATGTCAAGTTGTGAGTGCTTTAGAATCGTCTCATTGAGAAACAGACGGCCTTATATAGTCTATGGATGATATTTAATTCTATTGCATCAGAATTACCAGATTGAACTGGCCCCCGCTGATGTGTGCTTGTCAAAATATTATTATGCACAATCCGTAATTTTATATCGACTCGCAGGGAGCAGTTGTACGTAGTCTGTAATTTTATATCAACCCACAGTTGTGTGTAGTCTGTAATTTTATATCAACCCACAGTTGTGCGTAGTCTGTAATTTTATATCAACCCACAGTTGTGTGTAGTCTGTAATTTTATATCAACCCACAGGGACCAGCTGCGTGAAGCAGAGGCAGAGGTTGACCGAGTGAAGGAGCTCTACGTTACCCTGTGCACAGAAAGATAACCTGAAGAACAGTCTGGACACTGAGTGGCAGGGGAAATTGGACATCAAAGTGAAGGAGGTAAGACATTATTATTTGACATGGCGAAATTTGTTTTTACCAGTGTAGCTCCTGATTAGCTAACACACTCGTGGAGCATCAGAAAAATCTAAATGATTTGATATGAAAATGTTACTGAGATACCGTTATAACCCTAAGTATTTATTATGTGAAACGCACATTATTCTATGGTTTCTCACAGCAAAGAATATCCAAATATTTATGATTATAATGGTTCTACTTGTTTATCACAATACCACTGTATTTGGATACAATTTGTTTTCCCAAAACAAATGATGTCCGAATATTTAGGGTTATTACGGTAAGGTGAAATGTTCAGACACCAAAGTGATGGCTGATATGTCTGCTTGCCTGCTGAGAAAATAATCGCAGTTTATTCACTGTTGCATATATAACTCGAAGTTTATACCTAATAGGTTTATTCCTGAGTCAATCAATCAATCTAGATGAAGGAGGAAGCAGAAAAAGAGCACAATGTATCGACCCTCGGTGCTCAAGAATGTTATTTATGGCTAATATAGGAATGAATGGTCTTTTTGTGGAATTTATCGGGGTATAAACTTGGAAAAGTCGCGGGAATACTGGACGAAGGCCGGAAGGCCTCGTCCAGTATTCCCGCGACTTTTCCAAGTGCTCAAGAATGTTATTTATGCCTAATGGACATTAAATTCACGCAATCACTCAGTCAATCAACTTAACTTAATTTATGCATGTGAATTCTCAAAAGTTTGTAGTCATAATCACAATCTCATTATCTCTCACTTCCATTCCCCAGAATTATCCCTAGTAAGCCTCCTGTTGTTTTTGTGTTTCATAATACAATCCTTGTATTCTTTGGCCATGCTGTTGAACAGACGTAAATCAATCAATCAGTCAATCAAACAACCAATCGGTCAATCAGCCAACAAACCAACCAATCAATCAGTCAATCAAACAACCTGATCAGTCAAGCAATCAAATAGCCAATCAATCAATCGGTCAGTCAACCAATCAATCGGTCAGTCAACCAATCAATCAATCATTCCAGGTGAAAGAGGAAGCAGAAAAAGAACACAATCTATCAGCCCTTAGACTTGTGGAGGATTTTGAAAAAAGACACGAAGAAGATCTTGAAAAACTGAAGCAAGATCTGGATAAACAAAATGAAGAAATTCAGAATAACAAACTAACAGACTTGAGAACGGAACTGAAAACAGAAAATGACGAAAAGAATGAAGAAATTAAGAGACTTGAGGAGGTGAATAAAAAACGTGAAAATGATAAAAATGTTGAAATTGACAATTTGAAAGAAGAAAGTCGAAAAATCAATGAAAAGTTGACTTTAGAACTTGAAAACATTAAGGATGAAACGAAGAGACAGTTGTTAGATAAAGAAGAAGAGTTTGAATTACTAAAAGAGATGATTAAAAATAGTGAGGACCGAGTTAAGGCATTAGAAGTGGAGAAGTGTAATTTAACAGCAAGCATTCTTGAAAAGAATAAAGAAATTGGAAAACTTAAGGAGCAATTGGACAGAGAAATGGGTGAAGGAAAGAAACAGATTGTAAACACATTAAAGAAACAATATGATCTAGAAATTAAAGCTATTCAGGATAAATTAGAAAGTGAAAAACAGACAGTTGTTAAATTAAAAGAATTGCATGCCAAGGAAGTTAGAGAAATTCAGAATAAAGAAACCGGTCACGTTACCTCATTGCTTGTGCAACATGAAAGTGAAATTGAATTAGTTAAAGAAAAACTTAAATTAGATAGTGAAACAAATATTGTTAGATTACAAGAAAACTTTGAAGACGAAATTAAGACCATAAAGGATATATTCGAAATTGAAAAATCAAATGAAATTGCAAAACTCAACAAAGACCGATCAAATGAAGTGGAGAAGCTGAGACATGAAATTCAAAATTTCGAGGCTGATAAAGCGGCTGTGATAGACAAACTTAAGAATGAAAGAACAACAGAGATTGATGCACTCCGGACTTTAGAAATCAGCAAATACAAAGTGGAGATCGACTCTCTAAAAGGTGATGTAGACAGAGTTAACAAAGAAAAGAAAGAGGCGATGGACCGAGCAAGAGAGAAGCAGGCAGAGATAGAGAAACTGGGCCAGAGTTTGGGCAAGGAGAAAGAGAGGGTGAGAGTTGAGATGGCCGAGGAATTGAGGCAGGAAATGGAGGAGGATATGAAGAAAACTCTGGAAACAAAGGTGAGAATTGTTACAGGTGAGAGGTCTTTTCCAGGTAACTCTCTCTACCTGATATGTGTTTTCCAGATAACTTGCTGTACCGAATACGAAACAAGTCATGTGATTTTGTACCTAAGAACATTTGTTTCAGGTGTGAGGTGTTTTCCAGGTCATTAATTTTATTGTACCTAATACTTGTTTTCCAGGTTGTGCCCATAAAATATTTTGTTTGATGCTGACAATGGTGAGAATTATAAGAGGTGTTTTATCAATATATGGAGATAGATTTATTGTCTAGAAAACATTGGTGTCACAGGTGAGATTTTTTATTGTGTTTTTCACATGGACAGACGGCACTTTATGCACTTCCTATAAGTAAAATACTTTGTTTACCTGCAGTTTATAACTTACGTTAATACTCACTGTATTTTTATGTCCATCCGTCCAAAATTTTTGTCCGGGCTGTAACTTTGCGGCGTGTGAAGCGCAAGATCCAGGTCTGTAGCTCAAAGGTCAAGGTCACACTTAGGGGTAAAAAACGACAACATTCTTATTCAGGCTGTAACTTTGTCATAGATGGAAGGTGAGTTCGAAATAACTTAGCAAAAATGTTCACCGTGATGAAATGGTGTGCAGCAAGCAAGACTAAATTTGTACGACTAAAATGTTCGTAAGTGCAAATTTAGGATCGTCTGGAAATTTCAATTTATAGATTTCCATTTATTGAGCATAGGCTGCATATGCAGACTATGCTCAATAAATGGAAATCCAATAATTGCTTACAAGAAGACATTGTTAATGTGAAATTTACAGACTATCATAGTTTTGCACTTACGAACATTTTAGTCATACAAAGTTTAGTGAAACGGCCCCCAGGTCAGTATCTTAAATGTCAAGGTCACATTTAGAAGTCAAAGGTGAAAAATTAGAACATTCTTGTCCTGGTTGTAACTTTGTCCTGGATTGAGGGATTTCAACATAACTTGGCACAAACGATCACCATGATAAAACCCATGTCCATAGCTCAAAGGTCAAGGTCACACTTAGAGGTCAAAAATGAGAACATTCTTATTAGGGCTGTAACTTTGTCATGGATGGAGGGATTTAGAAATAACTTTGCAAAAATGTTTACCATGATGAGTTGGTGTGTCGCGCGCAAGACGAAGGTCTTGTTAAACAGTTATGCATGGATTGATTTTGAAATGATTTCATACAAATGTTCCACATAATTATATGATGTGTTGCTCACCATGCCCAGCTCCCTGGTTTGAAGGTCAAGGTCACAGCAGGGGCATTTACAGTTTACAGGAAATCTACGTCCATATTCGCTGTATTTTCTGGTTTATGCTATTTTTGCATATAGACAGACAGGATATTACACAATTCGTATAGTTATAGTTCACATATTGAATTTTATTTGTTTATTAGAATGGAGTGCTGCACATAAACATGTTTTTAACAACGATACTATTACGTGATTGACACTGAATCAATCGCACACATGGTGCACGTGATAGGAAATTACGTCAGCAAGATGAGGCCTATGGTTCTATTGAACATTTAATGATTAATTTAATATGTTTGGCGAAAGCGTCGCAATATAAGATTAATTGAGATGAAATTCTCTGCTTTCATTGGTCAAGAAACTTGGACAAACAATAAATGTTTGTAATGCACAAGGCAATTTCGATCCAGGGCCTTTAATCCTTTTCATTCTGAGGATACGCACGCCATTATGTTTGCAGAGAATCCTAAATATTTTCCTTCTATGCACTCAGAAGTATCTGTCGCGACCACCATTTGAGCCGTCTCATCGAGACGGTTCAAATGAGTGGTCACAACATATACTTTCATTGAGAAATAAACAAAAATAAAATATTTTATAAATTTCATACCGTAAAGGTGTATTCCGAAAAGAAGGGGTTAATATATTATCACAGAGCGAGAAAAATGTGCTCCGGCCCGGGGCTCGAACATTTAGGCAGTATTTATTAGTCCCGGTCCCTCGTTGAGTGCCAAATGTCACAGGGCGAGAAATATGTGCTACGGCCCGGGGCTCGAACCAGGGACCTGGTTTACCAGGGCACGAAAATTACACTCGTCCTGACGAGTGGAATTGGCTGCAGGACGAGTGGATATTTCAATTTTTGTAATGTAGATTTCTTAATTTTGCCATTCCTATCGGGTAAGGACGAGTAAACATTTCAAGAATTTTTGTACCCTGTTTACCATACCATCGCTCTAACCGACTGAGCTAGCCTGGCACGAATACACATCTTCTCCCCATGGTGAGTTTCGTACCGTGACAATATTGTTTGTCGAGTGAACACTAGATCCTATCAGAGTCCGTGCAGATGCTCACTCAGGTATGGGTCTACACTGGCCTGCTTTGATGAATAGATAGATGGCTTGTTGACTGAATGGCAAACAGTGTAGGTCCTGTCCGAGAATGCACTTTGGTCTTGGTCTACACTGGTCATGTAGAGAATAATCCCTGCTTTCATGATCAATGGATGGCTTGTTGACCGAATGGCAAACAGTGAAAGTGAATGGTTTAATGTCCCAGCAACAGCTAAGGTCATATAGAGAGTGGACCACAGTTTAAAGTCTCATCCGACAGACCAGTGGGATGGAAATACTATGAAAGTATTTTTGATGGCCAAGGCGAGGTTTGAACCCACAACCTCCGGATTTAAAGTTACGTGTTCTAACCCCTAGGCCATAACCCATCCCTGGCAAACAGTGTAGATCATGTCTGGTCTGGGTCTACACTGGTCACACATACAGTATTCCTGCTTTGATGATCAATGGATGGCTGTAGATCAACAGATGTGCTGGCTGGTGTTTGTCTGCACAGGCAATAATCCCTGTTTTGTCACAGTGGCACATACGTATGTCCATACTTGAGAGTTTCAATAATCCTTGTAAACCCTTGCATAAATATTACATGTTAATGGTTCTATAAATATGGCTGTGACTGGAGAAATACGGCTTATGAGGTTTGAGACCAGTATAGATCCAGATCAGCCAGTGCAATGCCCAGTCTGATCAACATCTGCACTGTTCGGCATTCCATCAATGAAACACCCGTCATGCTTCTAACAAAACAATCAATACAGATTGTTATCAGACTACTAGAGTGTACTATTTGACCAGGAGCGAAACTGTTCACACATACCATAAGCCCCATTTCTCTAGTTACAACCACAAATCTGTTACAAGGAATTTACGACTGAATGATCAAAGCCGCAATGACTTAACTGTTCAATATTATTCTATCGTTATCAACTTATCCAATAAAATGGGATTAATTTTGATTTTTACATGTGAAATACCGGTCTAAGAGATTAAGAAATTCAAAATAGTCTTCACAATTTTTTTTGTTTCTCATCCAAAGTACATGTTGTGACCACTCATTTGAACTGTCTCGACGGTTCAAATGAGTGGTCACGACATATACTTCTAATGAAAATATAACCGTTTATATTTCTCTGTATTTTCCACCATCCATGTAGGTGAAATATCATGGGATTCGTACCCATTCATCCGGCCTAAAATCACCTTAGCTGTTGACAGGCTGTTAAACACCATTAAATAAATAGATTTCCCTGTATGGTAAATGGTGTAACCTCGGTACATAAGGGCTAACTGTCTCAGTGATATCTGCCCTATGATATACTGGCGCTGTATTGTTTCTGACAAAACACTGATTACCGGGCTTAACCCTTTCAACCCTAAGGGACTGGAATGGACTGTGATATGCTAATGTTCCGACCAATCCAATGGTCACAAAATGATTTTCAGATTCGTCCATTTATGAAAAAGGGGTGTTTTTGTTCTACGAAATATGAAAATTACTTGCAAAAAGTGCAGATCCTGATGAGACGGCTCGTTACGAGCCGGCTCATCTGGATCTGCACTGTTTGCATAAACCGCTATAGCGGGCTTTCGGGTTCAAAGGGTTAAATATGTTTTCATTACTTCAATATGTAACACCAGAACAAGGTTGAAATGAAATCCAATTTGTCCAATTGTCTAAGATTAGTGCTGATCATATTCCTTTTGGGGTTGGAGCTAAGTGACTCTGGTGTGGAATGGACCTGGCACCAGATGAGGATATTCTAATTTCAGTGCTGAATATATATTTTTCTGTAAATTTTGAGTTCTGATTTTGGGAAATTCCCTCATTATGGACAGGTTAAATACGGGATAGTCCAACCCGGTGGTCCTGCCTTAACCCTTACAATGCTGAATTAAATGTTCTCGTCTGCTGTTTATTTTCTATTTTCCATTTTTTCTCACCAGAAACATGGATTGACAGCACTTTATAATCATTTCAAATGATTCTAAAGAGCTGTCGAACCATGTTTTTATTGAGAAAAAGGCAAAATATAAAGCAACAGCAGACGGCAATTTTCGTGTCCAGGTGCCCATTTCACTAAACGTCGTATGACTAAAATTTTCGTAAGTACAAATTTAGAATAGTCTGCAAATTTCAATTAATGGATTTACATTTATTGAGCATATGCAGCCTATGCTCAATAAATGTAAATCCACTATTTGTTTACAAGAAAACAGTGTTATGGTGAAAGTTACAGGCTATCATATTTTTGCTCTTACAAACATTTTAGTCGTACAAAGTTCTGTGAAACAGCGCCCAGCATTCTAAGGGTTAAATGACATTAGCTGTTGACAGGCCGTTAAACACCAATAATCAAATCAATCTGTCCAAATTGTCGCCCGTATTATCATGATAATCATTGTTAGTAGGTAATAGATGGTCGGGTGTTTATTGCAGATGAATGCCGGTGATTTGTGGGGCATTCATTGTCTCCATCTATAAAACAATTGTGTTATACCAATACACAGAGCTGTCGGTATTAACCCTTACTACACGGGAGACGAAAAATGTCGTCTGCTGTTTTTCATTTTTGCCTTAATTCTTAACAAAAAACCTGTTTTGGCAGCACATGAGAATCGTCTCCAGTGGAGACGATTCCCATGCGCTGTCAAAACAGGTTTATATCGAGAAATATTGAAAACTAGAAAAAGTCGATGGCGCGCCATCGCAATATACCCACTTTCCCCAAATGCTAAGTCCGAAAGGGGGAGGTAATCCATGATGGAGGGTCGGATAAAAAATCCGAATTCACTTTGCGCATCAGCACATCAAAACGAAGCTACGAACCAAATATCAGACGCGTAGGTATTAAGGTGAAAAAGTTTTTCGACCTACGAGGAAAAATAGTGAAATTCTAAGTCCGAAAGGGGGAGATAATCCATGATGGAAGGTCCAATCAAAAATCGGAATGCACTTTGCACATCATAGCGAAGCTACATATCAAATATCAGAAATGTAGGTATTAAGGTGAGAAAGTTTTTCGACTTACAATGAAAAATAGGGAAATTCTGAGTCCGAAAGGGGAGATAATCATGATGGAGGGTCGGATCAAAAATCCGAATTCACTATGCGCATCCGCACATCATAACGAAGCTACATACCAAATATCAGGCGCGTAATGTAGAAGAAGATGGAAAAAAAGTTTTTCGAGTTACAAGGGAAAAAAATAGGGAAATTCTGAGTCCGAAAAAGGGGGAGATAATCCATGATGGTGGGTCGGGATCAAAAATCCGAATTCAACTTTCCGCATCTGCACATCATAACGAGCTACATACCAAATATCAGGCGCGTAGGTATGAAGGTGAAAATTTTTAAAAAGTTTTTTTCGAGTTACAAGGAAAAAATGGGAAAACAAATTGTGAGTCCGAAAGGGGGAGATAATCCATTTGATGGAGGGTGGTCGATCCAAAATCGAATTCACTTTGCGCATCTGCACATGATAACGAAGCTATACCAAATATCAGGCGCGTAGGTATGTAAGGTGAAAAAGTTTTTTTTTCGAGTTACAAGGAAAAAAAATGGGAATAAAATTGTGAGTCCGAGGGGGGAGGGGGGAGATTAATCCATGATGGAGGGGTCGGATCAAAAAATCCGATGTTCCCCCATTTGCGCATCTGCACATGATAACGAAGTTACATACCAAAATATCAGGCGCACGTAGGTATGAAGGTGAAAAAGTTTTTCGAGTTACAAGGAAAAAAAATGGGAAAATTGTGAGTCCGAAAGGGGGAGATAATCCATGAATGGAAGGGTCGGATCAAAAATCCGAATTCACTTTGCGCATCTGCACTTTGATAAACGAAGCTACATACCAAATTTATCAGGCGCGTTTAGTATGAGGTGAAAAAGTTTTTTTCGAAGTTTACAAGGAAAAAAAAAAAAAATGGGAAAATTGTGAGTTCCGAAAAAGGGGGAAGATAATCCATGATGGAGGGGTTCGGATCAAAAACAAAAAATTCCGAATTCACTTTGCGCAATCTGCCACATGATAACGAAAGTTGAGTTACATACCAAAAATATCAGGTGCGTAGGTATGAAAGGTGAAAAAGTTTTTCGAGTTTACAAGGAAAAAAAAAAAAAAAAAAAAAAAAAAAAATGGGAAAATTGTGAGTCCGAAAAGGGGGAGTAATCCATGATGGGGAGGGTCGGATCAAAAAAATTCCGAATTCACTTTGCGCATCTTGCACATGATAACGAAAGCTACATACCCAAATATCAGGCACGTAGGTATGAAGGTGAAAAAAAGTTTTTCGAGAGTTACAAGGAAAAATAAAAAAATGGGAAATTGTGAGTCCGAAAGGGGGAGATAATCCATGATGGAGGGTCGGATCAAAAATCGAAATTCACTTTGCGCATCTGCACATGATAACGAAGCTACATAACAAATATGAGGCGCGTAGGTATGAAGGTGAAAAAGTTTTTCGAGTTACAAGAAACGTGACGGACGGACGGACGGACACCCGTGACGAAAAAAATATACCCATTTTTTTTTCCTAAAAAAGTGGGTATAATAAAACATTTCCAGCAGACGACAAAATTTAATTCAGCGTAGTAAGGGTTAAAACAAGAAACAATTAGCGTATGAGATAATTAGCCTTATAACACAGGCCCAACCAGTGTAGATCCAGATTGGCTAACCATGCGGAAAATCCTAAATATTTTACTTCTATGCGCTCAGAAGTATATGTCTTCGAGACGGTTCAAGTGGTCACAACATATACTTTCATTGAGAAATAACCGTAAATTAATTTTTTTTAAATATTTTATTTGTGTTGAGGTATATTTCGCATGTAATGGGTTAAATCTATTACATGCCACCCAGTGATTTATAGTGATCCTGGAGGGATTTATTTCCTTCTAGACGTTCACGGGACGTACTTGACGTCATTTCTTTTATAAATGTCATTTCCTGCGAAGAAACAATTCATATGCTAACGTTAAAATGGTCAATTTTGCCAACATAATAAGCTTAATCTAAGAGAAAATTTCACTTTTTTTCGAAGAGCATGTAATTTATTCCACTACCATTTTGAAATACCGGATTTGATTCCCTTGACATCTGTAAATCCGACAAAGAAACTCGTAGAAACGAGTTTCTTTGTCGGATATCCTGTAGCCTATTTCATCAACATTGCAAAGTATACTTTGCTAGCAAAGTATACTTTGAGGGAGTAATCATTTATTTTTCCTGAAATGCATTATTTCATATAGAACTAACAAATGCATATATTTCATGATTAAAAGTATGCAGAATTATTATACTGAATTTATTGCATTATCACAGCCAAATTGGCTGTGATAATGTAATCAATTCAGTATAATAAACATTAATAAATTTATCATAAAATTGAAAATTTCTCCCTCAAAGTATACTTTGCTACTAAAGTATACTTTGCAATGTTGATGAAATGGGCTACAGATGTCTTGGGGAAATAAATCAATATGCATTCCGTCTATAGAACTGATGTAAAACTCCAACCAAACAATGTATTGAACCACGAACCACATAGGCCCTGATCACATGTGGCCTTGCTGTGTAACAGGTAAAACTAATCAATCAATCAATCACCCCGTGCAGGTGCATGCCCGTATGTACATATATTTGACCAGGGATTCCGCTGGGGAAAATAAAAAAATCGCCACTTCAAAAAAAATTAAAACAATTGGCGATAAAAAATTACAATTTTTTGAGAAATAAAATCTAATTTTTTTTTTTTATTATTTCTTTTCGAAAATTGTAATTTTTTATCGCCAATTGTTTATTTTTATCGCCAATTGCGAAAGTGGCGATCGCCAGCGGAATCCCTGATTTGACCTTGCTGTTGAACGGATGTAAAACTCCAATCAGTCAATGTATCAGAACCAACCATAGTCGGCATGCCTGAGTGTCCGAAAAATGAACAGCGTAGGCCCTGATCATACTGCGGATTTCGCAGGTTGATTTGGGGCTAAGCTGGGCATACATGTCGTAAGGTACCTTTCCTCAGACAGTGGCCATATTTAGTCGGAATAATCTGCTACTTAATCGTGACTTTCTTGTCTGAAGATAACATTTGTTTTACCATCTACTGAGGAGTCTATATGTGACTGATAGTCTTTATGTGACGATATTCTATATGTGATGTGACGATATTCTATATGTTAGTGATATTCTGGATTAATCATGGAATGGGACACCTTGAAGATTAACCCTTAGACCGCTACTCACAACAATTGTCGTCTGCTGTTGCTTTTATATATTGCCTTATAATTTCTAAAAAAACAAACAATTTCCAATGGAAATGATTCTGAATGAAGTGCTGTCGAAGCATGTTGTAAATTATTCTAAAGTGCTGTCAAAGCATGTTTTTGATGATAAAAATGGAAAATAGAAAATAAACAGCAGACGACAAAAAAAATGTTAATGGTTAATGTGGTTAAATAAGATAACAACTATGTATTAAATCATTACAGTCCAAGGATACACAAATTTATTGTCTGATAATTCTAAATTAAAATACATATATTTTCTTTCATTAACATCAGAAGTATATAATTATTGTGACCATCAGTTGAACCGTCTAATGAAATTCCAAGACATATTTACAGAGAGAAATAAGAAAAATACATGTACTCCTATTTGTGACTGTTATTTTCACCGATAATATGCAAATAGTTAAAACAAGTGGTGATGATTTGAGTGGTAATTACCACTCAAATCATCACCACTTGTTTTAACTATTTACATGTTATCGGTGAAAATAATGACCTAATATGATATTTATTCAAGGCACAAACTGTTCTTTATAGGAATATTATTAAATAAGTGTATAATTGTGTCAATATTCCACCAGTTCTAAAAAGTATGAGTGCCCGTTATACAGATATAATCATTTAGTAATATTTATTTTACTGATAGTGACAAGCGGTCGTATCAGGCTATTTTCATATGCAAATGAGGCACGATATTTTTTAATTATTCATACCATTTAAATGCGTCTCCTGAAAAAAATAATATTTTTGACAGATTATAAAGTATGATCATTGCACATCAAAAAATCAATACAGAGAATAAATAGTAATGTCTGTTAACATTTTAAGGAAACACGGTTATAGCCCCTGACATCAGTGTAGAATTTTACGTCTGATATAAAATGTATAATAATTACAATCATTACGTGGGGTAATGGTGAATGAATGCTTATTTTGCCAGAAAATGTCTCAGATGATGTCTCTGATATGAAGAACATTTTGTGCCTACTGAGTGGGCATGTGCCTTTATATCAAGTAGTGAATTCTAAGGAAACAATGCTTAGATTATATTGTTGCATAAGCGCAGCATCATTCATTGAAACTAGCGGTTTTAATTAACATATTTTCTGTAACAGTCTTGTTTGCATATTGATTACACCACTGCCTATTTTATGCTATTATTAATATATATAATTTATTATTTGTAACCAATAGGAATGATAAAAAAAGTCTAATAATTATTTTTTTTAATTTGGATTTTGGGATTTCCCACCCAATGCAGCAGGTTAAAATGGGATCGAACCCATTTGCCCGGCCTTACATGACCATAGCTATTGATGGCTGTTAAACACCAATAAACAAACAAACTGATAGACATTTTTAGCTCGACTATTCGAAGAATAAGTAGAGCTTATGTTGTCACCCCGGCATCGGCGTCACCGTCACGTCACGCCTTGGTTAAGGTTTTTAGTCAAGTTTGTATATGGAATACTACTGGCCCTACACCCACCATACTTGGACAACTTCATCTCCTAGTGATGTACATCAATAACCCCTGATCTATATTTGACCTTGACCTACATTTCCTCTTGAATTACAATTGGTTTAATTCCCCTTGGTTAGGTTTTTAGTCAACCTTGGTTAAGGTTTTTAGTCAAGCTTGTATATGCAATACTACTGGCCCTACACCCACCATACTTGGACAACTTCATCTCCTAGTGATGCACATCAATAACCCCTCATCTATATTTGACCTTGACCTACATTTCCTCTTGAATTACTTGGTTAATTCCCCTTGGTTAAGGTTTTTAGTCAACCTGGTTAAGGTTTTTTTTAAAGCTTGTACATTGAATACTATTGTGCATCCAGACACCATACTTCGACAACCTTTTCTCATAGGTATGTACATCAATAACCCCTGATCTATATTTGACCTTGACCTACATTTCCTCTTCAATTACTTACTTAATTCCTTTTGGTTAAGGTTTTTAGTCAACCTTCTATATGGAATACTACTGGCCCTACACCCACCATACTTGGACAACTTCATCTCCTAGTGATGTACATCAACAACCCCTGATCTATATTTGACCTTGACCTACATTTCCTCTTGAATTACTTACTTAATTCTCTTTGGTTAAGGTTTTTAGTCAAGCTTGTAGATGGAATACTCATGGCCCTACACCAACCATACTTGGACAACTTCATCTCCTAGTGATGTACATAACAACCCCTGACCTATATTTGACATTGACCTACATTTAACCTTAAATTACTTACTTAATTCCCCTTGGTTAAGGTTTTTACTCAACCTTGGTTAAGGTTTTTAGTCAAGCTTGTAGATGGAATACTATTGTGCATACAGACACCATACTTGGATAACTTTTGCTCATAGGGATGTACATCAATAACCCCTGTCCTTTATTTTACCTTCATCTACATTTAACCTTGAATTACTTGCTTAATGTTTATAGTCAAGCTTGTACATGTATATGGAATACTTCTGGGCCTACATCAACCATACTTGGACAACTTCATCTCCTAGTGATGTACATCAATAATCCCCGACCTATATTTGACCTTGACCTACTTTTATCCTTTGATTACTTAGTTATCTCCCCTTGGTTACGGTTTTTACACAAGCTAATTGTATATGGAATACTTCTGGGCCTACAGCAACCATACTTGAAAACTTTTTGACAACCATACTTGGGAAAACCTTTGTCTCTAGTGATGTACATCAATAACGCCTGACCTATATCTGACATTGACCTACATTTAACCTTGAATTACTTACTTAATTTCCCTTGGTTAATGTTTTTAGTCAACCTTCTTTGTCAAGCTATGTGTACATCGACAACCCTCGTAGTCGAGCTATGCTGTTCTCCTACAGCTCTTGTTATTATTTGTTAGGAATTAAGCGGTTGACATTTTGTTTGTTGGGCGGTACCTTCATGTCAATATTGTCTACATATGCCCAGGCACGCTAATTAGACAGGTATTTTGATTACTACACAGATCAGTATAGTGATGCCATTGTCATGATTATACATTATACCTACAGAGCTCCAGATAAGGAATTAGTAATTGAGTATTTTCACTCCATCATTTCTGAAGCAATTGGGTATTTCAAAATTTTAATTGGGTAAAATAAAATCACAGTACTGTTTATACATCAACAGACAGCAATTATTGAATTAGTTTGATTCAAAATGAAAACATGTCTTGGCATTTCATTAGAATTGTCTCCTTGGAGACAATTCTAATGAAATACCAAGATGTGTTTTCATGGAAAATAAGAAAAATATGCTATATTTGTGGTCTGTTTATTGTTTTCTGCAGCATGATAAAGGTACCACAAAATTATTATTGCTTTTTGATACTCGCTACGTCGGATTTCAATTTGGTTTTTCGGCAATTTTAATTGGGTATTTATGCAAATACGCAACTTATCTGGAGCAATTGTACCTACATGTGTATCAATACCTACATGTTTATCAATCCAGTTGAAATGAGACATGTGAGTTTGTAGCTAAGAAAATGTGTGATATCTTATGAAATAATATTTACTATATCTTCTGTAAATGATGTCGGAAGTTGATAAAATGTTCAGAGCAAATGCGGAATAGAATTCCGCATTTGCTCTGAACATTTGATCAACTTCCGACATCATTTACGGAAAGTATCACAGTTTCTGTGAATATTTTTCATGAAAAAAATCACACATTTCTTAGGAACAAAATCACATGGCTTGCTTCAGTTGTAATGCAAATATCATATTCGCAATATACATAGTTTGGTGTATTCAAAATGTGGCTTAATCTACGGATTGTGTAGCATTGGATGAATAGCAGTGTATCTATTATAAACAATATTGAATAATTAAGTTGTCTTGGATTACCTGACAATTAGGTGAAATATGGGATTCGACCCCGTTAACCTCGCCAGCACTGACTTCAGCTGCTGACAGGCCTTTAAAGGTACATGCCCACTCAGAAGGCACAAAGTGTTCTTTATAGGAATTAAATAAGTGTATAATTGTGTTACTATTCCACCAGTGCTAAAAATTACAAGTGCCCGTTAACAGATATGATCATTTAGTAATATTTCATATGCAAATGAGGCATGATTATTTATTGTAATTAAATGTGTCGCCTGAAAAAATAATATTTTCGACAGATTATAATGTATGATCAGTGCACATCAAACAATAAATACAGAGAATAAATAGTAATGTCTGTTAACATTTTAAGGAAACATGGTTATCGCCCCTGATATCAGTGAGGAAATTTACGTCTGATATAAAATGTATAATAATGCCAATCTATACGTGGGGAAATGGTGGATGAATGTTTATTTTGCCAGATGTCTCAGATGATGTCTCTGATATAAAGAACAGTTTGTGCCTACTGAGGTTGGCATATACCTTCAAACACCATTAAATAATAAATAAATATATTTGTGACCATGTACCTAGTCATTAGTGTAATCAATTTAATTAACATTTCCCTTGAAGCAGACTAAGAATAATTTGCTTACATATCAGGAAAAGATTATGTTATTATGAGATGATTCAAATGTTGTTGACAATGTGTCATCATACGTGGCTGTGACTGGAGAAATGGGGTTTATGGGTTTTGTGACCAGTGTAGTTCCAGATCAGCCTGTGCATCCGCAGTCTGATCAGGATCTGCACTGTTCACCATTCATCACTTATCAGCAAAGGATTATTTTATTGGCAAAAAGTGTAGATGCAGATGAGTCTCATCAGGATCTGCACTTTTTGCAAGTAGATTCTACTCATCCGCTCATCCTGACGAGTGGAAATGCCTGCAGGACGAGTGTAAATTTCAATCTTTGTAATGTAGATTTCTAAATTTTGCCATTCCTGTCGAGTAAGGACGAGTAAAAAATTCAAGAATTTTCGTACCCTGCCTTTTCATAAATGAAAAGTCTGAAAATCATTTTTGTGAAGGTTGGATTGGTTGCAAAATTAACATATCAAAATCCATTCCAGTTACTTAGGGGTGAAAGGGTTAAATTTCTTACACCATGTGCATGGTCATTAAATTGAAAGTTAAAAATTTGAATATATTAAACTATACATTTACCGGTAAGGAGACTAATTCTGCAAATAGCTGAGCTATGCTATACTCGGGCATCTCTTGTTCGCACAATAGAGTGGTGTACAGGGATTCCGCTGGGGAAAATAAAAAAATCACCACTTCAAAAAAAATAAAACAATTGGCGATAAAAAATTTAAATTTTTGAAGAAAAAAAAAATTGGATTTTTTTTTGAAAATTGTAATTTTTTATCGCCAATTGTTTATTTTTATCCCCAATTGCGAATGTGGCGATCGCCAGCGGAATCCCTGGGTGTATCATCAGAATGTGACAGAAAAAATAAACAGTTACGGGTGCTATACTCGGATACCTCTAGTTTGGAAAATAGAGTGTTGCGTCGTCAGAATGTAATGGAATAAATAAACAATTACGGGACATCGCAGTATGCCCACATGCACCGGGGATTATGAGTGAATCGGCAGACCTGAGTGGAGAAGATTCGTCATATGAAGATGATCTGCTGTATGAGGTATGGAATATTTCCCTCAAGTTAATATTTTCGTCATACCGTCAATTGGTCAATCAATCTGCAATATTTAAGTATTTTGAAGAAAAAAAATTGACCATTCTTGGCAAGAGTAGCACAGTTGTTGCACAGGTTGAAGTAACGGAGGTCTATAAATACATTAAATATGCCTAAAAGCATCAATAAATGAAGAAAGAAAAAAAGCTATTTTTCTTTTTTACTTCCTCCGTACACTCCATTATATGGAGGGAGTTACTTCAACCTGTGAGTTGGTGGTGCAGAAGCATTGTAAGGTTCGTAAAAATATGTCATACTTAATGTGCATGAAGTGAAAAACCACATATTTGATATCTGAAACGGATGGGCTATGGGCCATGGCCTAGGGGATATGGCATTGGACTTTAAAACTGGAGGTTGAGAGTTCACACTAGGTGTGACAAATACTTAACGGTACATAGTATTTCTATCTAACTGGTCTCGTATGAGGTATGTTATTTCCTTGGCGCCATCTTGATCATAGTCAGTTTGTTGGCAGCATGTATACCTATATGTGGCTGTGACCGTAGACATGGGACGTATGTGATTTGCGACCAGTGTTGCTCCTGATCAAATAGCATACTCCTGTAGCCTTATAACACTCTATATTGCTTATTAGAAGCATGACGATTGTTTCATTAATGGAATGGCGAACTGTGCAGATCCTGATCAGACTGTGCAGATGCACAGGCTGATCTGGATCTACACTGGTCACAAAACCCATAAACCCCATTCTCGAGTCTGATCCTGATCAGACTGTGCGGATGCACAGGCTGATCTGGATCTACACTGGTCACAAAACCCATAAACCCCATTTCTCGAGTCACAGGAACATATAAAGTTTTCCTGAGGAATAAAGTGGCAAAAGTTTGGCCGTTAAAAGCTGATTTTGTGATTGTTTTGTTACCATACAGGAAATGCACTGATCGCCTTTCAATGAATCAATCCCCAATAGGCAATACTATCGCATTCCTGTCTGTAAATTGTTTATATGGCCTTGTTGTTGAGCAGATGTAAAACCCCAATCAGTCAGTCAATCAATCAATCAGTGGGTGGCAGGTGGGAGCATGCGATGGGTAATTTAACGATCGGGGTTCATCCTTACCGGAATCCCGACTGGAGACCTGTAGCCTATTTCATCAACATTGCAAAGTATACTTTACTAGCAAAGTATACTTTGAGGGAGTAATCATTTATTTTTCCTGAAATGCATTATTTCATATAGAACTAACAAATGCATATATTTCATGATTAAAAGTATGCAGAATTATTATACTGAATTTATTACATTATCACAGCCATTAAATGGCTGTGATAATGTAATAAATTCAGTATAATAAAAATTAATAAATTTTTAAAAAAATTGAAAATTTCTCCCTCAAAGTATACTTTGCTACTAAAGTATACTTTGCAATGTTGATGAAATTGGCTACTGGTTTAACCCTCACATACGTCTTTGGCATTTTGTATGTGACAATTGAATCTGGTTATACCCATATGTGAGTATTACGATATTCGTAATCTTATTTTAGGGGAAGGGGCCAAGTGACTTTGGTGTGGTGTGGACCTGGCACCAGGTCAGGTTATTCAATTTCAGGGCTGAATATATTTGCCGATGTAAATATTCCGTTTTTGATTTTGGGATTTTCCCCCCAATGCAGCAGGTTAAAATGGGATCGAGCCCGTTTGCCCGGCCTTACATGACCTTAGCTGTTGATAGGCCGTTAAACACTAATAAACAAACAAACAGTCAATCAATCAACCAATCAATCAATAAATTCTCCATACAGGTGCATTCCTGTCTGTATATGGTCTTGTTTTTGAACAGACGTAAAAACCCAATCAGTCGGTCAATCAATCAAGCAATCAATCAATAAATTCTCCATACAGGTGCATTTCTGTCTGTATATGGCCTTGTTGTTGAACATACGTAAAACCCCAATCAGTCAGTCAATCAATCAACCATCAATCAATAAAATCTCCTTACAGGTGCATTTCTGTCTGTATATGGCATTGTTGTTGAACAGACGAAAAAACCCAATCAGTCAGTCAATCAATCAATCAATAAATTCTCCTTACATGTACATTTCTGTATGTATATGGCCTTGTTGTTGAACAGACGTAAAACCCCAAACAGCAGTCAGTCAATCAATCAACCAATCAATCAATAAATTATCCATACCGGTGCATTCCTGTCTGTATATGGCCTTGTTGTTATGTATGTAAACACCAATCAATCAATCAATATATCAATATATCAATCATTCAAAGTTTATTAGATATTTAGTAAAATGTAAGTACATAATTTAACGATCGGGGTTCATCCTTACCGGAATCCCGACTGGAGACCTGGTTTAACCCTCACATACGTCTTTGGCATTTTGTATGTGACAATTGAATCTGGTTATACCCATATGTGAGTATTACGATATTCGTAATCTTATTTTAGGGGAAGGGGCCAAGTGACTTTGGTGTGTGTGGACCTGGACCTGGCACCAGGTCAGGTTATTCAATTTCAGGGCTGAATATATTTGCCGATGTAAATATTCCGTTTTTGATTTTGGGATTTTCCCCCAATGCAGCAGGTTAAAATGGGATCGAGCCCGTTTGCCCGGCCTTACATGACCTTAGCTGTTGATAGGCCGTTTTAAACACTAATAAACAAACAAACATCAATCAATCAACCAATCAATCAATAAATTCTCCATACAAGGTGCATTCCTGTCTGTATATGGTCTTGTTTTGAACAGACGTAAAAACCCAATCAGTCGGTCAATCAATCAAGCAATCAATCAATAAATTCTCCATACAGGTGCATTTCTGTCTGTATATGGCCTTGTTGTTGAACAGACGTAAAACCCCAATCAGTCAGTCAATCAATCAACCATCAATCAATAAAATCTCCTTACAGGTGCATTTCTGTCTGTATATGGCATTGTTGTTGAACAGACGAAAAAACCCAATCAGTCAGTCAATCAATCAATCAATAAATTCTCCTTACATGTACATTTCTGTATGTATATGGCCTTGTTGTTGAACAGACGTAAAACCCCAAACAGTCAGTCAATCAATCAACCAATCAATCAATAAATTATCCATACCGGTGCATTCCTGTCTGTATATGGCCTTGTTGTTATGTATGTAAACACCAATCAATCAATCAATATATCAATATATCAATCAATTCAAAGTTTATTAGATATTTAGTAAAATGTAAGTACATAATTTAACGATCGGGGTTCATCCTTACCGGAATCCCGACTGGAGACCTGGTTTAACCCTCACATACGTCTTTGGCATTTTGTATGTGACAATTGAATCTGGTTATACCCATATGTGAGTATTACGATATTCGTAATCTTATTTTAGGGGAAGGGGCCAAGTGACTTTGGTGTGGTGTGGACCTGGCACCAGGTCAGGTTATTCAATTTCAGGGCTGAATATATTTGCCGATGTAAATATTCCGTTTTTGATTTTGGGATTTTCCCCCCAATGCAGCAGGTTAAAATGGGATCGAGCCCGTTTGCCCGGCCTTACATGACCTTAGCTGTTGATAGGCCGTTAAACACTAATAAACAAACAAACAGTCAATCAATCAACCAATCAATCAATAAATTCTCCATACAGGTGCATTCCTGTCTGTATATGGTCTTGTTTTTGAAACAGACGTAAAAACCCAATCAGTCGGTCAATCAATCAAGCAATCAATCAATAAATTCTCCATACAGGTGCATTTCTGTCTGTATATGGCCTTGTTGTTGAACATACGTAAAACCCCAAAATCAGTCAGTCATCAATCAACCATCAATCAATAAAATCTCCTTACAGGTGCATTTCTGTCTGTATATGGCATTGTTGTTGAACAGACGGAAAAAACCCAATCAGTCAGTCAATCAATCAATCAATAAATTCTCCTACATGTACATTTCTGTATGTATTTGGCCTTGTTGTTGAACAGACGTAAAACCCCAAACAGTCAGTCAATCAATCAACCAATCAATCAATAAATTATCCATACCGGTGCATTCCTGTCTGTATATGGCCTTGTTGTTATGTATGTAAACACCAATCAATCAATCAATATATCAATCAATTCAAAGTTTATTAGATATTTAGTAAAATGTAAGTACATAATTATATCTGCGGGCAGAAATAACAGGTGCTTGTGACGTCCAATACTCAACGTGTAATTAGCTCAATTGTAATGGGTGTACAACATGTAGATGTAGTTTGGTCTGAGTATGGAGACAATTGGTGTACGCTCGCAATTCTACCACTGACAATGGAACAATTTGTCATCTGGGTCAAAGGTTACAATTGGAATTTTATTGTGTGATACAATGCCACTAGTTGTGTGATCGGAGATATGATAGAGCAACGACTTATTGTTTTATACCGAACTGAATGAGACCATATCCATATTGCTACAATGTGGCTGTGATGTGGATGGATGGGGCTGATGGCATTTCTGGTCAGTCTAGATCCTGGGGGACTAAAATGTGCAAAATTATGATAGTCTGTAACTTTCACCGTAACACTGTTTTCTTGTAAACAATTATTGGATTTACATTTATTGAACATTGGCTGCATATGCAGCCTATGCTCAATAAATGTAAATCCATCAATTGCAATTTCCAGACGATCCTAAATTTGCACTTACGAACATTTTAGTCGTACAAAGTTTAGTGAAACGAGCCCCTGATCACATAGCATATTCCTGCAGTCTGATACAAGTTGTTACAAGCGTGACAGGTGATTAACTGAATGTATGGCAATCAGTGTCAGTGCTCCAGATAAGGAATTTGTAATTGAGTATTGTCACTCCATCATTTCTGAAGCAATTGGGTATTTCAAAATTTTGATCGGGTAAAATAAAATCACACTACTGTTTACACATCAGCAGACAGCAATTATTGAAAGGTTTGCTTCGAAATGAAACATGTCTTGGCATTTCATTAGAATTGTCTCCTTGGAGACAATTCTAATGAATTCTAATGAAATACCAAGATGTGTTTTCATGGAAAATAAGAAAAATATGCTATATCTGTGGTCTGTTCATTGTTTTCTGCAGCACGATAAAGGTACCACAATTTTTTGTATTACTTTTTGATACTCCCTACTTCTGATTTCAATTGAGTTTTTGGCAATTTTAATTGGGTATTTAAGCAAATACGCAGCTTATCTGGAGCTCTGCAGTGTAACGCCTGATCAGACTGCGCGGCTGATCTGGGGGGCTACACTTGTCGCATAACCTGTCGGACCCATTTCTCCAGTCACAGCCAAATAAGTATTGGTGTGGTGTGGAGAAATGGGGTTTGTGGCTTATGTGGTCAGTGTAGTTCATGATCAATTAGCATGCTAATGTAGCCTGATAATTTAAGGTGCTATGCTATTTGTTGGTGGTATGATCGGTGTTTCACTGTCTGAATGGAGAACACTGCAGACAGTGATCTGACAAGGATCTTGGTCGGTCTGTTTGCAAATATTATAAACCTCTTTTCTGCAGTTACCGACGCATATGTTGCATGGCCAATATTTGCTGAATATAATTTGCATAGTCTGCATTTTGTGTTTGTTAAATATATATGATAATAATTCCAGCACAAAAATATTTACACAATTCCCTAACATTTGATTGGTCCGTTGCAAGTCTCCGTCCACAATTTATATCCCAGTAAACTCCATGCCGAACTACTTTCCGTAATCGTTAGGCGCAGTTAAAATAATTCTTAAGAAAACGGAAAATAAACACATTTTCTTGATGAATTTATTTAAAATGCTGGAATTATAAGGAATGAATGGCCTTTTTTTTTTAAATTTATCGGGGATATAAACTTTGAAAAGTCGCGGGAATACTGGACGAGGCCTTCCGGCCTTCGTCCAGTATTCCCGCGACTTTTCCAAGTTTGTACCCAGATAAATTCCACAAAAAGGCCATTCATTCCTATGTAGAAAGCTGTTGAAGAAAATTTCAAACAAATTCCAATCAAATAATCTCATATTTTAGGTTTAACAGAACAGCATAAATGACTGCTACACACAACAAGTGTCGTCTGCTTTTGCTTTTATATCTTGCCTTATTTCTCAATAAATACATGTTTTGACAGCACTTTGTAAATTATTCTAAAGTGCTGTCAAAGCATGTTTTTGATGATAAAAATGTACAATAGAAAATAAACAGCAGACGACAAAAAAATAAGATAGCGGTGCAAGGGTTAACTGTGAATGAGATCACATCTCAATTGCGAATTAATTCTTACCATGATTCACACCTCAATAGTGAATTCATCCTTACTATAGGATTCATACCTCAATTGTGAATCCATCCTTACTGGGATTCACACCCCAATTGTGAATTCATCCTTAATGGGATTCACACCTTGATAGTGAATCCATCCTTACACACATCAATTCAATCAATTTGAATGTTGAGATAACTTTATTATGTTAAAATAATAGAATTTGACTGAAAATATAGGAGGGGGGGGTGGTGGGCTACTATTAGAGAGGGGGCTACTATTACCATACATACAGTAACTGTATTACAATCATTTGTGCCAGGTGCAAACTTGCAGTTGGCTGCCAAAATCGAGATGGACATTATCCAAGTTGTTACACCAGATTTAAAGCTCTGTATCGCGGTATATACGTGACACGGTCCTTTCATTGCTTATGAGTGTAGTCCCTGAACAGCCCGTGCACTGATGTCCAATACTGGACCACGCTCTGTGGTTTTATAATCGACATTTGCTGAGCACATGGTAAACAGTGAAGATCCTGATCAGACTGCGCAATTGCGCAGTCTGATCAGGATCTGCACTGTTCACGAAGGTGATTATCCCGGTTTTGTCGGACCATTGAATATTTTATATACAGCGGACATTCATTGTCTACGAGACAATTAGCAATGAGAACTTAAATTAAATTCAATCTCGATAAAATAAAGTTTAATCCCGATAAAATTAATATTCAGGTGTGATAATATAATATATAGTTGTTCTTAATAGATTAACAAGTTTCAACGCCGTTAGTCGGTTTAGACGTTTATTGTACCTATGAAGTTGTCATAAATATTCTGAATTAATTTACGGATTTTTGTACAAATGTAATGTGTTACTTCATCAGGTATAACTGTATGAAACAAGAGGATAACGGATATACTATGACTCGGACCTATGACACCAAAAAAAATGCCTATTAAAAAAATCCCATTACCCCACCCACTTGGTCTCGTACAGTACCATATGATATAGCGTATAGTACTGTACGAGACCAAGTGGGTGGGGTAATGGGATTTTTTTTAATAGGCATTTTTGTTGGTGTCATAGGTCCGAGTGTTCCACCTGTGTTTTGTTGTAGTGATTGTTATCCCCTCGCCGATAGGCAATATGGGATCTAGCGTTAGTCCACGACGTACCCGAACATATGTTAGTAGTAACACCTTTCATTTGTCATTAATTATGAACTGCATCACCGATTTTGATAATATTTGGCCACAATGTGTGTTGGGATGGTGCTTTGCTTTGCATATGACCCACGTCCGACCACCCAAGGTCAAGGTCACTGAGGACTTATGTTCACCTTGTTTGTAAGGCATATGTGTTTAAAGTTGCTTTTCATTATCAAGACTGCCAGCAAGGACATTAGCTTTGCAATTGTTTATTCTTTGTTTTCCGATACATGTATTAGTTTTCAATTTATTGAAATTTGACTCGGAAAAAAATAAATGGCTTCTGTTGTGTGTAAATATCCACATGAAATCTCCTTATTTGACTGATGTTGATATCAAAAATTTAATATATTATTATTAACCCTTAGACCGCTGTCTTAATTTTTTTATCATCAAAAACATGCTTTGACAGCACTTTAGAATAATTTACAACATGCTTTGACAGCACTTCAGAATCATTTCCATTGGAAATGATTCTGAAGTGCTGTCAAAGCATGTTTTTATTGCGAAATAAGGCGAGATATAAAAGCAACAGCAGACGGCAATTGTTGTGTGTAGCGGTCTAAGGGTTAAGGTTGGTGTTAAATGTTTCCAAATAGTGCAAGCCAAAATATAGAATATAGTTTTTATCTTTTAATTTTATGTTATTCTGTTAATATAATAAATTGTTCATTGTTTATTTTGTCTTATCTAATATAATTATTGGTAAACTATAAGTAGGCATATTTACATAGAGCAGAAATTGTCGTTATTTGCTTTGATAATTTGATTATTTACAAGAATAGATCATTTGTGTTTGTTTCACGCAATTATAATTATTACTAAATTATTTCTTTGTTCTTTTCTAAAGACTCTTTGTAATAGAGATGATATGTTCGTGTCAATTTGTCGGATTCGTTACATCTTATATTCCTTATTTGTGACTGTAACTGGAGAAATGGGGCTTATGGGTGTGTGCAAATCCTGATCAGACTGTGCGTATCTGGATCTACACTGGTCGCAAAGACGATCCGCACAGTCTGATCAGGATCTGCACTGTTCGCCATTCCATCAATGAAACACCCGCCATGCTTCTATCAAGCAATGCATATCTACAGGAGTGTGCTAGATGTATTATTTGATCAGGAGCTACACTGGTCACAGATCCCATAAGCCCCATTTCTCCAGTCACAGCCACGTTTCATAGATTTATAGAATTTTAATACTAATGTCGAGTTACATGTGTACACAAAATTGGCAACAATGTAGGTACAAGTTGTGGTATTACTAGTGTTTGTAAAAAGTAATTCATAATATTATTTCATAGAGTGAATAGTTTCCATGGTGAAGATACAACATGTAACATTCTAAATATTTTTCTTATTTCCTGTGACCACCATTTGAACCGTCTCGTGGTGGAAATATAGTTGTAATATTTTGAGGACAGAATTAATCTTGCAATAAAAATATTATTAAACTGAATTAAACCTACTTACTATATATACAGTGCTATTTCCTATACTTTACTTCACTGGATACTACTTGTGAGGATGGAGGAATTGTTGAATGAAAAAACATGAAATTGTCAAAAACTGTGCATTACTTTGTACACGATCGTGCATGATTAATTCATTTTCATTTGATTTTTTAGTTTAGCCATTTCAAAAATGTAGCTGATTGTGTAGTTATTACATAAATGTTCTACATAAAACACCAGTCATTAATTAATTATTAAACAACTATATTAATTAATTAATTAATTAATTAATAATTAATTAATTAATTAATTAATTAATTAATATTAAAATTAATTAATCAATAAATAAATTAATAAATCAATAGATCAATTGATCAATTGATCAATCAATCAAGCAAGCAATCTTCTGTGAACAAGAAAACGATAAACAATCAGTTGATAAAGCAGTTTAGGTATATAGTTTTTATAATGTGAATAGAATGGACTTAAATTACCAGTCTATCCATCAATCAATCAATCAACTAACACTCAAAGAATATATCAAAGTAATCAATATATATACCAATCAATCAACTAATCAATATACCAATCAATCAATATATCAACCAATCAATTAATCAACACTCAATCAATATATCAATCAATCAACCAATCAATCAATATATCAATCAATCAACAAACCAATAATTGTTTTCTGTACACAAAAGATCTAAACAAGCATGTTTGATACAGCAGTTTAGGTATATAGTTGTTCTCGTGCTACGACAATTGTGGATATAAACCAATTTATGGAATGTGAAATGGATAAATTACCGTCGTGTACATCGACCGATTCATTGGCCACGTTACGTGACTTCTTAGATCATTTTCTGGCAAGTGTTTCTTGTTTCTGGTAAACTTAAAACACCACTGTATCATTCATCGGTACATTTATATTTAATTAAAATTGTTTAAGTATTGATTCCTTGCATATTATTGTCGCACCCACTTGCGGACAGCACAATATAGTCACATTGGCATACGTAAGTACGTCTACGTACATGCATCCGTCTGTACGTATGTGTGTCCGGGTTAAAGTGTTTGGTTCAAGTTTTTGGTTAAAGCTTTTCGGTGTACTATCAAAGCCTCGGTGGGCGCGACTTGCGGGCCGCGGCCATCTAGTTTACTTTAAATTACATACTTTACATTGGTTAACCCTTTCAACACTGTATAGTGGTATTGGCAAAAAGGTGTAGATCCAGATGAGCCGGCTCGTGACGAGCCGTCTCATCAGCATCTCTTTGAACAAAAACACGCCCTTTTCATAAATGGACTAATTTGAAAATAATTTTGTGACGATTGGATTGGTCTGGAAATTTAACATATAAAAATCGATTCAAGTTACTTAGGGGTGAAAGGGTTAAATGTAAAGAAGAATTAATATTAAATAATTCAAAGGCTCTCATTATGTTACTAATCTGTCACAATGGTTGAATTATTCATCATTGTTAACAAATGCTTCATTTCTACATTTTTTTATGTTCTATGTTATATTGATTTGACATCTAGTTTTGGTCTGTTAAGCTATTCAATCTTTTTTTTTTATATACGGTTCATGACTGGTGCCGTACAAACTTTTTTCTCTGTTGAGCGTCCACGTACGTGCGGGTAGGTTTTGAGAGTGATTCTGTGAAAAAAACAAACAAACTCTGTAAGCTATTTGACACTATTTACTGGTGAAGTAATATAAAAACTGATTCGGGATGTATGCACGTTTTATATCCATTCATGAATTTTCACTTAATAAGTATAATTAAGAGTATTTTCTTATTTGTTTCTAAAGTTTGCTGGCGGAAATTTAAATGTATGATAAAACTTTCTCAACCCTGTTTTTAACATAAATTTACATTTGTTTTTTTCAAGACCTTGTTTGTTTTTGCCAGATACATAGGTAGGTTTTGGCCATCTGGGTGGACGCTTAACAGAGAAATTTAATGGCATGGCCTAATTGATGTTGACGGCACATAATTGATATAAATACCATTTCCTTTATTGTTTAACATGCTTTTCACACAATATTCATGATCATTAACACTTAGAATGCGGGAATCCAAAATTATCGTCTGCTGCTTGTTCATATTTTGTACCTTCTCTTAGCTAAAACAAGTTTTGGCAGCATTTTAGAATCGGTTCCATTTGAAATGTAACTGGTACAATGCTGAATTAAAATTTGTTGTCTGCTGTTTATTTCATATTTCATATTTTTCTCATCATAAACAAAGTCAAACTTTGTTTATGATGAGAAAAATATGAAATATGAAATAAACAGCAGACAACAAATTTTAATTCAGCATTGTACCAGTTAACTACAAATCAATATACATGTACATAGAAATCAATATTGATCCCAAACTGTCGTGTACGTCATTATTTATTTATCTGTTATTTTGGTACTATCATTTATCTGTTTCCTAAGTATGTACAAATATACAAAAGTGGAAGTTTGTGACATCATGCATTGTTCGTGCAAGTTATATTTCTAAAATATACAATCGTGTTAGTTAGCATGGTTAGTTAGTGTATTTTGTTGGTGTATTTGGCGTTAAATTGGATTTATTAATGTGTATGGACTATATTAAATGACAGAATACATGTATGTTTTAACTATCAATGTGCAATGTTATGGTTTTATGGGGATGCTGATTTCATCGAAGGAAAATGTTTAAATTTGTTCCTTTGAAAAAGCTTCAAAAATCCACATCAGACGGATCTAATACAGAAGTAAGAATTTTCTTGGGAAAAACATGTTTGAATACACAGTTGGCCTCCAACATGTGATACACGTCATGTGATTTTGTACCTAAGAACTTGATTTTGTACCTAAGAACTTGTGCGATTTTTTTTCATGAAATATATTTACAGAAACTAACTGATATTTTCTGTAAATGACGTCGAAATATGACAATATTTTCATTGTAAATGCATTTACGGAAGATATTGTAAATCTTGTAAATATTTTTCATTAGATATCACACACATTCTTAGGTACAAAATCACATGGCACGTCTCCAATACTGGCTCACATTAAATATGCAAGTCTTGATTTAAATACGGTAGATGATTGTCTGCAGGGGCCCTGTTTCACTAAAATTTTGCGCGATTAAAATGTTTGTAAGTGCAAATTTAGGATCGTCTGGAAATTTCAATTGATGGATTTACATTTATTGAGCATAGGCTGCAGCCTATGCTCAATAAATGTAAATCCAATAATTGTTTACAAGAAAACATTGTTAATATGAAATTTAGAGACTATCATAATTTTGCACTTACACATATTTAAGTCGTAAGAAGTTTAGTGAAACGGCCCCCAGAACCATAGTTTGTGTCAAGGTCAGGAGCTAGAGTGGCCTAACGTATCATTAGTCCATTATGCAATCATTTGCAAGTGGGTTGCAGGTTGGTAATTTAACGTTCGGGATTCATCCTTACCAGTATACCGAACGGAGACCAGTAGCCGATTTCACCAATATTGCAAAGTATACTTTTCTAGCAAAGTATACTTTTGAGGGAGTAATCATTTATTTTTCCCGAAATGCATTATTTCATATAGAACTACCAACTGCATATATTTGATGATTAAAAGTATGCAGAATTATTATACTAAATTTATTACATTATCACAGCCAAAATGGCTGTGATAATGTAATAAATTCAGTATAATAAAAAATAATAAATTTATCCTAAAATTTCTCCCTGAAAGTAGTGGGTGGCAGGTGGGAGCACGCGATGGGTAATTTAACGATCGGGGTTCATCCTTACCGGAATCCCGACTGGAGACCTGGTTTGGCCCTCACATACGTCTTTGGCATTTTGTATGTGACGGTTGAATCTGGTTATATCCCTTATAAGAGTAATCCTACCGGTATTACTTTTAAATAGGGGAAGGGGCAGCGACTTTGGTGCGGTATGGACCTGGCACCAGGTCAGGTTATTCTAATTTCAGGGCTGAATATGTTGTATCTCGATGTAAATATTCCGTTCTGATTTTGGGATTTTCCCCCCAATGCAGCAGGTTAAAACGGGATCATGTTTCGGCCTTACAGCCCTACATGACCTTAGCTGTTGATAGGCCGTTAAACACCAATAAACAAACAAACAAACTCCCTGAAAGTATACTTTGCTAGAAAAGTATACTTTGCAATGTTGGTGAAATAGGCTACCTGTTTGGCCCTCAGGTA